>CP139508.1:386088429-386456168 GCA_021014915.2 Artemisia tridentata subsp. tridentata
ATGACAGTGATGAGAGTGTTTTTCTGTGTGTGTTTGTGACCTAATTTTTTTGGGAAAAGAATGAAGGTTTTTTTTTCTTTTTTCTTTTTTTGTTTTTGTTTATATAATTGTCTTTTTTGCCCTTCAAGTGTAAATGGCTGATTTGATCTAAGCCTTTGGATCAAATTGGATTGGATGGTTGGGATGAGTTCAATGGTTCTATGGACAATAGTGGGCCTCATGTCAGAGAATTATTTTAAAGAAAATTTCCATCTTGATCAAAAGCTTAGAAATGTTTATTCGAACGAGGGTATAAGCCCGCGCATTGCCGCAGGTTGTTCGTATACGTAAGTTAGACGGGGAAAAAAAGAGGCCCGAAACTATAGATGAATTTCATGAAAACATTGTTGAGCAAAGAAGGTACCAATAAAATACAATCACGTTTCATATATGTTAAAATTGTACATAGTAGTCTTTAGCAATATACATCGTATTCAGGCATGCTATAAAATACAGAAAAAGAACCATCAACCCATGGGATAGTCAAAGGCCTCCCTTGTGCATGGCAAAATCTTCAAGAAAGGATCATTTCAGACATATATTGAATCTGCATATATTGTATCTGCTTACTGATTGATAATATGTTGTGCATTTCTGGATCAGCTGAGTTCGATTCAACAATCAATGAGGCCAAGTAAAATTCAACAGTTGGGTTGTACTCCTACAAGATACATAGTTTTCATGTCACTTGACTGCTTTCATGTAAAATCTAAAGAACTTAAAAACATTAAAAATAAATAAATAAATAAATAAATAAATAAATAAATAAAGGCACTTTAAAAGGTAAAATAAAGGTCCAACATAGAAAAAAGCATTGTTTAGATGTAGTACGTTAAATCTTCCATATTTAAAACGCTACTATGGAAGCGTTCAATTTTTGTTCTAAACCTATAGCTAATGTACCAGATACCACCATTATAAAACATAAAGCTATAGCTTGCAACTACAACTTCCAGTAATTAAATTGGTAATTACATCAGATTATTCGCTGCAGTGGGTGAATTGGGGAAGATTTCTATTAATATATCAATTCAACAAATTTTCTAATAAGATTGAAAAAAATTCCGCAACTCAAACACCACGTGAACCTATTTTGACATGTTAGCCAGTCCAAATGCTAAATAGATATTGTATTTGCTACCAATAATCCTAGAAAAAATAGATATGTTGTGAAGCAATTAAGATGAACAGTAAACGGTGAGCCTTAATGTCTTATACTAATGATTTTCATGTGCCAAAATCGATTGCAACTTGATCAGCTCTAGCATATAGTATTCCAACAACTAAACCAAATTCCCAAACTCACTTCTAATCATACCTGGACATTAATCGGCACATGGAACTTTAAACATTGCCTCGTTCAGTAATGTGTCTTGTTACTATATCTTTCTGGATGTCATTAACTGTATCATCAACATGCTTTTGTTGTTTGAGCTCTTGCGCATTGGTCTAACCTGCATGGTGGTACAACCTGACAAATCAATAATTGACAAATGAATATATGTACTTATGTTTTTGAGTATTAAAAAAATAGGTATATCAAGGCTATAATGTGAACCTGACGTGTGAAAAAGTTCTCTTTTAGCAGATTGAGAAGACGAAACTGATGGTGTTCCCCAGAAGAAAGAGGTGTTGTATCAGAAACTGTTGAAGTACGTGGTACCACATCCTGGAAGACATGGTCAACAACAAACTCCATAACTGCTTCCTTTAGAAAAATCTTTTAGAGTTATAAAATGAATATAACCAAGCATTTCATAACATCGTAAAGTATCTGGAGCTATTAGCCTTTTATAACCTTAATAAAGGTTACATAAGTAAAGATATGAGGTTATAGAATGTAGTGATCTGTAAAAAATTTATGTAGTATCCTGTGACTTTTTTATGAATTTGATAAAGCCCATGGCATTAAATGTCATCGGTTTAGTTCTAACTGAATTTTGTTAGTTAGTTCTACCCCTACACACAGGTCACAATACCGCGTTCAAGCGAAACACGTAATGGTTCTAATAACCAACCTACAATTGCAACGCCTATACACTACATATATACAACCTGTTATGTTTGGATGGATGTAAGTTAGAACTTACTATCGAGTGAAACTTGGAACACCATTGAATTAGCTGTTTTCTACTTTGCAAAGCAGCAGTGACATATATAAGCCCAAGAACCATCGTAATGATTGAATAATTAATTGCTAATTCATTTAGTGGTCTTATAGAAAAAAAAGGCTTTACTAACCTCTTTCAAATTTGCTTTTGGTCTGACATCAACAGTCACGAAGGTTTTTGTTGCCGAAGTCATAATGCTTCATTTATATCCGCACTTTGAATCTGCAACATTTGTGAATGCTTCCTTTACATCCACACTTCGAACCTGCAACATTTCTGATGTCAAATAAAAAATGGTAGCTAATTAAGGAAACATTTCACATTTATTAAGAAAAAACTATATTACTCACCTTCTGTCTCAGTGTCGATTGATCTTGCACGCACATGTTAGATAGTAATGTGCTTTCATGTTTAAAATACTGACCTCCATATGATCCCGACGGTATCCCATTGCACCAGACCCTATTTTTGCTATAATTCATTAAAATGTACCTCTATCGCTTCATAAAACATGCAGCTTAAAATTCTTCCGGCTAGTGAAAATAGTAAGCAGTTCACGATAGTATAGATCAGGGTACATAACGGGCAAACATGTCTGAGACATGTATGTCTTAAAAATTTTTACTGACATTCAGAATACGTAAGAATATGGATGAAACTTTCTACCCATATACCTTTTAATGGGTCAATTCAGGAAACATTTTTTATCTTTAATGGATTAAACACGTTTAAGAATTAGCTTAAAATAAGACACATTTAAAATAACTTACGTATGGGTTCCTGTGATCATTGTGAGAAACTAAAGCATAATCCCGAGTAACCATTTCCAAACCTCATCCGTCACTCCCTTGCTCAAGTGTCATGTAACCTACTTAAAAATACCAAAAAAAAAACACCAGACAACCTTTATCGATTCATGAATATACAATAAGATAGCTTCAACATTCATTTTCGATTTAAAAAAATGTTTCGGCAAGTAGCATTCCTGCAACTTCTGTCAATTTACCTCGTAGGTGTGGTTCGCCGATATTTTGAAAGACGAAGCTGAACTTTTTGCCTGCCTGCAATTAAAACCATAGATCAAATAAGCTCGGAAGCCCTAAGATAATCTTAAACAAACACCTTCCAATAAACTAAAATTGTAGACCTTTATTCACCTTATTTTTTGGATTCAGATAGTATCATTATTATTTTCATAAAAGCAAATTTGGCATTAATATAAAGACCTAGAATCGAATCTGAATTCATAAAAGCAAATGTGCAACTCACCCATTCCGGATATGATATAATGTTAAGTGGCAGTACCTCAATCGAATCTGAATTCGTATGGCCTAGATATGCACTGTGTAGAGACATAGTGCCGTGGATTTTGTACAATCAAAAATGGTCACAATGGAACTTAAGGCAGTGCGTACCTCAACAGACACCTCTCCCTTTCTTTATCAATTATTCAGCGGGTCTAACTAACGTTTAGTGAGAACTGCAATAGAAATATGGTTAGTATATATGTTAGTATATTACGTATCATTAAACCAAGTCAATATTTTATTGGAGATGTTGGATATGTTCAGTAATAACTTATACCAGTAGTGTAAGAAGTAGACAAATTAGTTAATTGCAGATAAAAATTGTAAAAAATTTAATTTAATTAAAATACATTAAAATGTGTTTCATGAAAATAATAGTAGCTAAAGACCTGGTGATGAATGAGGTATTTGAGTGCGTGAGGAGGGACGGCCAATTTACGTAGCTTCATCTCATAACAATAGATTTTAAGCATGTATGTATTGAGTTTAGTGCTGACATACTGCTACATCAAGGGCTATTTGGTACTAAATTTAGTGTTGCAGCAAGGGCTTTTTGGTATTGAGTTTAGTGTTGCAGCAAGGGTGTTTAGTACCGAGTTCAGAGGTGCAGTAGAGTTGTTTGGTACAGAGTGCGTTAATATGTAGTTTCATTCTAAATTTTGGAAATAGACAATTAGGTTTATCACCTTCTCGTGTAGCCCGAGTAGTCTCAGCAGTGGCTAATCTCCCTGGTGTAAAAAATTATCTATATAAATGAAGCGCGCGTTGATATCATCGGTGACGAAAATTGCAAATAAGCGTGGTATGAGCATTCAGTGTGCGTGTCAAAAAAGGTTGCTGATTCATCATCACCCTGCAGTTAAATGAACGATGGATAAGTTATATAGCAAAAAAAAACTAAGGCTGATTTCTTCTGTCAACTCAATTTCAGAATATCAAAGTAAAAAACCTATGATCCAGTTTAAGAGAAACTAAGACTGATTTCTTATTATTGCAAGTCAAAAGTACACAGTTAAGAGAAGAGCTCACTTCGGTTAGTAGCCTTTTCTAGTGGAATATCCAAGCAAAGAATGTAGTCATGTATTTTATTGTAAGCAACTTTTACAGAAGGGCACTGGAGGCACTCTTTGATGCCAAACTTGAAAGGCTTGCCAGCATATACACGCTCAACTTGGTCAATCAACTGCAGAGAAACTCTGGTGCTTCCTGCATTAAAATAAGTTTCAGTAGTCTACATGGATAGTATGCTAATATAAAATTATGGAAAGCATAAACACAATCAGGCTAAAATAGGACTGGATTTGGCAAAAACAGGGCGGTTTTTTTTTCCGTTGTAATTTTTTTTGATGTGTTTGTGCTGCCTTTGAGCAACGATGCCAATACGGCCAACCAACCTATGGTGACAATCATAACAATTACTAAATTCACAAATTAATACCAAAGGCCTATTTTGTTTCGTGTTCATGTACCTGGACAGCAGCATATGCTCTGTCAAAAAAGATGTGATAATAATCGCATCATTCAAATGTAAAACTTACACACGAATTGCAATACTCGATTCAACAACTTTGTCATAATAAGCTTAAATGGCATACACCAAATTTATGAAAGGTATTTTGAATACCAAAAAAACTGCTTAAATGAACCATAGCACGATAACCAAATATGCAGTACCTTAGCCCATAGAAAGTGAACGTCCAGTGTGGGTGCGCGAACTGCTACAACTATTTTGTATGTCGTCGCTAATAGCTGCTACAACAACAAATTGTCAACAATGACATGTTAAACCATTAATTGTACACCGTATTCAGATTATGATTTTGTACAGATTCCTATATAAATGGGTTACGATTACAAAACTGTGTAATGCAAATATTATATAAGACAAAAATAACTGTGATTGGTTTTATTTACAAAATTTACGCCCTTTTTATACTACTAGTAAAAAATCATAATATGTACGCCCATTTTATGAACGAAAGGTTCCATTTACAGAATTTACGAAATCAAAACTGAAACCTTTTGATGTCTTGTAAGTTCATTAGCATGCAGAATATTGGCTGGCTTTGTCCGACCATATGATCGATATTTATTATACCTGCACAACAAATCTAATCCAATTATGCTAAACCTCTATATAATAATATGTCCATATGCATTGACATAAACATATTTGTAGCAAAATATGACTTAATCAAATTTTGTAGTTAGATGATACTCTGTTGCCGCATTCTCCCACGCTTCTGTATTGCAAGGGCCATCGTTCCACCTAAATTTTTTTCCAGTGTTTTTAAAGGTTTATTTTTTATGGTCAAAGACTTATGCTGGAGCAATGGAAAAAAATTCCAAAAAAATATTTGTCCCTATAGTTAAATGGCAAAAGCAGTACCTTATCTTGTAGTAAGGTCTAAAAGCGGAGTTTCATTCTTAGAACTTGTTGGGAATTAAACTAACAGTTAGTACTGCCAGGTATGAAGTTAGTACTGTCAAGCATAAAGTTACAACTAATGAAGTTTACATTAACAGTACTTAGTCAATTAGTACTGTTACCTCATGAAGTTAGTACTGGTTATAAGATAAAGTCAGAAGAAGAAAGACGCGTAAAGATATATATAAAAAAGATGTAATGTATATCTTATTAAGTTAGATTGATACGTATAATAGTTTTACTTGTACAGGACTCTTTGGTCTATAAAAGGAGATCCTAGTTAGGGTTTCACATACATATAATCCATAAGTTAAGAGTCGTACGTATTATTGTAAGAGCTTCAAGGTTGTCGAACCCTAGTGATATTGTAGATTGATCCGTACTAAATAGATATATAAATATTATGCAGACGACGGATACGCATGAATAAAGACAAATTAACCCTTTAGGAAAAAGGCTAACTTGCAAAAACTCACGTTTGTGATATGTGTGATACCAGGTAAGTGATTACCCGGGTCGTGTCCCAGCGAGGTGTGAATGGACAATCGTTGAAGGTTTAGATTATAGTGACTGATGAGTGGGATAAGGAATTTTTCTTGTTTATTCTAATTTAACAAATGAGAAACAAATTCTCACGGGAAAATTAATATTTACTAAATTATAATAAAAACGCGAAACTGGAATTCTAAAACGGGATTAAAAAGTGAAATCTATAAAAATAAATCCTACAAGTGTAAAATTATTTTTCTTAAATCCTAAATAATAAAAGAAAATTTTAGAAAAAAGATTTATATTTTTCTGATTTTTATATTTTTTATTATGAATTAAAAACTATTAAAAACTAATTAAAAGGTTTAAAAATAGTAAATGACTTGGGAAAAATCTGAAAAATTCAATGTAAACCTAAAATATTATTATGAATCTAGGAAAAATAAAATTATAACTTTTAGAAACTCTAATAAGCAAATGGGCTAATAAGCAGTTTGGGAATGAGCACAAAAATAAGTTAAAAAGCTCTAAAAATTACCAAAGGCTCAGAAACAGTTCAAACAACTTATTTAAGCATAAAACAACTGATTAAGCATAAGGAAGCATCCAAAATAAGCAATTAAGCACTTGGGCAATATACAAAGTTGTGAAAATCGCGCCTAGGCGCTAAGGCGCACGAGGCTCTAGCCTTGGGGCTTTTTTTGGATCGAGGCTCATGACATGCATGAATCCCAAAAAAAGCGCGCGCCTTGGGGCTTTTGCGCCTTTGCGCCTTGGTGCGCTTTTTGCGCCTCGGTGCGCCTCGGAGATGTAACAGGTTTTTGGGCTTTTTTCTAAATATTAAGATAAGATACATGGGCCTTATAAGTTATATACATGGGCCTTTTAAGTCATAGGGTGAGTATTTGTATGATTTGTAAATTTGAACTGATTTTATGTTTATTTTATTGATTGAAATTTTCTTTAAGAAATTACTTTGTTTCATTAAGTATTTTTCTTTATTACATATTATCATGAAAATGTGGCATTATGACTTAAGTATAAATACGTTGCTTGCTTGATATTTTGAGTTAAATTGTGAGCTTTGTTAAATGTAAGTCTGCAAATGTAGGAAACAAGCATATTTAGTCTGATATGAATTTTTATCTCTATATAGGTCATCGAGCCAAAGAGTTGATCCGTTTGAGAGGTGACAATTGGTCCATTTTAATCTTTATAAACGACAATATGTGTCATGTATTAAGTATTTTAATGTTATTTTGTATTATTTAAGCTACATAAATGGTCATATATGTTATAAAAAACTTAATTTATTTAATGCGCCTCGTATTCATGAATCCCGCGCCTTGGAGTGCGCCTCGCCTCGAGGCTCTTTGACCCCCTTTGCGCCTTAGTGCGCCTCGAGCCTTTCAAAATAAGCAATTAAGCACTGTGGGCAATATAAAAAATTATGCAGAAATGACAGTAAAATCCCCAACTTGCTAACCAAAATAAGACTTCAAATAAGCTGATTAATGGAAACTTATGGGGGCAAAAGCTTCCTAGTACTACAGGCTATGCTAAAACATCAAAAGCCCCAATTCTATCAAACCAATTGAACCCTAATTTGAGGCTTAAAACAGATGAGATTGGAAACTTTGAAATGTGCAGGCTAAAAGCAGTCCTATGGGGGATTATTGCAGATCTGATTTAAGCAACTTAATAAACTAGAAAGTGAGATACCAGATAATTATCTAAAAGCTAGTACTATAGGCTTTTTGTAAATTGAAAATCAGGACCTCAGCTTAATTGGTTAAGCCATAAATAAGCTGAGATCAGCAGCTAAATAGGGTGATCTGCACAGCAGATACTGATGCAGCAGAATCACTTTTTGGGCTTAAACTTTTGCAACACTAAATGAAATAATGCCAAACCTTGGAATTGCACTTAACACACTAAAATACACCAAATTGTGCCAAAAAGAAACACCAAATAAGCCTCAGCTTAATGGGCCTCAGCTTAATGGAGGCTTATTAGTGCAGTTAAGCTTATAGAATTTCACCTATGGGTTAAAAAAACTCAAAAGCACTAAAATCAACTTAACACTTATCACTAACAGCTTTTCTATCCTATTTAATGCAAGATCAAAGCTGATCATATGGTCAATGAACAGTGTCTCCTGATTTGGCCAGAAATAAGCTTAAACCAAACACCCCTTATAAAAGGGCTGTTTTGCTTTTAAAACTAGAACAGGTTAAAAGAAGCTAAGTTTTGGAAAGAAAACTTAACAACTAGTTATAATGATTACTAAAAAGCAATTTCTAACAGAATTAAGCTATATAATAAGCAGTACTTAATTTAAGCTATTTTTTTGGTTTTTAAGAGATTTTAAAGCAAAATTAAGTAAAGGCTATTTAAAACTGATAAAACATATGAAATAAAATTATAAACTATTAATAAGCAGAAAAATTACTATAATAAGCAAAAATTAAGCTGTAGAACAGTAAACTTATAAAACAATGAAAATTGAAAAAAAATGCTTACAACTGATAGGCAATGAAACAGGATAGGACTAGATCAGAACTACACTTGGTTTTTCAATACCAAGCTAAACTCCATTCCAGCTTAATCACTCCAGCTTAATTCCATCAGATAGCTTATTTGACTGAAATGTTGACTTTTGTTGACTTTTCTTATTTTTCTTGGAATAGAACTCATTTAAACTAAAATAGGCTCACATAAGCTGTATTAAGCTTATATGAGCTTGTTCAAACAAATAAGCTTTTTGATTAACACTTAACTTAATTCTAATTAAGCAGGAAACTTGAAAACTTTGAATTTCATTAACTTGAGAAATTGGTACAATACAGAAGTAATTAAGGACAATGACTTTGAAACAAACTTGCAATGATAATCCAAACTTAATTTAAAACAGGAAATAAGCAAATAACATAAACTACACTACGAAATTGGTCTAAAACTGTGACAATGTCTTCTGTGTATCTTCTTTTCAATAAATAGCCATCCCAAAAGACTCTTCTCTTTCTTCTTATCAAATCCCACCCACTTAATTACCTTCAAGTCATCATAGCCGTCCAATGGCATTTTGGCGGGAAAAATAGTCAAGTGGTTTTAACCTGTGAGGGGGAGGAGTGCATTAAATGCACTTGGCTTGTTAGGTGGAGTGTAGAGGAGGAGGAGTGGGTTGGAGCAGAGGTAGGGATAAGGGTGGTTTGGCAAAGAAATGTTGTGGGTGAGGGTGGTATGGTTTGGCGGGTTAAGTGGGAAGAAGGAAGGTTTGACTTGGGTTTGACCCTGGTATTAGCTAATAAGGGTGGGTCGGGTTATTTGATGGATTGGGCTTGGGTTTGGTTGGTTGTGTGGGCTGGGTGATGGTTGGATTGGGTTAAATGGGATGGGTTTTGTTTTCTTTTGAATCCGGTTATGGTTTCTTTAGTTTAGAGTTTAGGATTTAGCAAAAGGACCACAAATGTAAATCATGTAAACTTCAAGGACCAATTCTGCTAATTTAGGAAAGATAATCAAGGGACCAATTTTGCCAAGTAAGAATAATCCAAGGGCAATTCTTGACAAGTAGAGCAATTTCTAGGACCAAACTCATAAATTTCGTCCCCGGCATCGGCTTTTGATGATATTCCAGTCTTGTGTTCGTTTTTGCTCGTTTTTGCTCTGTTTTCAATTCTTTTGTACCTGAAACACATAAAAACACAAACCAATGATATATGTAGTATAATTTGGTATATTTGGTTGTTTTCAGTATTTTTATGGTCTAAAATGGGTATAAAATGATGAGTATTTACACACTCATCATAGATCACTCATAATATATTGAAGCTAATCGTTTGGTTAAACATTGTGTTCTTACTTTTACTGTTATATTCATACAATCTCATACATCACCAAACACAGAATCTTCTAAGTGCTTTGTAGTAAATTCCGCGTGGTACCTAGCATATACTCAAAGTATCTCTAACACAAGGTGTATGTTTAGATCCGGTCAAGTGGTATCAGAGACAGGTTTTGATACTTTGAATTAGAAGATACAGAAGTACTTACTCTCTTGCAACCAATAAAATGGACATGGAAACACCACAAACCTCAATCCTTGCCAAACTCCTCATGTTAAAACAGAACGAATATGATTTATGGAGGCTCATAATTGAGCAATATTTCGTGGTACAAGATTATGCATTGTGGGATATTATTCTACATGGAGATTCTTTCAAGCCAACAACTTCTGAAGAAACACAGGCTGATGGTTCTAAAACTACCAAGCTAAACACTGAGCCAGTTACTAATGATGAAAGAATAAAGAAAAAGAATGATCTTAAAGCTAAAAGTCTGCTACTCATGGCTCTTCCTAATGACCAAGTGCTGAATTTTAGTCATTATGAGACTACAAAGACACTCTTTGCAACTATTGTTGAAAGGTTTGGTGGCAATGAAGCCACCAAGAAGGATCAAAGAACTCTACTGAAGCAGAGCTATGAAAATTTCAGTACATCAAGCACTGAAACCCTTGATCAAATCTTCAATAGGCTACAGAGAATTGTGAGTCAACTTGCTGGTTTGAAGATTGTGATTCCATCAGAAGACCTAAACTTAAAGTTTCTAAATAGTTTGTCTGCTGATTGGAACACTCATGTTGTAGTTTAGAGTAACAAGCCAGAGCTGGAGAAGATGACATTGAATGAGCTATACAACAATCTCAAGATTGTTGAACAAAAGGTGAAGAAGGTAGACAGCTCCAGTTCTAAGTCTGGAAACTTGGCATTTGTGTCATCCTCCAGCAATAGCAGTACTAATGATGATCCAGATGTTTGTACTGCTAGCCCTACAGTTAGTATTGCTAGTGTAAAAACTAGTACTGCTAGCTTGAGTGATCAAACTATCTATGCCTTTGAATATGAGCAATCTAGTGGGTCTCAAATTTACAATGAAGACCTTCTCCAAATTGACGAAGACGACTTGGATGCTATGGACTTAAAATGGCAGATGGCTTTGTTAAGTATTAGGGCAAAGAGGTATTTTCAAAGAACTGGAAAGAAGTTTACTCTCAATGGAGGTGATGTTGCTGGCTATGATAAGTAAAAGTTGGAGTGTTATAATTGTCACAAAATGGGACACTTTGCCAGAGAGTGTAGAAGCCCAAGACAACAGGATAACAAGGCTAAAGGGTATAGAAGTCAACAGGTTAATAGAAGAACAGTGAATGTGGAAGATACTTCTTCCAAGGCAATGGTGGCTGTTGATGGAGCTGGCTTTGACTGGAGCTTCATGGAAGAGGAGGAGGAACTAGCCAACTTGGGATTGATGGCATTCTCAGACTCTGAGGTACATGAAGTTATAAAATGTTCAAATTCTTGTTAAGCTTTGAAAGATTATGAATCTCTTAAGATACAGTATGATAACCTTAGGACAGATTTTAATGAAGTAAACTTTAGTCTTTCTAATCATAAAAGAGGAATAGCTGTTTTAGAAGAGCAGCTCACTTTTTATAGAAAGAATGAATCTAACTTTAATGATGATATTGCTGTGTTAAAAAGAGATTTGCAACTAAAAGATGATAAAATGAGTGGACTTATATATGAACTTGAGAAACTTAAGAAAGAGAAAGAAAACATAAAGTTAAGTGTTGACACTCTTGAGCATACATCTAAAGGAGTTCAGAAAATAATAGAGAGTCAAGTACTTAATAAAGCAAACTCTGGTTTAGGATATAAGTCAGTTGCACCCCCAAATAGAGGAATGTTTGTACCTCCAGGAATAGATTTAGCTCATACAGGTTTAGAAGAGTTTAAGGATATTGAGTTTCCTGGATATGGTGCTTAAACAAGTGAGAGTCCTATTAAATTTGTTAAGGCTGAGGATTCTTTTGTGAGTGCTAGTGATAAATCACTTTCTGAGGATAAGGTGTCCTCTGTTAGGGACTCAGATGTACCAACCATAGAGGATTGGACATCTGATGATGAGGATGATCAGGTTAAGGTCAAACCTGATGTTGTTAAGGTAGAAGTAAAACATGTTTCTAAAGTGGTCAATAAAGAAAACATAAAACCAGTTAGAAAAAATGTTAAGTATGCTGAGATGTACAGGTCTACACATAGATCATCAGTTCCTAGGGGCAATCAAAGGAACTAAAACAACTTAAAATCTCAACAACTAGGTGATGAGTTTTTTATGCAGAACAAAGTGTGTTTTGTATGTGGTAATTTTGATCATTTAGCTGCTTATTGTGATTCAAACCCATGGAAAAAGAGGGTTTTTGGTAATTCAAGGGTGAATAGGAATAAAAATGCTAGGGTAAATCAAAACAGTCCAATTAGATTGACTAACCCTAATGTGAATCATAAGATGACACCCAGAGCAGTCATGTTGAGGTCTGGCATCAAAGCAGTTTCTACTGCTAGACAAAACAAGTGGGTTAATAACAAACAAACTGTTTCAAGTGCAAAACCATTTTCAAATCATGCACAAACAGTTAACAGGCCATTTTATAAGAAAACATCTTTGAGTAATCAAAAAAGAGTGCCTAAAGTTAAACCAGCAGTTCCAACTGCTAGGCCAGCAATTCCCACTGCTAAGCATATGAATGTTAAGGGTCAATAGGGAAATGCTGTGAAGGCCTCAGCACGTTGGGTTTGGAGACCTACCAAATCCAATGGTGCATCAATGAATTTCAATAAATATTCTTATATTGATGCATGAGGCAGATCCAACTCAGTGATGGCTTGGGTCCGCAAAAGGAACTAAATCCTTTATTTTTGTGTGCAGGAACATCCCACAAATGATGGAGAAGATAGAGGATACTCAGATAGTGGATGTTCAAGGCACATGACTGGTAACATGTCATGTCTTTCAAATTTTGTGGCTCTGGATGGTGGACCTGGTATCTTTGGAGGTGGTGTTGGTGGTAGAATTACTGGTAAATGTATAATTAAAACTGGTAATCTTGACTTTGAGAATGTGTATTTTGTACCAGAGCTTAAGTACAACCTTTTTAGTGTATCACAAATTTGTGATAAATAGAACAAGGTGTTATTCACTGATACTGATTGTCTTATTCTTTCTTCTAATTTCAAGCTACCTGATGAAAGTCAAGTATTGCTTAAAATCCCCAGAAAGGGTAACACATACAGTGTTGAGATGAATAAACTTGTTCCTAAAGAAGGTCTTACTTGCCTTATTGCAAAAGCCACATTGGAGGAATCAATGTTGTGGCACAGAAGGCTTGGTCATGTTAATTTCAAAACCAATAACAAAATTGCTAAAAATGGTTTGGTAAGAGGTTTACCTAACAAGACTTTTCAAAATGACCAAACCTGTGTTACTTGCCATAAGGGTAAGCAACACAGAGCTTCTTGTAAGCCAAAGATGTATAACTCTAACAATCAAGCATTATACATGCTTCATATGGACTTGTTTGGTCCAACTTCTGTGAACAGCTTGAATCATAAAAGATATTTTTTGGTTATTACTGATGATTATTCCAGGTTTATATGGGTTTTCTTTTTGAGAACTGAGGATGAGACTAGTGAGATCCTTAAGTCATTTATAGTTGAGGTAGAAAATCTAGCTGATAAGAGAGTTAAGATAATCAGATGTGATAATGGAACAGAATTTAAAAACAGGGTTATGGATGAGTTTTGCAAAGAAAAGGGTATTAAAAGGGAATTTAGTGTAGCTAGAACCCTACAGCAAAATGGAGTAGCTGAAAGGAAGAATAGGACTTTAATAGAGGCTGCTAGGACAATGTTAGCTGACTCTAAGTTACTGTTGGGAATAAAATGATCAAAGTCAAAGAGCCTGCCAATGATGAGAAGAGCCTGCTAGTTGATTTTGAACAAGTATGAAGATGTTCTACCAGTACCTTCTGGGTAGAAGGTACTGCTGGTTGATGAAGAGCCTGCCAAGCTTATGTCAAGTCGATTAGATATTTTGTAATAGATATTTAGTTGAATTATTAGTCTTTGTACAAAGTTATACGTTATGTAGAAGTAGATTAGTCTTCTGTGGTGACAGAGGAATATTATCAGAGTTGTACATGGGTAGTTGTATTTAATTGTAGGCGCACATAATAGTCAAAGTATAGTATAATACTCTTCCACTTGACAACATGTAATAAGATATCCTTATCTTATAAAAGGATATCTTAGTCACTACTTCATGCATGCATCTTACACAACTAATAACCAAAAACCAAACTATCTCTCAAGTAACTTAGTTACTTTGATTCACAAATCCTTTTACAATCTTAGATTCAAGATTACTTTGTAATCCCGGTGATACTTAGATCATCCGTATTATTTCATCAATAATATTGAATCGTTTTGTGTTAAATCAAAGTTGTGTTCTTTGTTCATTGCATTCACTCATTTACTTAAACTCACCACCTTGTGTTCTTTTAAAGTGTGTTGTAGTAGATTCCGCATGCTAAACACATTCAATACATAAATATCTCAATCGAACAAACATAAAACGTTCCACAAGTGGTATCAGAGCTAGGCTTGATATTTACTAATTTAAAAGAAAAATGGATGTTGAACATATTCAGACAAATGTTGAAGCTAAACTTCCATTACTGAAACAAAATGAGTTTGAAATTTGGCGACTCAGGGTTGAACAATACTTTCAAGTGCAGGACTATGCACTTTGGGAGATCATTGAACAAGGCAATTCATTTAAACCCCAAATCATCACATCAACAGTAAATGATGCTCTTGTAACAAGAATACAAGACCAACCATCAAATGCAGATGAAAGAATTCAGAAGAAAAATGATCTCAAGGCAAGGAGTATGTTACTGATGACTATTCCAAATGATCAACTTCTGATCTTTAACAAATACAAAGATGCCAAAACCCTCTTTGAAGCTATTGTGGCTAGGTTTGGTGGTAATGATGCTACCAAGAAAACACAGAAAACACTTCTCAAACAACAATTTGAGAACTTCACAGCCACAACCAATGAGTCTTTGGACAGTATGTTCAATAGACTTCAGAAGCTTGCAAGTCAGTTAGCCATCCATGAAGTGATGATAACTCAAGAAGACCTAAACTCTAAATTTCTTAGGAGTTTACCTTCAGAATGGTCTATGCATGTCATTGTATGGAAGAACAAGTCAGATATTGACCAGATGAGTCTCAATGATCTCTACAACAATTTCAAAATTGTAGAACATGAAGTAAAGAAGACTACTGGGTCAAGCTCAGGAAATATGGCATTTGTTTCATCCCCAAACATCTCAAAGGTTGATAATGAAGACAAAGGTGGCAGAAAAGAAGGTACTGCCAACACAACCTTTGGTACTGCTAGTACTTCTAGTAGTACCAAATCCATTTTAGATGAAACAATTGGGTGTGCTTTTCTTACATCTCAACACAATGGGTCTGTATTAACATTTGAAGACCTTCAAGAGATTCATCCTGATGATCTTGAAGTGATGGACCTAAAGTGGCAACTTTCACTTTTAAGCATTAGAGCTAAGCAGTTGATGATGAGGACTGGCAAGAAGATACTGATAGATGGAAGTGAGCCTGCTGGCTATGATAAGTCAAAGGTGGAGTGTTACAACTGCCACATGAAAGGTCACTACTCTAGAGAGTGTAGAAGACCTAAGAAGCAGGATGACAGAGGTAGAGGGTTTGACAACAGAAATAAAGAAAGCTTTGAGAAGAGAGGAAGCTTTGAAAGCAAGAGTAAGGTTGTTGAAGTTGCTGAGCCAAAAGCAATGGTTGCTATAGATGGCATGGGTTTTGATTGGAGTTTCATGGGTGAAGATGAGTCAACTTCTGATGAATTGGCTTTGATGGCATTCTCCAACCCTGAGGTAATAATTTCTAAATGTTCAAATACATGTGAAGCATTTAAAGAATTGCAAACTTTAAGAAAATGCTTTGATGAACTCACAATAGTAGAAAGAAAAACCAATCAAGCCTTATTTGACCATAAGTGTGGTATGTCCAAGCTAGAAAAACAAATCACTCACTATAGAGAAAATGAACTTACCTTTACTGATGCAAAAAATGCTCTTAATAGACAAATATTTTTGAAAGATTCAGAAATAGAAATGGTAAGGACTGAGTGCACTAAAGTGACATTAGCTAGAGACAATATTCAACTGACTGTTACTAAATTGGAAAATGCTTCTGAGTGTACTAGGAGCATAGTAGAGAATCAGATGAATAAGAGGATAAAATCAGGGATAGGATACAATAAATGTCCACCTCCTTATAGAGGAATTCCTTGTCCACAAGGTAGTGATCTTGCTGTATCAGGTTTACATGAATTTATTACCAAACCATTAGCTAAACCTGTAGAGATAAGTGAACCTTCTGAGAGTGCTAAGAATGCCTCACTCTCCAAGGTGCTCACTGAGAAGAGACCAGATGTCCTAATTATTGAGGATTGGGTATCTGATGATGATGAAGATGAAACAATTCCTAAGAAAGGAATCAAAGTAGGACCAACCAGTCCTAAGAAAGTAGAAGTTAAAGCCAAGGCTAAAGCTGTTTTGAAGACAGTTGAAAGTTGTAAAAATTGTAATAACAAACCTAGGGGAAGCCAAAGAAATTGGAACAACCTTAAGTCACAACAATTAGGTGATGACTTTGTTATGTTTAATAAGGCTTGTTATTATTGTGGTAGCTTTAATCATCTTCATACTTATTGTAATAAATGGGTTTCTGGGAGTAAATCAAAGTCTAAAACAAATGTTACTCACCCCAGAAAAAGTGTTGTTAAGTCTAACACCACAAATGTTAAACATACTGTTAGACAAGATAAGCCTGTTATTGCAAAACCAACTGATAAGGGTACAAGAAACACTTTTAAATATGTACCAAAAGTTGAGAAGAGTCCTATTCAAAAGATAAATGTGGTCAAAACAAAAGTTTGGAGTCCAAAAACCAAAGGTCCTGCTAGACCAAAAGGTCCTGCTAGACCAATTGGTACTGCCAAAATTGGTATTGCCAAAATTGGTACTGATAGACCAAAGACCACACAATGGATTAGAAGGGAAAGTGCTGTTAAATCCTCAGCATGTTGGATTTGGAAACCAATCCAATCAAAAGGTGCATCAACAATCCTGAAAAGGTTTGACTTTATTGATGCAAGAGGCAAACCCAAGTCTGTCATGGCTTGGGTACCCCAAGGAAACTAATATGTTTATTCATGTGCAGGAACATTCAACTGATATTGAAGATCAAGGATTTGTTGATAGTGGGTGTTCAAGGCACATGACAGGCAACATGTCATTCCTCTCAGACTTCAAAACTTTTGATGGAGGATATGTTACCTTTGGGGGAGGAATAAAAGGAAAGATCACTGGTAAAGGTACTATCAAAACCAGTAAAATAGATTTTGAAAATGTGTATTTTGTGAAAGAACTTCAGTTTAATCTTCTTAGTGTCTCACAAATGTGTGACAAAAAGAACAATGTTCTATTTACTGACAATGGATGTATGGTTCTTTCTTCTGATTTTAAGATGCCTGATGAAAGTCAGATCCTTCTTAAAATTCCAAAAAGGAACAATATGTATGTTGTCAATTTAAAGAACATTAATCCCAAGGAAGGTTTAACTTGTTTGGTAGCAAAGGCCTCATTGGATGAATCTATGCTTTGGCATAGAAGGCTTGGTCATGTAAACTTTAAAACAATCAACACTATTGCAAAATATGATTTAGTAAGAGGTTTACCCAAAAAGATTTTCCAAAACGACCAAACTTGTGTTGACTGTCTAAAAGGCAAGCAACATAGAGCTTCTTGTAAGCCCAAGACCCAAAACTCTATTTCTCAGGCTTTACATATGCTTCATATGGATCTCTTTGGTCCTACTAATGTGTGCAGCTTGAATGGAAAGAAATATTGTCTGGTTGTTACTGATGACTATAGCAGATTTTCATGGGTTTTCTTCTTAAGATCTAAACATGAAACTAGTGAGATACTTAAAACCTATATCACAGAGGTAGAAAACCAATCTGATAAGAAAGTCAAAATCATCAGGTGTGACAATGGGACAGAGTTCAAGAATAGAGTTATGGATGACTTTTGCAGGGAAAAAGGCATAAAAAGAGAGTTTAGTGTAGCTAGAACACCTCAGCAAAATGGAGTAGCAGAAAGAAAGAATAGAACACTTATAGAGGCTGCTAGAACTATGTTAGTAGACTCTAAGTTGCCTATTTTATTTTGGGCTGAAGCAGTTGGTACTGCTTGTTATGTACAAAACAGGGTTCTTGTGACAAAACCACATAGAAAAACACCTTATGAACTTTTCTTTGGTAGAAAACCATCTTTAAGTTTTATGAGACCTTTTGGTTGTCATGTCACTATTCTCAATACCAAAGATCATTTAGGCAAATTTGATGGAAAAGCAGATGTTGGCTATTTGATAGGGTATTCCTTGCAGAGTAAGGCCTACAGAGTGTTTAACACTTGCACTAGGCTAGTAGAAGAAAATCTTCACATAGAGTTTCAAGAGAAACTTACAAATGTGAAAGGAGTTGGACCAGATTGGATGTTTGATGTTGATAGGCTTTCAGAATCTATGAATTATGTGCCTGTTACAGGTACAAATGCTAATGAAAATGCAGGTTCTGAAGACAATGTTGAAACTCCTAAAGATCAAGATTACATCTGGATGCCAATTTGGAAAAGTATGGATCTATCTTCAAGTCAAGAAGGACCTTCAAACACAAGAAATGAAGGCAATGAAGAAGATCAAGGAACTCAGAATCAAGAGAATCAAGAAAGTGGTGCTAATGACAATGGTACTGCCAGTTCTTCAGATGGTCCTGCTAGTACAAGTATTGGTACTGCTGAGCCATTGAATGTTCAAATAGATGATTCTTTTCAAGAAGAGGTGGGGATTAGCAATCTTCCAACTACATATGAAGTTCCTAAAACACCAAACACTAGAATTCTCAAAGATCACTCAACTGATGATGTGATTGGAAGCATAACTTCTGGTGTTAGAACAAGATCTCAAGTTGGTTTATCTCAAGTCTTATCCTCAGATGAAGAAGGGTTTATCTCCTCTATTTATGAAGAAAAGAATAATGATAATTCCAATATATGCCTGTTTTCATGTTTTCTATCTCAGGCTGAACCCAAGAACATAAACAAAGCTTTAGATGATGCAAGTTGGGTGGAAGCTATGCAAGAAGAGCTTCTCCAATTCAAGATTCAGAAGGTTTGGATATTGGTTGATTTGCCCAGAGGTCATAAGGCAATTGGAACCAAATGGGTGTTCAGAAACAAGAAGGATGAAAGGGGTATAGTGATCAGGAACAAGGCTAGATTGGTAGCACAAGGATATACTCAAGAAGAAGGGGTAGATTATGAAGAAGTGTTTGCTCCAGTTGCAAGACTTGAAGCAATTAGGCTATTCTTGGCTTATGCTTCATTCATAGGCTTCACTGTCTATCAAATGGATGTTAAGAGTGCATTTTTATATGGTGAGATTGAAGAACCATTATATGTGTCTCAACCTCTAGGCTTCATTGATGCTGAGTATCCAGATAAAGTTTACAAGGTTACCAAGGCTTTGTATGGCCTACACCAAGCTCCAAGGGCATGGTATGAAACATTGGCTTGTTTTCTACTAGAAAGTGGATTCCAAAGAGGCAGGATTGATCCAACTTTGTTCATCAAAAGGACAAAGAAAGACATCTTGTTAGTGCAGATTTATGTTGATGACATAATCTTTGGATCAACAAACCAAGACTTGTGTGTAGAATTTGAAAAACTTATGCATAGTAAGTTTGAAATGAGTTCCATGGGGGAACTTACTTTCTTTTTAGGTCTCCAAGTGAAACAATCCAAAGAAGGCATATTTATCAGCCAAGATAAGTATGTAGCAGAGATCCTAAGAAAATTTAATTTTGCTGATTCTAAGGTTGCAAGTACACCAATGGATCCAGACAAAGGGCTACTCAAGGATGCTGAAGGAGAAGATATGGATTTGCACAATTATAGGTCAATGATTGGGTCCCTGATGTATCTTACATCATCAAGACCAGATATCATGTTCTCAGTATGTGTGTGTGCAAGGTTTCAAATACATCCCAAAATCTCTCATCTCACAGCAGTCAAAAGAATCTTTAGATATCTTAAGGGTCAACCTAGGTTGGGTCTTTGGTATCCAAGGGAATCACCTTTTGATTTGATGGCTTATTCGGATAGTGACTATGCTGGTGCAACACTAGACAGAAAATCCACAACTGGTGGATGTCAATTTCTTGGTTGCAGACTAATCTCTTGGCAATGCAAGAAACAAACAATGGTGGCCAATTCTACAACTGAAGCAGAATATGTTGTTGGTGCAAGTTGTTGTGGGCAAGTTCTTTGGATCCAAAATCAATTGCTTGACTATGGGTACAATTTTCTTAACACCATTATTTATATTGACAATAGCAGTACTATTTGTATCATTAAAAACCCAGTTCAACACTCAAAAACAAAACATATTGAAATCAGACACCATTTCATAAGGGATTGCAATGAGAAGAGGTTAATTCAAGTAGTTAAAATTGATTCTGTAAAGAATTATGCAGACCTTCTCACCAAAGCTTTTGATTTAGGTAGATTCAAATATCTTGTAGGAGGTATTGGAATGATAAATCTTTGAAAAACATGTGTTTTTGTTCATAAAATTAACTGGTATTGGATTTTAAACATGGTACTGCTAGTTAGTCAAAAGGTCCTGTTAGTTCATAATTGGTCCTGCTGATACAAAATTGCTATGTTTTGTTCATATAAAGGCTTGAATGTTTAAAATACTATAGATCAAGTGCTTTGCATCTTGTTCTTTTGGTTTGCAACTAACACATTTCAGGTTGATAACAAAACAAGAGTTCTTCCAGGTGCAACAAAAATTAAATTCATTTCAGGAGAGATAACAATCTCAGGGGAGGAATTAATAGCCCAGAATGGAAGAAAAACCAATTAGTGACAGACAAGAGCATACAAGATGATGCAGAGTTGAAAAAGATAGAGTTAGATCACATATCTAGAAGGGATGAAGCATTTCTCAAAGGAGAAAGTTCTATCTAGATCAAACTAAGAAAGGTTTCAACTCAAAGGCATGACATTAGATGATTTCACTTGTTGAACCAATCATCCAAGATACACAGCATCATTGCCTTTCTAAATTTCCTCCATCCAAGGAAATTGCACCATCTTTGGGCCATCCTGGCTTTTGGTATTCAGCTCACCAAGTTTTCACAAACTTAAGAGTTGGCTAGTCCATAAGCAAACGGCTTTTGGTAAAGACAAATCAAATCCGTTGATGGTTGATAGTTTACCAAAAACTAAATGGTTGTTAACTAACCATACTTAATTGTAAATAGTTAGCTAGTCCATAAGCAAACGGCTTTTGGTAAAGACAACTCAAATCCGTTGATAGCTGGTAGTTTGCTAAAAACTATAAGGGATTTTTATAAAACTTTCAAAGGTACTGGTAGTTCAAAATTGGTACTGCTAGTATAAAAAGGTACTGCTATATAGCCGTTGAGCCTGTCAGAAAAAGTTTTAGCCATTAGGCCTGGTAGTTAAAATTAGCCGTTGGGGTAGTTATGTAATTCACTGATGATTATATTATATTATATTTTACATATAAAAGATCTTTTTAACCGCCTTTTCATTTACTTATTTTAATCTTTCTTATTGTCGGTTAAAAGTGATTCTCTCATATCTTCTTTCATCAGTCACTATCATAATTCACATACACCTTTCATCTTCTACCAGTACTACCAACAAATCCCACCATCATATTCAAAATTTTCATTATGGCTTCCACAGTTGTTCTAGATTTTGTCCAACGTCACAATCAGTTAGCATTTTTGGAGAAGTCAGAGGATAATGCCTCATTTCATCAAGTAGTGGACTTTTTAAACAACTCCTACATCAGGTTTGCTTTGCTAGTCAATCCCACTATTTATGAAAATCAAATTTTGCAATTTTGGCAATCTGCTAAAATTAAAACTTCTGAAAATGGGGAACAAAGAATTAAGGCCAAAGTGGATGGTAAGCATTTGACTCTTACTGAGTCATCCATAAGAAGACATCTTCATTTGGATGATTCTGATGGTATTAGTCAATTACCAGATACTGAAATTTTTGAAAATTTACAAAGAATGGGGTATCATGCTGAGTCTAACAAACTTACTTTTCTGAAAAAGCATCTTACTCCACAATGGAGATTTTTGATTCACACAATCCTTCACTGTTTGAGCCAGAAGAAAACCTCTTGGGAGCAATTTAGTGGAAACATGGCTTCTGCTCTCATTTGCTTAGCCACAAACAGAAAATACAATTTTTCTAAATATATTTTTGAAGGATTGATAAACAATGTGAAAAGTAAAACAAAGTTTTTGATGTATCCAAGATTTATTGGTTGCATCATTGGAAAACTACAACATGTGTTGCTTCCCACAAACTCAATTTATGACACACCAAAACTTTCTCACAAAGTATTTTCAAATATGAGAATTGGTTTTAGAGGGGAGGAAGTTCCACTTTTTGATGAAATGGTACCACAACATCCAGAAGAACCAACACCATCTGCTGATACACAATCATCTAGTTCTTCACATGGTTTCATTTCACAAACACATCAACAATCACCAATACCATCTCCAGTACCATCAGCAACACCACCACCATCACCACATCATATATCACAAACCCAATCACCTCAGACAATGCAAGAACTGAAAGACAAGGTGAAGTTCTTAGAGAATGCTCTTAAAAGTCAAAATGAAAGGTTTTCTAAGATCAACATCAAATTGGTTAAGAGGGTCAAGAAATTGGAGGGTGAAGTGAAGAAGTTACAGGGTAAAAAGTCTGCAAAGGTTGTTTTATCTAGTTCTTCACAGTCAGATGCTGATAGGATAGATCACTCTTCCAAAAAGGGGAGGAAGGATAGGTCTGAAGATGAGGATGAAGAGGAGGAACAGGCTCAATTTGAATTCCATGATGGAACTCAAGTTTATGATGAAGAGCCTGTTGGAGCAGGGCAAGAGCCTGCTAGGGCAGAAGAAGAGTCTGCTAGGAGAGAAAGGCTATTGGCTATGGGGTATAAAGGGTCTGCTGAGAGAGTGTACAAGAGAAAGAGGGTTTTAATTGCTGATGAGCAATCTTCTGCTCCATCACAAGATTCAACTCCAAAGGATAAGGGCAAAGGTATTATGATTGAAGATGAGCCAAAGTCCAAGAAGTTGAAAAGAACTCAGCAAATTCAGATGGCTTTAGGAGAAGAAGAGGCCAAAAGGGTTCAACAAGAAGAGCTAGAAGCACTTGAAGCTTCAAGAATGCTTGCAGCAATGAAAGAGCAGAAAGATACTGAAGATGCTGCTCAAGATCTTCTTGATACTCAAATTGCTCAAGAGACCTTTGATGCACAGATGTTATGGATTATCAATAATGATCCAATTGTGAAAGGTCATGCAGCAAATATAGTTAATGACAAGACACTCAATTCTGATGAGAAGACTGAAGCACTTGAATCTTTCATCAACAAGAAATACAAAGAAGCAGCTTTGGCTGACATTTTTGAGAAGATGAAGGAAAGTCAGAAGAAAGGTTTTAAAGTGGGCCAAACTAACAAAGATCAAACAATCTTTATGAAGAAATTTTTGAAGAATCAGGCAAATTGGACTGATTATCAACTTAAGAAGAAATCTGCTGATGAAATCTTCTTTTTATATCTTCAAGCCTACAAGAGTCTTTACTATAATGTTCCATCTGATGTACACCCCTCAATGAAGAAGAAAGATGCTCAGAAGAAAGAAGTAGCAAAATTGGACACAGAGCAAGTAAGTAAAATGTTGATTACTTTACCTACTATCATACATGCTGATCCAATTAGGTCTAGACACCCTATAATTGATTGGGAAATACACCATGATAGATTTGGTAAGTCATGGAAAATATCAAGGGTTGGGGGACAGTCTGCTATCTTCAAGAATTTTGAAAATTTAGTTAGAGCATCTGATAGAGCAGATTTGGAAGAATTGTGGAATCTAGTGCAGATTAGGCTAGACACAACTTCTAGTACAGATGCTAAGGAACAAGAACTTTGGGTAGAATTCAATAGGATGTTTGATCCTGATCCCAAAGATGTTCATTGGAAATTTCCCTATTATGATCCTTCAACAACTTGGGAATTTCTAAGCCATAGCAATATTCATCACCTTTTCACACAGAGTGGGATAGAACTCTTTATGTTAGCTGAGAAAGAGTATCCACTTAGCTATGAAGTGCTTAAAGCTATGATCTCCAATAGATTAAGGTGTGACAAGGATGAAGAAAACTCAGAAATTGTTCAGAGTTTGCTGAGGAGCATATCTGAGCAATATGAAAGAAAAAGGAAGGATAGAAAGTAAAGATTTTTGGAAGAGTTCTCTCAAATCCTCAAGATATGTATTTTATTCATCAGAAACTTGTGTATTTTAATGGAAATAACAAGTTTAGGGGAGGATTGTTGGGAATAAAATGATCAAAGTCAAAGAGCCTGCCAATGATGAGAAGAGCCTGCTAGTTGATTTTGAACGGGTATAATTTCTTGAATACAATAATTTTCATAGACAATAGCAGTACAATGTGTATCATTAAAAATCCAGTTCAACATTCAAAAACTAAACACATTGAGATTAGACATCACTTTATAAGAGATTGTAATGAAAAGAAGTTAGTTCAGGTTGTCAAAATTCATACTGATGACAACTTTGCTGACTTACTAACTAAAGGTTTTGATGTGACAAGGTTTTAGTACTTGGTAACAGGTATTGGAATGCTTAATCCTTGAAAATTTGATGTCTAAGTGTTTTTGTAATAAAAAGGATTTTGTACTGCTAGGTGTGTCTGATGAAACAGCTGTGTATAGTTTGTACTGCTTGAATAATTTGTTAGTCATTTTTGATAACTGTCAAAAAGGAAATACTTTGTATTGTGTTTTCTTTGGTTTTGGACTAATATTTGCATGTTAAGAAAGCAATTTGAGATGAACTATGTAATGTTTTGGAAAGTTTGGTGATTTGGAAATTAAAGTGTGAGATCTTGTCACACAACAAATGATAATTGGTTCACCATGTCTAATCCACATAAGAACCAACTAGTCCAGATTAAACGGTTTCTGGTAAAGACTAATCAAATCCGTTTATGGTTGATAGTTTACCAAAAACTATATGGTTATCAACTCACCATATCTTATAGTGAAGAGTTGACTAGTCCAAAGCAAACGGCTATTGGTAAAGACACCTCAAATCCGTTGATAGCTAATAGTTTGCTAAAAACTATAAATGGGCAAAATGTTGTCAAGTCCACATTGATTCAAACATTAATTTTATCCTGATCTCTGAAAATTTTTGCTAAACAGTTTGTATTGCTAGTTTCAACTAGTTTGTACTGTTCATTCAAACTTGGTTTAAACTGAGTTTATGCTCTATGATTCACCTCTCTCAGAAGGTTACACATCTGGAAGTGATAAGAGCAGTTTGAAACTACCATGAATTGATTGAAACTTGTACAAATTGTCATATTGGAGGCTGTTCAAAGTCAAGTGATGGTGAAGATTCTTCCAAACAGGGGGGGGGGGGAATTAAAAAAAAAATTGTTCAGTTGCTGTCAAGGTGATTATCTAATTCAGGGGAGGATAACATATATCAAGGGAGGAAAATATCAGATAATGATGAAGATCAATGCTGGAGTATTTGCTGTTCAAGGTTTATTCAAAGCTTAGATGTGAAGAAAATATTGAAGTGATTCATGATCGAAGATAAGTGTTTGAAAGAATCCCCCCATCATCTACAAAGTTTAATTCAAAAAGAAACTTAATGATTTGCACAGAAATCATAAGTTTAGGGGAGGATTGTTGGGAATTAAACTAACAGTTAGTACTACCAGGTATGAAGTTAGTACTGTCAAGCATAAAGTTACAACTGATGAAGTTTACATTAACAGTACTTAGTTAGTTAGTACTGTTACCTCAAGAAGTTAGTACTGGTTATAAGATAAAGTCAGAAGATGAAAGACGCGTAAAGATATATATAGAAAAGATGTAATGTATATCTTATTAAGTTAGATTGATACATATAATAGTTTTACTTGTATAGGACTCATTGGTCTATAAAAGGAGATCCTAGTTAGGGTTTCACATACATATAATCCATAAGTTAAGAGTCGTACGTATTATTGTAAGAGCTTCAAGGTTGTCGAACCCTAGTGATATTGTAGATCACTTGTAAAATATTGAAGCTAATCGTTTGGTTAAACATTGTGTTCTTACTTTTACTGTTACATTCATACAATCACATACATCACCAAACACAGAATCTTCTAAGTGCTTTGTAGTAAATTCCGCGTGGTACCTAGCATATACTCAAAGTATCTCTAACACAAGGTGTGTGTTTAGATCCGGTCAGAACTTTTCCACGCTCTCTAGGACTTTTTTAGTGTCAAAAGCATCTACAAACAAAATACAAAAAATTACACCATCAGTAAGCATTTTATTCTTTTTTTTTTACTTGGAAACATATTATATATCGCTTTCGGTATTTGTAACATGCCTTTCTTTCTCAAACCTCGCTTTCTTCTCTTCTAGCCTTTTCTGGTCATCCTCGATGTGGTAGTGAACGACAAAACACAGTTCCTGATTGTTCCGACCAACACGTCCCGTAATAACCTTGATATAATACCTACAAAAACCATATAAACATTAAACCAAACCAAGAAAGTCAATATTCAACACATATATCTAAATAATCCATATTACATAAATTTCTTATTCGAAACCACAAATGTATATAACTGCATACAACTGTATATAGTATGCAAACCGCATCACCACCTATATATAAAGTTTTGGCCCTATTTAGTATTTTAAACTTTATCAAACATACATCGAATTTTTTTTGAGTCAAGACTACATTTTGACAAAGCGATTATAACTCCGGTTAATAAATAGTAGGAGACTTATCGAGAATGTTTTGCGTTCAGATAGGACCAATGATGATATCAGTACACATTGGCATAACCCTAAGTTGAAGTTGAACAGCTGAAGAACCATCCTCAACAGCTTCCTTCATAAGAACCTTGGTGAGTAAAGAAGACACTCTTCAAACTGAAGGAAAAAAAAATTAAACTCAAAACTATAACTACACTTCCAACTCTCCTAGGCATATCATCAAACACATTGTAGGCACAACTGCATCTACACTTTCCACCCCATTAACCACAACGACGACCCCAATTCCTAATTCACCTCAAACAACTTCATTAGATTAAACCCTATCTTTTAAGCAAATATCTTTTATCAATTTCACAAAGTTCCAATTTTTTTCCCATCGTCAACTACATACTTTTATTGTTGCAAACTGATCACCAAAATGTTTTCAGCATAATCACAAAAAACCTAAAAATCACTAAAAGAAACTGAATTTGACATAGTGGTCGTATTAAAGATACCTCAAACTTGATTGTTGGTGAAAAAAATAGAAGCAGAAGAAGAAGTTAAACAACAAACAAAAGGAAAAAATAAAACACGCCTTATTGACATCAATATTTCTTCCTCATTTTTTTTTCCTCCTTTTTGATTTGCTGAATCAAACCTTTTTTTTTTTACTCTAGCCTTCTTTGTAATCCATGAATCTTACTAAAAATAGTTAGAAACTGCAATTAAACAAAACCCATAAATAAAAGTACAAACTTTTTATTCAAAAAAATATTATAATAATAATAACTAATGTTCACCTAGTTCCTCATCTTGTTGAGCGAAAACCAAATTTTTGCCTCTTGATTAACTACAATTAAATCTTGATGTTGTTGGATTTTGGTGGAAGTATCGAGAGCGGTGTGTGTGGGTGGGATAATGAGTTTAGGAGAGGGTTCTGGAATGAGTTATTAGTATAATAATATAATAATAAGTTACTGTTCATTTCACTGTTTGCATACTCACAAAATCACTGTAGACTCATTACTACAGTATCCTACTTGACACTCTATGGTGAATAGTACGCGGTTATTAGTATAGAGATATAATCCATACAAATGTGTATCTCATCGTAATAGATTTACAAAGATGAAATGTTAGTGGAACTAGTAAACTAAGTTTAATTACTTGCGACTGATGTCAATCATATCGTCGGACTTTGGGTGATCGGCCAAACGAACTAAAAACGTATTGATTTAGTAACTTACTAGCGCTAGTACTAGTATGTACGTTCCATTCATCTTAGATGACTAGTTTACTCACTTAAAATCGACACTATATATGATTGAACAGCTTGTTTAAACTATCAATGTGGTTTTGGTCATTTTATGAAAGAAATCTACGTAATCCAAATTTATTGCCATAGAACGAACATTAATAAAGAAACATTAGTCGAATATTTATATTATTTTTATAAAAATGAGTTATGTCAGTTTGAAACATTAGTCAAATGTTAGCCTATCAAGAAAAGGAGATATTTGTCTCGTATAAATATTATTTTAAAAATACAGTAGTGACTTGGTATAATAATTTTTAGAGTAAAGAAACATTAGTCGAATATCTACATTTTTGGTCCTCGTGGTTTACCGGGTATAACGATTTTGGTCCAATAGTTTCAAACGTGTCGGGTTCAGTCCATTTTCGCTGACCCGTAACGGGTTTGGTCCAAAATCGTTAATGCCGTTAGTCAAACTTAGTTTGACCGTTAAAATAAAGGGTACTCTGGTCATTTCACTCAAAATCATATCATTCTTTTCTTTCTATAAATCAAAACATATACACCATCACTCACTCACAGATCTAACACATCAAATAAAAAAAAAAGTATAATCATTCATCATCACTAACCCAATTCGATTTCTTTAAAACCAAAACATTTACACACAAATCCTCTCACTGACTCACTCTCTCTTTTTCCTGCCTCAACCACCACCTCACCGCCGCCACCAAACACCACAACCACCAATCCCTTACACAAATCCGATAGTATTGAAGGTCTTAGAAGGTAGATCGAAGTGTTATTTAAAGATTTGTGAATCGATTTACAAATAAATCGTGTGAAACGAATGGGTTTTGTGAAAAACGATTTTTGAAGTTCAAATGGTATCACTCCTCTTCGTGTATCGAGTTGTTTTTTTGTCCAAAAAGCTCGAAGAGCTTATCCCGTTTCGAAACCGAGCACCTTCTTTTTTTTTTTTTTTTTTTTTTTTTTTTTTTTTTTCTTTTAAAATCAGACATGTTTATGGGGTTTTTGGTTTGAAAATGGTTAATGTTTTTAGGATATTTTTGTTTGATTTAAAGGTTTACGCGGCTTGGTATCGGGTAAAACTAGAGTTGTGGGTTTGTTTGACTACTAAGAATAGTCTTTTTGCTGGTAAGAAATTTGTGTTGTTGTCTGCGAAAGATGGAAAGCCTTATGTGATGTTTGGTGATGGGAAGTTGTGTGCTTGTAAGCCGATTAGTGAGCCTGATTTGGCTTCGTTTATTGCTGATGAGTTTTGTTCATGAGTTGGAGATAATGGTGTAGCTTGTTTGGCGATGGGGAGTTCAAGTGGGATATCGATATTCGGTAATATTCAACAACAAAATATGATGGTGGTTCATGATCTTGATAAAGAAACATTGTCATTTGTTCCTACTAGTTGTGAAACTAGTTGTGAAACTGTAATTAATTCATAAGCATTCTTACATGATTGTAACATATCTGATATATATGTTCACACTTTTTTTTTGGGTTGAATTGATGTTTTGTGGTTTTTAAGATTTGTTTTATTTACATGTTAAGAAATAGTAGTAATTACTTTCAATAAGTACATGGGATTCATTAAGGTACGGTGAAGATAAGGTGTGGTTTCGAGAGGCTGAGAGGATGATCCGAGGGTATTTTAGTCATTTCACGGTTTTTTAACTAGTCAAACTAACAGTCAACATAAATTTGGACCAAACCCGTTACGGGTCAGCGAAAATGGACTAAACCCGACACGTTTGAAACTATTGGACCAAAACCGTTATACCCGGTAAACCACGAGGACCAAAAATGTAGTTTACTCGGTATAATAATTTTTATTAATAAAGAAACATTAGTCGAATATTTATATTATTTTATAAAAATGAGTCATGTCAGTTTGAAACATTAGTCAAATGTTAGCCTATCAAGAAAAGGAGATATTTGTCTCGTATAAATATTATTTTAAAAATACAGTAGTGACTTGGTATAATAATTTTTATTTATTTATAACGGATGTATAAATTAGGGGTGATCCAACCTTCCTACAGGGTGGGTATCCAATCATTTGATACATTGCTGGCTTGTACGGTGTGCATCGCGAGTTATACGATTTGACCAAACCCTCCCTGATGTGACAACATAGGGAGGGTATGTATAACACATCCCATAAATTAGCTTTGATTTGCTAGGCGGTCCAACAAAGTGTCTTGAATTAAGTAACTAAACGAGTTGGGGAGCCCGCGCGTTGCGGCGTGGTGCTTGACATCAGTTTTTTGCAACCATGTTAGCCAAAATAATTTAGCGATAGCGCTTTATTTTTGTTTCAAAAAGTTTTAACACAGATGAATGATAATTATTAATTATCTTTGCATGAAGAAAACGTTAAAAATAATGCATTTCATATATTAATCAAATAGTTTACAACATAATACAAATAAACCCGTGCTTCGCTATAAGTTTAGTGTACACCAACCATTTAAAAGTGCACATTATCAATTGGAAACTGTACATCGAGCAAGACTAAAGTATAACTTGATAATTGTTACGAAATAATGATAATCAACAAGAAGTATAAGCTAGAAGAGTAAAGAGATTGTGGAATGCATTTTCATTGATCTACACAAACTACAAATGAACCTCTATTTATAGGGTTCTTACAATCAAAGTATTTAGTACAACAATTAAAGAGGGAATACAAAAGATGAGACGTTATGGAGGTTAAGGTATATGGATAGTCACACACATAATGATTCATAATACTCCCTCTTGGCTATCCATCATTAGTTGTCATACGATTAGATCTGCTGCCTCGTTAAAAACCTTGCTTGAAAAAAAAACCCGGTGGGAAAAAACCATAGCTAAGGAAAAAAAAGTGCAGCCCACATGTTCTCCCTCTGATGATTAGATCACTGGAGTTCATTGAGTCTTCACATTCCAATGCCGTGAACCAACTTCTTAAATGTTGCAGTGGGAAGTGCCTTGGTAAACAAGTCTGCTAAGTTCTCGCTTGAATGGACCTTTTGAACAATAATGTCGCCGCTCTTTTGTAAGTCATGAGTGAAAAAGAACTTTGGTAGAATATGCTTGGTCCTGTCACCTTTGATGTATCCGTCTTTAAGCTGAGCAATGCATGCTGCATTATCTTCATGCACGATTGTTGGAGCTTCCTGGCCTGAAGAAATACCACATGATTTACGAATATGTTGTATCACATTTCTTAACCATACATATTCCCGACTCGCTTCATGAATGGCCAAGATCTCTGCATGATTTGATGAAGTGGCACTCATTGTTTGCTTCACGGAACGCCATGAAATGGCAGTACTGGAACTTGTGAAAACATATCCAGTTTGGGACCGACCGGTATGAGGATCAGACAAATATCCTGCATCTGCAAAACCAACTAGATTTCTTTCGGATGAGTTAGTATAATATAAGCCCATGTCTTTTGTACCTTGAAGGTAGCGAAATATTTGTTTTACCCCATTCCAATGTCTCCTTGTTGGACACGAGCTATATCTTGCCAATAGGTTTAGTGAAAATGATATATCGGGTCGTGTATGACTCGCAAGAAATAACAATGCCCCAATGGTACTTAAATAAGGTACTTCGGGACCAAGAATTTCCTCGTCGTCATTTGGAGGTCGAAAAGGGTCCTTTTCAACATCTAAGGTCCTTACAACCATTGGGGTGCTCAATGGATGGGATTTTTCCATATAAAATCTTTTTAGCAACTTCTCTATGTATGCATTTTGGTGGACAAGGATTCCATTCTTTAGATGTTTAATTTGTAATCCAAGACAAAACTTTGTTTTTCCGAGATCTTTCATTTCAAATTCTTTCTTGAGGCATTCAACTGCCTTTGGAAGCTCCCCTGGAGTTCCAATGATATTCAGATCATCAACATATACAGCAATTATGACATATTCAGATCCAGACCTTTTTATAAAAATACATGGGCAAATAGAATCATTTTTATATCCTTCTTTTAACAAATATTCACTAAGGCGATTGTACCACATTCGCCCAGACTGCTTCAACCCATACAAAGATTTATTCAGTTTGATTGCATATTGTTCTCGAGAACTTGTTTTACATGATTCAGGCAGCTTAAACCTGTCTGGAAGCTTCATGAAGATTTCTGCATCAAGTGAGCCATATAAATAGGCTGTCACAACATCCATTAGACGCAAATCGAGTCCTTCTTGTATTACCAGACTGATTAGATAACGAAACGTAGTTGCATCCACCACAGGAGAATATGTTTCTTCATAATCTATACCCGGTCTTTGTGAAAATCCTTGTGCTACCAAGCGTGCTTTGTAACGCGTAATTTCATTTCTTTCATTTCGTTTTCGCACAAAGACCCATTTATACCCAACGGGTTTTACACCTTCAGGTGTACGGACTACCGATCCGAAAACTTCTCGTTTTTCAAGAGATTTTAATTCTGCCTCAATTGTGTCTTTCCATTTTGGCCAATCATTTCTATTTTTGCATTCCGGAACTGACTTTGGTTCTTGATCCTCATCATTTTCCATAACCTCTAGCGCTACATTATATGCAAAAGCATCATCGACGTCGATTTCATTTCGGTTCCATACCTTTCTAGACATGATATAATTTATTGAGATCTCTTCATTTTCGGGTACCCGAGGTTCATCTTGAACCGTCATGTCTAATGTCCTTATAGAGGACCCTTCTGATGTTTCTTTAACCTCGACTTGACCATCTTGATTATATGCTCCCTTTTTCTTTCGAGGATTTTTATCTTTGGAACTGACTGGTCTACCACGCTTTAGGCGTGCCTTAGACTCATTAGCAATTGCTGAATGTTCTTTAGGAACATCAATTTTAACAGGAGCATTAACAGCTGGTATATGTGACTTGGTTACACTTTTAAGGTCAGTAAACGCGTCTGGTAATTGATTTGCTAACCCTTTTAAATGAATTATCTTTTGAACTTCTTGTTCACATTCTTTTGTTCGAGGATCAAGATGAGATAATGATAATTCTTTCCAACTTATTTCATTTCCCAGCTGTTCCTTTTCTCCCCCTAATGTTGGGAATATTGACTCATCGAAATGACAATCAGCAAATCGAGCCGTAAACAAATCCCCCGTTGATGGCTCTAAATATCTAATTATAGATGGTGAATCATACCCAACATATATTCCCATTCTCCTTTGAGGTCCCATTTTTGTGCGTTGTGGTGGAGCAATTGGGACATATACTGCACAACCGAAAATTCTTAGATGGGAAATATTTGGTTCCTGACCAAAAACCAACTGTAATGGGGAGTAAGTATGGTGACTCGTTGGCCTGATACGAATTAGTGTTGCTGCATGTAGAACAGCGTGGCCCCAAGCAGAAACTGGTAGTTTTGTTTTCATAATCATGGGCCTTGCGATCATCTGAATCCGCTTGATAAAAGACTCAGCGAGCCCATTTTGTGTATGAACATGAGCTACTGAATGTTCTACACTTATCCCAATAGACATACAATAGTCATTAAATGTTTGGGATGTAAACTCACCAGCATTGTCTAAACGTATTGTCTTTATAGGATAATCTGGAAAATGTGCTCTCAGTCTTATTAATTGAGCAAGTAATCTTGCAAACGCCATATTGCGACTTGACAATAAGCACACATGTGACCATCGAGTTGATGCATCGATTAAAACCATAAAGTATCTAAAATGGTCCACAAGGTGGATGTATGGGCCCACATATATCCCCTTGGATTCTTTCCAGAAAATTAAGGGATTCATTCCCTACCTTAGCTGGTGAAGGGCGTGTGATTAATTTTCCTTTTGAGCAGGCAACACATGTAATGTCTTTAGTTTCAAGAACCTTATGGTCCTTTAATGGGTGTCCTTTTGAATTTTCTAGTATCTTTCGTATCATTAATGATCCGGGATGGCCTAGCCGATCATGCCAAACGATAAATTTTTCTCGGTCAATAAGTTTTTTATTTATGACCACATTTGTTTCAACAATATTAATCTTAGTGTAATATAACCCGGATGAAAATGCTGGTAATTTTTCTAACACTTTCTTTTTACCTAAAATCACATTCGTAATATGAAGGTACTCATCATGTCCTTCATTTGTAGTCTCAATATGATATCCATTTTGACGAATATCTTTAAAACTTAATAAATTCCTTTGAGACTTGGGGGAAAATAGTGCATTTTGTCAATTTTAAACATTGTACCTTCGGGTAATAATATATGTTCTTTTCCATAACCTTTTATTAGCTTTGCACTACCCGAAATAGTACTCACATTTGATTCTTGTATGTTTAAGTGTGAGAAATATTTCTCCTTTTTGAGTATCGTGTGTGTGGTTGCACTATCCACTAGACATATGTCTTCATCATCAATAATAAGTTGTGCTACATGATCCATATTCTTCAAAATAAAACACATATTATAAGTAAAATGTTCAACGAAATAATTAAAAGGAAATAACATGTTTTATTAAGCCAAGTGAATAATCATAGATAGAGTACGTCTCATAGGACAACATAGGTAAACTTGAAAGAAAATAAACAAAGAAACAAGATCATCATCAACGTGAAGACGTTTATTCTTGGCTTTATTGTCACTCTTATTATTGGCTTTATGGATCACTCATTTACGAGGAAATCACTGACATCCAAATGAGTGTTATAATTTGGGTCTTCTAGAACACCAATGTTGTCAATACCGAGGCTATCTATATCAAGGCTATCAATTTTCCCTTCATCAGATGCAAAGTTAACTTCGACCCCTTTTCCTTTGTTCTTTTGGGATCGTTGGTAGAGTTCCACCAAATGTCTGGGTGTGCGACATGCACGGGGCCAATGATTAGTACCGCCACAACGATAACATACACTTTCTATGGTACCTTTTGTTTTTTCACCTCCATCATTTTTTATCATCTTACCTTTATCTTGCCACTTTTTGTGACCACTTGTATTTCCGAACTGAAAACCATGATAATTACCTCGACCAAAACCACGCCCTTGGCCACGTCCACGACCATGACCACGGCCGCGTCCATGGCCACGTCCTCGTCCATGGTCAGATCCACGACCGCGACCTCCATTTACCATATTTGCTTCTGAAAGTGGAGCAGATCCAGTTGGACGTGACTCATGGTTTTTCATCAATAATTCATTGTTTTGTTCCGCGACAAGTAAACACGAGATCAAATCACAATACTTTTTAAAACCTCTTTCGCGGTACTGTTGTTGCAATAGTAAATTAGAGGCATGAAATGTAGAGAATGTTTTTTCAAACATTTCTTCATCAGTGATCTTTTCTCCACACAAAGTTAATTGAGAGGTAATTTTAAACATAGCAGAATTATATTCACTCACTGTTTTAAAATCCTGGAATCTTAAATGAACCCAGTCATAGCGGGCTCTTGGTAAAATCACAGTTTTTTGATGTTCATATCTGTCCTTCAAATGATTCCAAAGGACAAGTGGGTCCTTAACAGTGAGATATTCATATTTTAAATTCTCATGGAGGTGATGGCGTAAGAATATCATTGTCTTAGCCTTTTGTTCAACAGTTGTTGACTTTCCTGCTTGGATTGTATCACCAAGACCATTAGCAGCAAGGTATATCTCGGCATCGAGAACCCAAGACAAATAGTTTTGTCCACTTATGTCCAAAGCCAAAAATTCAAGTTTCGCAAGATTCGACATGGCTAGCTATATTATCAAATATATACAAGTTAATATTTACTCAGTTTGCAATATAAGGAATCAGTAAGCATACAAAAAAAACATACACGCAGCACATAACATTAAAACTAATTATGCAATTAATCAACATCACATATAAAGTTACATTTTTGATTTACGACAAGTATAATAGTTATGCACAGTACACAGACTGACAAATTTTGTTATATCATAGCACTAATACAATACAACACTGATATATAGTACTTTTCATGAACACAATGTAAACAATATAAACTACATACACTATTATCATTCAAAGCGGCACACACATAACATGAAATCCATAACGACGTTTGGCTTGAGAATAAACATTTCATATGGCACTAAGCATAGACACGCAATATAAAGACAAAGAGTTCGATCAATAATAACATAGCACATAACAAATTAAGCACACTTATACTACACTATATTTCACTATGCGCTAGTAAGACCATAGTACATACATACATACATAATATCATTATACACAGCAAACAATACAAGTTACAATACAAAAAGCAAAAAAAAAAATTTACAGAAAAAAAAAATAAGTGCATACATATACACAAAATTACAACACACAATAATGATATATATACTAAGAAATCTTAGGAAACAACAAAATATCAAAAAAAAACAACACATAACATATAAGTACAATATCAACAAATATTAATCAAGAAAGATGGCTTCACAACATAACGAACAAAAAAAAATAGATACATAACAATAAAAGAGATCATACCACTACCAGCTATGTAAAAACAAACAAACATAAACCACCAACTACATAATATCACAAAACATATAACGTAACAATAACAACAATTAACATTTTTATAACACACTATAACAAACAAATAGTTAACAAAAAATTTCATAATTTATATTTATCATGTCATTCTTTTTCTAAAGAATAAATGTGATACACATACCGGTCAAATCAAGGATCGCACTTTAAGACTATCGTGCTGATAACATGTTACGAAATAATGATAATCAACAAGAAGTATGAGCTAGAAGAGTAAAGAGATTATGGAATGCATTTTCATTGATCTACACAAACTACAAATGAACCTCTATTTATAGGGTTCTTACAATCAAAGTATTTAGTACAACAATTAAAGAGGGAATACAAAAGATGAGAGGTTATGGAGGTTAAGGTATATGGATAGCCACACACATAATGATTCATAATAATAATAATAATATTAATCTATATTACAATGAATAAACATTAACAAAAGGGCTCACTTGTAGTGTTGCCACGGAAGTTATTAATGCATTTGTATTTAGCCTGCCTAAGATGCTTTAATCATGATAAAACTTGTGAACCAACTTAGGAGATTGATGAAGAATTTGGTAGTAATGCTCCATGTAACAGCAGCAGCATTGCAGCCTGCATAGCTACATGCACAACACATTTGACATTGGCATAAAACTGATAAAAGCTTGCCTAGATAATTGTACTTCATGAATTCAATTAAAAAAAAAGAGGGTAGCCCAAAACGTCACAAACTTTACCATCCCACTGTTCAGTTACCTCCCTTAAATCTTCGTTTTGCATTTCTGTTACACACACATGCGTAGCTTAATTCTGTGATAATCCGATCCAAACACACCTTATTGTTAATTTCTACTATAGCCTGATCAAAACACACTTTATCCTGATTTTTGTAGTGGCCTTATCCTAACATATCTTTAGTCTACAACAACCTGATATAAATATTAAATTTGCGCCTAAAACACCTCACTTTAGAACCTTTCAAAGCAACTTTTTGAAACTAACAATCCGTAGTAAGTTTGTCTAGCATAAAGAAACTGTAAAAAAAAAGGTAACAAACTCACCAAGGATATGATTATTTTCCGGAGATCGAGACCTTTTATTCTTTGTTGTCCCCGGTTGAACCAAGCTTGTTGGAACAGGACTGGTAAATGTCTCATTCCCCGGCAGAGAAAATTTTCTGATTTCACTGCCAATATACGGCTGGGAGTAAACAGTTTTCCACAGAACGCAAATGCAGAAAAGCTTCCAAGTGCGAAACCATTTGGCTCAGAATTGCTAGTGCTCAACTAGATAAGAGGGCGTCCGACCCGCCATGGCTGCAAACATCACTCAGGTGGTGCTGCCGTGCCAAGATACGGGTGGCTTTCACCCGGCATGGTCCACCAACTTACTGTAGTTGGAAAATAAGCACCGCACAAAGGCAACAATATCTTCATCGCCTATAATAAAGTCAAAATAATATGGGGTTTTAAATATTATTAAAACCAACATAAAAGCAACAATCAGTTGATCATCTAATTTTATCTTGTTCTATCCTCCCAACAGTATAGGAAAGACTAAAGGCAGAACGAAGGATCCATATCAGTTATTGTCGGCCTTATATTAATAACAGCTTATGTAAAAATAATTGACTCGTGATGCTGCCCCGCCAATATACGGGCCATCTCCAAACAACATGATCAATAATAAACTCACAAATGTAATAGCATCATGATTAGCTGTAATTTGCAAACACAATAATCTGACATGGGATAAGCAAAGCAAGCGTGGATCCATATAAAGACTAAGCCTAAGCCGGGTTTTGGGTCGGGTATGCCTGTATACACCCATCATGCCTTATACGATACAAAGTGATTGACAGCATAACGCTGCAACAAATACACTAGTCGTGGGCTGCAACCAAATATCAGCCATGGGCTGCAACCACAGCGGTGGCAAACACCCGGCATAAGATACAACAAAAGGTCTTCATTTGTTCAGATTAGCTTATATTCATAAAAGAAATTAGGGTTAATAACTTATAGCATAAAAGAAAATTAGGTTAAAGAAATTACATTAAGTTTACCATACAGTGCTCTCCTTTTTTTTATAAACACCAGTCTTCTTCCATAAACAGTGTTTGTATTTACTAATAATATAGATGCGTACGTGTGGTACGTACCAATACCGGAATACAGATCGGCAGCGTCACGAATAGCACCAACATCAAAATCAAGTATCTTGCGTACATATTTTTTGCCTGCAACAGTCATTTAGGTTCATAAGAATGTAAGACTCTAATACAGCATTAAGCAATAACTGAAAAGGTAAATTGGCGGAGGAAAAAGGAAAAGAGAAATAAGGTTAACCACGTTGGCCAATATTAATAGCGACGTCATCAATGGTTAGTTTATCAATGATTATCAATCGGAACATGGTCACATCTGAAATGAAAACATTGGACATGATGTTGTTCTTGTAGCTTCACAAACAACAAAAAATGTGGTCACACCTGCAGCGAAAACAATCAGACTGATTTCATAAGAGCATGTGATACTAAAACAATATTCATTATATTAGTGTACCTTTGAATGCATACCACCGTTCCTTATCACAAACAACAAAACGGGAAAAATAATCATAGATGGTACTGTTTTGACATCTATTCCCAGGCCTAAAAGGATGAGTGGAAGTCAAAAATCATCAAAAGTTTATTTAATTCATAAACATCCAAATCACTTGGTTCCAGAACATTTAATTTACTATCCGTTATACAAATATAAGTTTTATAAGACAAAAACCACTTATAAAGGAAAAGATGAATTTCTAGAGAACGATGCTTTCGTTCTGCTTATATGCGTGCGTTCTTAGTTATTACCTGAAGGAATATTTGTGTCCACTTTTATTTATCTGTAACTAATGTTAGAAGCAAACATCATACACGTAATATATTAGAGATGTACGCAACATTGTTATCCAGATTTAATTTCACAGTAGTTTTCGAAGAAAAAAAAATGCCCCTTTTGACCTGCTACCCAAGATGTCTGGCCCGACCATTTTTTCACATTTAATAGATGCTACAAAGTCATGTTGGATATTTAAGCAAGACTATGGTAGACAGTCATGTATCAAGAAGATGATTATACCCGAGGAATTCCTTTGCAAGCATTGGAAAACCGTTGCAATTGTTGCTTTTCATTTTATTAGCAGCTGAAAGTTTGATGTGTGAGCCTGCAATTGACAATGAATTCAGGTTAGCCTACATTAACCCTCTTCAGTTGTTAGTTAATATTTACTAAGAACATGTGACGGAAGAACTATAATCATCCAAAAGTATACACATATAATGAACTCCCTAAATAAAGCATACAATAACGTTTATTGTTATTTTTCATAGAGTCAAATCTAATAAACTTCGAATTCTATCTACTGTTTGGTTTTCTTTCTTGCAGCATAATCTTTTAAAATAACCTGACACTAATAATGCTTATGCTAGCATTTCACCCGTCTCCACAAATTAATATATTACCTAACCAAATCTTCATCTAACTGACAATCTTGCTGCATCGATGGTTCAGAAGGGTAAACGTTCAAGCAAAGAGGACACACTCGTCATGGCTAAATCCCAGTTCATCACAGCCTGAGAACGATATTTTAAAAAGTAGGCGGCCTTATGATTAGCGGGTGGAACATTATATTTTAAAGTGGGAAGTGTTCTTTTGTGTATTGTATCTCATGAAAGGAAACTCTTTAAAAAAAAGTGCCAGTGGTCTAACGACCATATAATCATGTAATTTTATACTTTTTTTGGTCTCTTTTTCTTCCCCATAGAATTGGCCACGTCCTATAAATTCACGCAACTGAATATAACATTAAAAGTAACAAAACATATCAAATTTAAAAACTTAAAAATCGGATAATTGGTACTTGGATTCGGAAGCTAACCTTGGAATTCTAGGCTTCCAATTCTCTTTGCTTATGGTGACCTGCAACAACACAGATTGCACACAGTTATAATCATACATATCAAAAGCTTCCATTTTAGACCTTTGTACCTTCAAAATCTTCTCAAACTCCACGATTTCATTCCATTGATATACTACAATCAAGTTCGTCATTGCCAAGATTTCTGGATCTTTTTTTATCTGCACCATATAGTTGGAAAAATCAGAAAGATTGATATAAAAGGTTCAACAGACCAAAAACAAAAGACATGCCCCTTGAAACACCTATTGGAAACATGGGATTCAACTTTTACCGAAAACCACAACCCGAAACCCGTGAACCATAACCTGCAAGGCAACTAATATCATGCCTAAAGGCTTATTATTCTAATAAATTGCCCTAAAAATTTCACAAATCTCAAATTTTTTGGTTTGTTTATGCATCATAAATTCAAAACTTCAAACAAATAACTAAAGAGGTTAAAAAAAAAGAAGGAAAAACTTACGAAAAACCCAATTCTTTCAAAACTTTCATCAAACACGTTGTACGTACCAATTTCATCTATACTTTTTATTCCAGCAACCACAACTTCACTTCATAAGTCACCTACAACACCTTTGCATTTGATCGAACACTTTATGAGCATCCACAAAATCAGGATAATCTTTTTTTCCCGTATACAAATTCACACAAAATCTTAGAAACCTCAAATTAAGAAGAAAAATACTTGTGGGTTTAACTGTTGTATTAACAAAAGGGTGTCTGGGTTTTTTTTTTTTTTTTTTTTAATAGTTTGGTGCCAAGAAGATTCAGGGAAAAAAATTGAGGGGGAGGATGCTAGAAGCTTCAAGAGAGGGGATGATATCTGTGGAAAACATAGTATCACAACAAAAGTGCCCATGAATAGTGGAAAACAGTGGGCACTATTCATCGTCAATGTAGCTAATGCATGTAATTAACTCCTCCAACTAATAGGCATTTGCCTTTTGTCTCGAAGAACCAATAAGAGGCCAAATTATGTTGTTAACCACTCCTTAATGACCTTGTTGTGGACCCCGTGCTCAAATCATTTTTAGTATATAGTATAATTGCACGATGAATTAGTGAACAAAAAGTTAAAAGTTTGTAGCTAATCAATTTGTAATGATCGACAACAACAAATATGCAATGCATATTTGTCTCATTGCCATATGAAGTGTTATGTGATTTTAAAAAGAGAAATTCTACACTCTCACAATTTTCACTAAAATAAATTTATACACACATGTGACAAGTAATTTGTATCAATAAAATTGTATTAAAGTTTCTTTCTCTTGTTCTCACCCTCTATGATTAAATGACACATGTTTGTATATATATATATATATATATATATATATATATATATATAATATATATATTATATATATATATATATATATATATATATATATATATATATATATATATATATATATATATATATATATATATATAAGTGTAGCATTTCTTTTTTAAAAGTAACAGTAACATAGTTATGTTACTTTATGTTACTTGCAATAAAAAGATTTAGGGTATAGCATAACATGTACATTCTTCCATTATAAGTATATATTATAAAGCAATTAATACGTTGTCGTATTGCATTGGGCTTTTCCCAACATTTTTTTGGGCCAAAATTGATCCGTCGTGGCTGATCCATCGGGACATTCACCGGCTCAATTATTTGATGATAAGTATATCTCTATGATGTTTCTTCCATGTTCCATAAAGCTCCCAATACTAAACACAACAAATTTTTAGGTCTGTTCCTAAATCCCAAAATAAGTTATTGAGAGATGCGGCCAGGTTTAAGGCTTTACAGAAGGAGGTGGCTCCTGCATCGATTATGGCCGACGATTAATTAATCAGCTTCAGAAACCTAACTTCACAAAAAAAACCCCAATTCTAGGATTCATAACAGTTAATGAATCAATTTCAGGGGTTTTTTATAATTGATGTGCCTGGTAAGACCTAATCTCTTATTTTTATGAATCAATTTCAGGGGTTTTTTGGGCTTTTGATGATTTGTGAAAAAAAGATGAAACTATTTTATTATTCTTAATAAGAATACAAGATTTAGGGTTTAAGTTTTGGGGATTTCTTGGTGCCAGAAGGTTACTTTTGTTTACAATTGATGCCGAAACCGAAATGGATGGAATTGATTCTTGCACAAATATTTATAAAGATTGAAACATTATGAAGAAAAGAGCGTCTTATGATCATGTCTTTGTTTAGCAGAGGATAAGGAAGCGAATGTATGCTTTTATATTGTCATTTTTGTTTTCGTTAGACCATTTTTTGGTGAAATTAGTTTGTAGGGGATGAAGGATGCAATTTATTGTTGCAAGTGTCAATAGGTTTTGAAAATTTTAAAGGGTTTAGCGGATTTCTGTATATGGCAATAATTTTCCGTTTGAGTTGTGTATCTGTGAAAAGTTTTCAGTCCAACTTGCTTTGACAGTAAATCATTGCTTCCCACTTTTGGTTATTATCGGAGGGTGTTTGGAATTGATTATTCGTTATGGTAAGTGTGTTGCGTTTTAAGGTTAGGGTACATGTGGTTTCGATTTCTGTGATTTGTTCACTATAGAGCATGACAGGTAAGTGGTAAGGAATAATTGATGCGATTTCTGTGAAAAGTTTTCAGTCCAACTTGCTTTGACAGTAAATCATTGCTTCCCACTTTTGGTTATTATCGGAGGGTGTTTGGAATTGATTATTCGTTATGGTAAGTGTGTTGCGTTTTAAGGTTAGGGTACATGTGGTTTCGATTTCTGTGATTTGTTCACTATAGAGCATGACAGGTAAGTGGTAAGGAATAATAGATGCGATTAATTTGGTTAATTTATCTTCTTCTTCTAAAAAAATCTTTCCGTGTTTTCAGGTTGTGTGACATGAAAGATACGGAGAGGAAGAGTAACAGCCCGGGATTTAACCTTTAAATGGCATGTAAGATGTGCATTTAATTTTAGTTTCAAATGTTTAGTATTTCGAATATTGAATTGGGGTGATTTTGGGTTTGATATGAATTGCAGGGGATTTGTAATTCAGTCGATGGTGGTTATTTTTGCCATAATGATCCTGACAACAATGTGCATCTGTTTATCATAACCTCGGGATAGTACAATCTTTCTGCGCCGTCACATGGATTTTTTTTTTTTTTTCTTTTTTTTTTTGACATTGTTTAAAGCTGCTTTCAGGTGGGATTTTTTTTTTTTTTTTTAGTTCAGGCCAACATGTGCTTTCCTTCTTAGGTCTTAAATACTCCTAAGTCGGCTAAGATTTTATACTTTGTGTATGTATTTTTTTACAAAGAAAAAGTTATTACTATAATCAAGGTATTAGTCCAATGGTATCACCTTTTACAGTGGTCAGTAATAACCTGGAACTGATAAAAAAATCTACAAAAGTACCTAACATAAATTCGAATCCAACTATATATATCAACACTCTAAGCTTCTAAAATATCTAATAACATATTCCCTATTGGTAATCTAAAACTAGCATCAGGGTATTAGTCCAATGGTATCACCTTTCCGCCGAAAATGTCCAATTGACGGGTTTATGTGTGAAAAATCTAATTTTAAATTTATAAAAGATGAACCTAACCTACTACCTAACACACACAAAAATTTTAACATATCATATCATGTATAGTCAGCGGTGGTAAGTCCAGGATCGAACACATGAAACTAAGGTAATTTACAGGTTAATATGTTTAAACTACTTATTTTATGAGGTTTTGGTTGTCGCGAACAAAATTAAAATACAATATTAGTTACGAGAAACCAATTATGATATTTTCAGACAATGTGCATCATGTTTAGAGTCCTATTAATAGTTGTAATGCCACGCAATTTTTCTTTTTCTAGTATGAGATATCAAGAATAAGTCTTCTAGCTAGAAGAGTAAATATTATTGAGTAATTATCCGACCTTGGATGATATATGTTAATACAAATATCATTTAAAAAACGTTATTTATATTTTATGATCTTTGCTATATTTTGTTAACGACAATTATAAACTTTATTTTAGAAAAACATAAATATAGTTAAGTCTTTTACATATATTATCACAAGTCTTTCTTAAACACAAACGAAACATTACTTAGCAAGCTAGTATATGCATTTTACAAGTATACTTTCATAAACATGTTAATCTAAAATGAAATTGTATCTTTACATCATTCCATGGATCATCCTACTCTAATCTAAGATTGCATAGGATCCTTGGAAGATATGGTGAATATTTTGTTTAGATTATCACTCTAGAATCCTTGAAAGATATGATGTATATTTTGGTTATATTTGATAAAGGATTGTGAAGATTTTCAGTCAGGTCCCCGCGGAACCAAAAGGATACACGGACGGAACCCTTGATTTGGTTCCATCTGATCCGTGGTTTGCTGGCCTTGGTGCCTATAAAAAGCAAGTCGCATCATGTTGTTTAATTATCACTTACATACATAAAACAACATACATTCTCTCATTCATCATTCTCTATATCTAACTCAATCTTATTTCATTTTAGTGAGCTTCTTTGTAGCAAGAAGATCAAAGCATTACAAGCTTCAACAAAACGTTGCAAGACTTGTTTGTTTGTTATTTTGTGAATTTTATTTATTCATACATCATTGTTTGTACCAAACCATCATAGACCTCTGATAGTGATCGGTTAGTATTTTAGTCCTCAAAATACATAGTGTGACGGGAGTGGTTGTACCCTTGTAAAAGAACTCGACATCTAGCTTTATGTTAGAAATATTGTGTAAGCGACGTGTAAAGGTTTTCTCTGCCGGATAAAGTAGCTTGTTGACTAGTGAAGAAAACACTCGAGTTGGATACTCGAGGAGTAGAGTAGGGCAAGTAAAAAGATTCCTTGTAAACCGAACCACTATAAACACTCATGTTGTGGTTTGATCGTTTCTATCTTTCTTGCACTTTTCTTATTGTCATTTTGTTTGCATACATTAAGTCATTTCACACAAAGATAACTAAGAAAAATAAATAAAAAACGGTAAAACTATTCAAACCCTCTTCTAGTTTTCCACAATTGGTATCAGAGCTACGTTACTCAAGATTTTTAAAATTTATTGTATTTTAAAACTTGAAACGATCTATGGATTTTGAAAACTTTAAAGAAGGGCAATCTATGCAAAGAACACCACTTTTTGAACCAAATGGATTTATTTATTGGAAAAGCCGTTTTGAAACATATGTAGAATCAAAAGATATAGATTTATGGTATATAATTATAGAAGGTGATCATAAAGCTATTATAAAAGATATCGCAAGTGGTCGGGATGAGGATACGTCACTTGCTCGTCATAGTGATGAGCAAAAGAAGTTAATTGCCAAAAATAATGAAGCAAAAATGATGCTTTACAATGCTCTAACTAAAAAGGAATTTGAAAGAGTCTTTATGTACAAAACCGCTAAAGAAATTTGGCAATCTTTAATAATCACTCATCAAGGAAATTCACAAGTCAAGAATAACAAAATTGATCTTCTTGTTCAACAATATGAACAATTTAGTATTCCTGAAGATGAAATCATTGATAGTGTATTTGCTCTTTTAATACTATTATTACCTCTCTCAAAGCACTTGATGAATCCTTTTGTAGTAAGAACTATGTCTGGAAATTTCTTAGAGCACTTCATCCAAAATGGAGAGCAAAAGTGACGGCTATTGAAGAATCTAAAGATCTCTCAAAGTTATCACTTGACGAGCTAATTGTAAACCTCAAAGTTCATGAAATGGTGATGGTGAATGACTCGGAGATTGTTAAAGGTAAAAAGGAAAAAATCAAGTCCATTGTCTTAAAAACAAGAATGGAGTCAAGTGATGTTGAAGAATCTAGCCCGGGAAGTGAAGATGAAGAATATGCCATGGCCGTAAGAGATTTCAAAAAGTTCTTTCGAAGACGAGGAAAGTTTGTAAGACAACCTAGAGATGACAAGAAACCTTTCCAAAAAGATCGTGATGATAAGAAAGGGAAGGTTGAAAGAAAATGTTTTAGATGTGGAGACACAAGCCATCTCATAGGAGATTGTCCAAAGCCACCTAAAAACAAAACTCAAAGAGCTTTTGTGAGTGGTGCTTGGAGTGAAAGCGAAGATGACGACGAGGAACCAAAGAATGACGAAATTGCTCTCATGGCTTAAGACTCAAATGAGGTACACTCTGACTCATCTTACTCTTCTATTGATGATGATACATTACAAAAAGAATATAACAAACTGTGTGAACTTAGCTTAAAAATCATAAACAAAAATAAGTTTTTAAAAACTAAAAAGGAGTTTTTGGAAAATGAAGTTTATGAATTAAAAGAAAGAGCAAAATGTTTAGAAAAGAGTAAAGCCATTTACACGGTATGTACATCATGTCAAGAGATCAGACTTGAAATTGAAAGACTTAAAATCACACAAAATGATCTCATCAAACAAAATTCAAAGTTCAAAAGATTTGATAAGAGTATTTGCCGTGCTGATGAAATAATGAAAACCCGGAAATTACCATATGATAAAACTGGACTAGGATTTATGAAATTAGGAGATTTAAGTAGTCTAAAGAAGCAAGCCAAAAAGGAGCAAGAAACTGCTCCAACTACCTCAGGAAGTCACGAATCAGACGGAACCAAAAATTTGGTTCCGTCCGTTGAACCATTTGGTTCCGTGAGTTCCTCATGTGAACAAAAAGATAGCAAATCAGCTCGTACTGAATTCGTTAAAGTCACGAACAAACCTAAAGTTGTTACAAATGAAACTAAACAAAAACCAGCTGTTACATTAGGATTAGAACTTGCTAAAAATGAGTATAGATCCAAAACTACTCAACAAATGCCTAAAACACCTACTCCCAAACGTCCTTTTCCAAAAAGTAACTACAACGCACAACCCAACTATCATCATAATGGTTGGAATCAAAACTTCCCTAGAAATTATCAAGCTTCTAAATATATGCCATGGAACTCATATCCATCGTTTCCATACATGAATCAAGTTAATGCGATGTTTAACCAAACTGGACCCATGAGATATTGGGGACCAAATGCTTGAGTTTTTATATAACTTAGGTATGCTTGAAAATCATATTGGAACCAGACGAGTGGATAAAAGATAATGGTTGTTCAAGGCATATGACGGGAAACAAGAGCCTCTTCTAAACCTACCAAGAATATGATGGAGGTAATGTCACTTTTGGCAGCAAATTGAAAAGCAAAATCATCAGAAAAGGTACTATCTCTCATGACTCTCTCTCTTTTGATAATGTTGCTCTTGTTGATAATCTAGGATTCAACCTACTTAGTATTAGTCAACTGTGCCATAAAAAGTATACTGTTCTATTTAGTGAAAACGAAAGTAAAATACTAAAGATGGAATAAACGTAACAAAAGGAGTTTTGAAAAACAACGTATACGTCATGAAAATTTATAAAATTTCTAGAGATATACTTTGCTTAACTTCGTTAGATGATTCCTAAAATTTTTGGCATAGACGCTTAAGCCACACTAATATGAGACTTATCCAATCTCTATCCTCAAAAGATCTCATTAGGAACTTACCTAAGTTGAAATATGACAAACACTTTTGTGATGCTTGCAAAATTGGAAAACAAGTTCATAGTAGCCATAAGGCTAAAAATATGGTGTCTACATCTAGGTGTCTAGAACTTTTGCATATGGATTTATTTGGTCCATCAGCTATACAAAGTTATGGAGGCAACTTCTACACTTTGGTCATAGTAGATGATTATTCAAGATACACTTGGACAAAAATTTTTGAAAAGTAAAAATGAAGCTTTTGATCAATTTGAAATTCTTAGTAAGAAAATTCAAAACCAACTAGATAGTCGTATTGTGTCAATAAGAACGGATTATGGTCGTGAATTTGATAATGAAATAGAATTTAGAAACTTTTGTGATGCCAACGACATATCACATAATTTTTCGGCTCCTCGTACTCCTCAGTCAAATGGTTTAGTAGAACGTAAAAACCAGACTCTTCAAGAGATGAGTAGAACAATGCTAAATGAACAAAACATATCACAAAAGTTTTGGTGTAACTCCGTTGACACTTCAACCAATATTTTAAATAGAGTATTAATTCGATCATTTTTGAACAAAACACCATATGAACTATATAAAGGTAAAAAGCCTACACTTGGATACTTTAAAGTGTTTGGAGGTAAATGTTTTTTTTTTATACACTAAGGATTACCTCACCAAATTTGACTCAAAGTCTTATGAAGGTGTATTTCTTGGATATTCTCAAAATAGAAAAGCTTATATTGTTTTAAACAAACAAACCTTGAGAGTCGAGGAATCGTTAAATGTAACATTTGACGAAAGTCCACCACCCTCTAAGACATCACCTTTGGTAGATGATGACTTAGTTGAAAGTCAACTTGTTGAAAACGAAGAGAATATAAATAATGACAAGGAAGATGAACTATTAAAAAAAGAAATTGACAATATCAAAAAACCTAAAGGTCACCCATTAGATAGTGTTATAGGAAAAATAAATGAAAGAACCTTAAGATCACAAGTTCAAAATCAAAGCAACGTCTTTTGTTATATCAACCATTGAACGCAAAAATATAAATGAAGCTATAAAAGATGAATCTTGTGTCATAGCAATGCAAGAAGAATTAAATCAATTCATTAGAAATGATGTTTGGACATTAGTACCTCAACCAAAAAGTCAAACAATAATTGGAACAAGATGGGTCTTTCGAAATAAAATGGATGAAAATGGTGTAGTGCCTAGAAACAAAGCTAGGCTAGTAGCACAAGGTTATAATCAACAAGAAGGCATTGACTACGATGAAACTTTTGCTCCGGTTGCTAGGCTCGAGTTTATTAGAATTTTACTTGCATATGCATGTGCACATGATTTCAAACTTTTTCAAATGGATGTCAAAAGTGCATTTCTAAATGGATTTATAAATGAAGAAGTATATGTCGCACAACATTCGGGTTTCATCGATTTTGAAAAACCTAACCATGTCTATAAACTTAAAAAGGCTTTATACGGACTTAAGCAAGCACCAAAAGCATGGTATGATCGACTTAAAAACATTCTTAGTTGAACATAAGTATACCATGGGTTTAGTAGATAACACTCTCTTCACCAAGAAAAAGGATTCACATATTATCATTGTCCAAATATATGTGGATGACATCATATTCGGATCAACTTGTCAAGAGCTATGTGATGATTTCTCAAAAATCATGCATGACGAGTTTGAGATGAGTATGATGGGAGAACTAAACTTTTTCTTAGGACTTCAAATCAAACAATTAGAAGATGGGATATTCTTTAACCAATCTAAATACATAAAAGACATGCTTAAGAAATTTGGTCTTGAAGACTCTAAACCTATTAAAACGCCTATGTCTTCGGAAACCAAACTCACCAATGATGAAGAAGGTGAATCTGTAGATAACACTAAATATAGAGGAATGATTGGTAGTCTACTCTATCTCACGGCTAGTAGACCCGACATTATATTTAGTGTTTGTATATGTGCTCGCTTTCAAGAAGATCTTAAAACATCAAATCTGGAAGCCGTAAAATGAATTTTTAGATACATAAAAGGCACCACACACCTAGGATTATGGTATCCCAAAGGAACGAGAGTTGAAACCATAGTGTATGCCGACTAAGATCATGCCAATGACTATGTTGATAGAAAAAGTGCAAGTAGTATTTGTACTTTTGTTGGACATTGTCTCACCTCATGGTTTTCATAGAAACAAACGGATCTTGCCATCTCAACAACCGAAGCCGAATACGTATCAGCAGGAAAAGCATGTCAACAAGCTCTATGGATGAAGCAAGCTGTTGTCAACTACGGAATTCAACTTAACGACATCTCTATCCTTTGCGACAACAAAGGAGCTATCGACCTCAGTAAAAATTCAGTTCAACATGCTCGAACTAAACACATCGAAATCCGTCATCATTTCCTTCGCGACAATGTTCAAAAAGGAAACATCTCAATCGAGAAAGTATCCTTAGAAGATAACATTGCCGATATTCTAACTAAACCTCTTAAAAGAGAGCCATTCAATCTCCTTAGACTTGGACTGGGACCAATGGAACCTAATGTGTAGTTTTAATCTTAGCTTAAACCTTCGTTTGAATAAAACGACAAAAACTGACCGAGTTATGTTCTGGTCCCAAAGAACCCTTCAACATAACGGACGTAACCAAATATTTGGTCCGCCCCATCCATGGGTTCCTCGGCCAGAATTTAAATAACTTAAACAAACACTCCTTTTCACAAAACCAAAACACACAATGACTCAAACTCATTCCATAACATATCACTCTCAAAATTAAGGCATCTCCTTCAACTAATCTCAGCTCAAATTAACATTGTAAGCTTCCTTACTACTTTTCTTCTCTCAATTCTGAGTCTAGGGTTTCTAATTTATATAACCAAACTTGTGGATTATGCATTTTCTTATGTAAGATCATGAAATACATTTGTAAATTACATAACTAATCATGTTTCCCTTAGTTAGGAATTGCATCTTGTAAGACATTATCACGATTTACTAAAAACCCCATGTCAAATTTTTGTAAAAAGATTCTCACAATTAGGACAAATAATTTTTCACATTGTTCATACAAATAAAAATGTTATGTTTAAAACATCACTTGCATAATGTCTCTCGAATGCTAAAGGAAGTACATAACCAATATGTATTTTCGGGTACATTCAATCGAAGCTACATTGAATTAGGAGCGTTTGGATTATCTATCATTTTGTAACAAAATTGCTAAAGAAATTCTTTTTATGCATTAAAAAGAGTCAAGATAACCGCACCTCCACATTGTCCTCATATAGGCTTACACTAGAACATTATATTATAATTCTCATTAGTTTCGACTAAAGTGTGTAATTTTTGTATCTAGGATCAAACATGCCTCCCGTAACTCACTATGACCACAAAGACACTCTCAACTACATTCTCAAACACCATAAGACTAAGGGCCTTACTCCCACACAAGTCAAAATCTTCAAAGCTCTAGAAAGACATTACTTTCATGAGGGTAGAACCATTGACCCATCCTTTTTAGAAGGCACAAACATTCGACAAGAACTTGAAACCTTTCACTTTGATGGTCTCTTAGACATTAACGAACAAATTTGTCCTAGATTTGTCCTTGAATTCTATGCTAGCGTAATTCTCACAAGTAATGATCATGGACTCATGTCAATTCAATTCAAAGTAAACCAAAATGAATTCAACATACCTCTCCATCAATTTACGGAAGTCCTCGGAATTCCGTGTGAAGGTACATGCCTTTACTCGAATAAATTGTCCCTTTCAATCCTTGACTCAATAGTTGATCGTATTCCTCCATACGACACTCCTCTAGTTGACAAAGAAATAATCCGAGACCATCTTTTCCTTCCAAGAACTTTGGATACTAGGACAACCCGTTCGGGTAATGAAATCAACCTTGACCCATTTGGCATGGAACTCAATGAACTCAAACCTCAATTCAATAAATGGGAAGAAGTCCTTAGGGAAAATGTCTTATGCACCATAGGTAACTGTGATCACATCAATGCTTGTCTTTGTTACATGCTCTATAGTTTATCAACCCGCCAACCTTTCAACTTAGCCTATTATGTTGCCAAAAGGATGGCCGACATACCCATGCTAGGAACCACTGCTCTTCCTTACGGGATGCATCTCACCCGTCTCTATAGAGCCTTTGCACCTATCCCACCAAATGCTAAAGGGTTTTGTCTTGACTACTCTCTTGTCAGCCACATCATGGTTCCATTAAGTGATAAGAGAGTAGCAAAGACTCAAGGGAAATGTCCTCATTCTCTAACTTCCTCATCATCGTCATCAAATAGCTCCGAGGAGGGACTCCCTAACTCAAAGCTTTCTCCACGTGACTACTTTCGACAACTTTCAATTCTTGAAAACCAATCGGAAGAGTTCAAACAAACAAGAGGAATGTTCAAGTGCAATGGAAGGTTCCTCACCAAGATTAACAAGAAATTGGACAGGCAATGAGAGGTTTTATGAGTGTTTGGTACAATGTCTCAAAAACAATGATTTATGGTGTATTTCTTTATTCATGGGATGATAACTTGACTTTTGATGATTATGTGAACTAACCATGTCTTGCAGGTAGATAACATCTTGATGTTATCAATTTTCATATTTTTTCACATTATTAGTGAAATTTTTAGCCCCTGCTTGATCTATACCCATACATGTGTTAATACATGTTTTATTGTTGTTTACTAATCACAACTAATTAATTACACATGTTTTAGGAGAAATTACGGGATTTGAACGGGGTTCGGGGGGTCAAATATGCCCTCTGTTAAGGATTTTGGCCTGCGGATGGGACGGAACCATGGTTTCGTCCGTCCAAAAATTTGGTACCGCCAAATTTTGACTGACGGATTAGGCGGAACCAAAAACAGGGTTCCGCCAGTTCGTTCGATTGGTTCCGCCAGCCTGCAGGTATATTTTTTTAAATTTTTGTTTAATCCCGCACTCTAGATCACTCATTTTTGTTACTAGGATACTTTTCACTAATATTCACTCACATTAGGATCATGTCATCTCACTTGGACCAATAGAATAAGCATTTCCCACCAAAATTTGAAATTTCTCAAAAATACCTCAAGGAACCTTTCTCTATAAAGTAAGGAACCCTGAATTTGGATCCTTGCAATCTGTGGGTCTATGACCTCAAAGATCTTGTAATGATTGCAAGACATTAACTGCATATCTTTCCTCTTTCACTCAACTCACCTCCATTGGGTTGACTTTAGTGATTAGACAAGCTCCTTAACACCTCCAAATCATTAGGAAAGATCAATGTTGAATGGATTAACATCAAATCAATGCACATTCTTTCACAAACCTTAAACATTATAAATTAAGTGCTCCAGGATTATCATTCTTCACACCTTCACCACAACTTCTTGTGAATCTTAGCATTTCTTATGCAAAATCAATATGACTAAATCCACAAACTCATCTCCTTCCACTAGACCACCAAGAAGAACCGCTAGAATTAGTGTCAAACCATGTTGCTTCATAAACTTGAACTCATCATCGTCAGACTCTTCACCTCTTAACATCTCATCACCCATCCGAGATGAAAACTTCTTGACTCTAAGTACTCCAACACCTCCACCAACATTACCTATCATTATCACTACTCCACCTCCAACTAAAACTCCAATAGCAACCACACCACCTCCGGCTCCATCACAACCACCAAAATTACCATCACCACCAAAATCTCCAATACTTGAACCCATTGAACTCTTTGCTACACCACCAACTTCTCCTCATCCATTTTTGGATGACTTGGAAGACTTGCCACCAAGAACATCAAATCCACCACCTCTTCCATCATTTTCATCAATCAAGCGTATTTCTCATGAACAACCAAGGGAATCTTTTATGCCAAATGAGCCTTTTCATAGTGAACCATCCCAACCTCAATCTCTACTTTTTCACCCTATTTATAGGGAAATCCATGGGCTACTATATGGAGACCATGCTCCACCACAACCTCAACCTCAAAAACCTCAATCCTTTTCCTATATACTCTTAGGGACATTGAAGAATCCATGTGGATTGATCCCCTACAAACACAAGAGGAGATCAATGATCAACTTGATAACCTCTATGCCTTCTCTAACATGATGGACTCTCACCTTCATGAAGCTATGCAACTTCAAACCACCTTGCTCTCTTCAATCATAGCTCCATCAAATCCCAACCACCAATCTACCAATGCTCTACCAACAAATCCCAACCACCAATCAACCAATGCTCCACCACCAATCCACCAATGCACCACCACCAACAAATGAACCTAGTCTACCTCCAAACTTTCCCCGCCGTGATTGTTCTCATTGTGAGAGAACCGCGAGGATAAGTGAAAGAACCAAGATTGTGGTTCATGAACTCCAAGATGAGATGAGGTTCATCCTCACTCACATACTTGAGCGTCTTAACGCTCTCTCCCATCCTCTACCACAATAGAAGTTATTAGGACTTTTATTTTATTGTTTTAGTATTTTATTTTTCTATTTTTCTAAGATTTTTATTTTCCAAGTTATTTTTTATTTTTTTCATTTCCTTTAACAATCATCATCATTATTGTCTCCATTTATGACTTTAGTCATAAATTGTTTTACTAATGAATGATGTTTATTACTTTTGTGTGTTGGTTGTGTTATTTATTTTCGTACATTGCATGAATGGTTGGTTTGGATTATTTATCACTAACCTTTGTTTTGTAGCATTCAAAATCCATTTACTTGGCACCCCAACTAAGGGAAGTATTGACCAAGGGGGAGCTAATCAAGCTCGGGCTTGCACTACATTCCACTACGCTTCTCTTCTTTTTGTTTCAACAAAAAGGGGGAGAAAATATTAAACTCAAACTCACATTTTTAATCATCTAATTGGATTTAAAGGTTGCATAAAATAAGTTTAATCTATATTTTTAAATCTTGTACTTTATTTATTTCATTGCTTAAAAATAAACTTTATGTTTTGTCCTTGACAAAAAGGGGGAGATTGTTAATACAAATATCGTCTAAAAAACGTTATTTATATTTTACGATCTTTGCTATATTTTGTTAACGACAATTATAAACTTTATTTTAGAAAAACATAAATATAATTGTCTTTTACATATATTATAACAAGTCTTTCTTAAACATAAACTAAACATTACTTAGCTAGCTAGTATATACATTTTACAAGTATACTTTCATAAACATGTTAATCTAAAATGAAATTGTATTTTTACATCATTCCATTGATCATCCTACTCGAATCTAAGATTGCATAGGATCCTTGGAAGATATGGTGACTATTTTGTTTAGATAATCACTCTAGAATCTTTGAAAGATATGGTGTATATTTTGGTTAGATTTGATAAAAGAATGTGAAGATTTTCTGTTAGGTCCCCGCGGAACCAAAAGGATACACGGACGGAACCCTTGATTTGGTTCCGTCTGATCCGTGGTTTGCTGGCCTTGGTGCCTATAAATAGCAAGCCACACCATGTTGTTTGATTATCACTTACATAGATAAAACAACATAGATTATCTCATTCATCATTCTCTATATCTAACTCATTCTTATTTCATTTTAGTGAGCTTCTTTGTAGCAAGAAAATCAAAGCATTACAAGCTTCAACAAAATGTTGCAAGACTTGTTTTTTTGTCATTGTGTGAATTGTATTTAGTCATACATCATTGTTTGTACCAAACCATCATAAACCTCTGATAGTGATCGGTTAGTATTTTAGTCCTCAAAATACATAGTGTGACAGGAGTGGTTGTACCCTTGTAAAAGAACTCGACATCTAGCTTTGTGTCGGAAATATTGTGTAAGCAATGTGTAAAGGTTTTATCCGCTGAATAAAGGAGCTTGTGGACTAGTGAAGAAAACTCTCGAGTTGGATACTCGGGGAGTGGAGTAGGGCAAGGAAAAAGAGTCCTTGTAGACCGAACCACTATAAACACTCGTGTTGTGGTTTGATCGTTTCTATCTTTCTTGCACTTTTCTTATTTTCATTTTGTTTGCATACATTAAGTCATTTCACACAAAGATAACTAAGAAAAAGAAATAAAAAATGGTAAAACTATTCAACCCCCTTCTAGTTTTCCACAATCTAGATTAGGCACATATTCCTAAATAGTAAAAGTATAATTACTAGGTATTTGAAGAGGGTGATGCTCCCACCAAGGTAAGCGATAAGACTACCTAAATGTAAACAAAAGGCATATGGGGCTATTAAACATGCAACTAAATCAAATAGTTAAAACTCTAAATAGTAGGAACAAGAGTAAATGCAATTGGATTTTAAAATTAACAAAAGACGTGTGTGACAAGTTTTAACAATAATCACAACAAGAATCTTCAGAACGGGCGACTAACAAAATGCTGACGACATTTGTCGTCGGCATTTTACACTAAACAACAAAAAACACGCTTGACCGAGCCAAGAATGCGATGAATTTTTAAGCCGTTAAAATCCTGACGACGTGTCGTCGGGATCATATTGGAAACATTTGACTTTTCTAACCATAGTGAAAAATTGGGCGGGAATTTGCCCCACCAATATGTTATCGACGACATGTCGCCGGTAACATATAAACCCAAAAAATTATTGCAATTAGCGTTTGATTAACATTTATTTTGTCATTATTGTTATTGTCCCGACGACATGTCTTCAGGACGTATTTAGACCTAATTTTTGTCTTCCTCCGTGTGTGAATAATAGCGAATAATTGGGCGGGGTTTTTTCCCGCCTGTTTTGTACCGACGACATGTCGCCGGGATTTTCTTCCCCCCAATTTTTTACTTATATATAATGAATTATCCTCAACTTCGCAAAACGCACATAACCAATCGTCAATTCTCACAAAACACACATAACAATGGCCGGTTACGCGCCGGAAGAGGAGTGGTCAAAGGTTTTATCGTCGGAGGGTCTCTTTAATGAAGTTCTTAATGCATATGGCTACGAAATTAATGATGAATATGGTTCTTATAAGAACATTAGCCCGTGGATGAGAGACCAGATTGTAGAATGGTTGAGGAAAAAGCCGTACTACAAAGAGATGTTGGACGCTCAAGCTGATGATATTGGAGGAGAAAGCACGTTGGAAACCAAAACTGATGATCTGGGAAATAGGATAACAAATCTTGAAGCTATGTTTGAACATTTCATCAAGCAAAGGAAAGCAAGGAAGGGAAAAGATGGTGCAGGTTCTAGCAAAGTGGGAAGTAGCAGCAAAAAAAATGGATGGGCGATGTTTGTTATGGTCTATGTCGTGTGTTTTGTTTGCTTGTCGAGTTGTTTCATTTGCTTATCGAGTTGTATCGTTTGCTTGTCGAGTTGTTTCGTTTTCTTGTCGAGTTGTTTCATTTGAGTCTGTATGAAGTGTATGTGGTTGAGAACTCTTGCGTGTTTTAAATAAAAGGTTTGCCTTCGTGTTTGTTAATTGTGATATTGTTCCTTCAGTTCCATTCTTTATGCATATATGTAAACCATCTTCAAATACAGGTTTAGAACCGGATTCGAGCTCAGGAGATCCCACTTCCATGTAATTATCCTCTAGTTCATAATAGTCGAGATCACCACCTTTACATAATTCTCAACACATTTAATGTACGAGAAGTCTTCTTCACGGCCATCGGTTGATACAAGAAAACAGCAACGACTTTCTTGGAACTTTGTTTTCTGAACTTTATATGGATGGTGATTGAAGACGTTATCAAGAATATAAGTTTGATCATCGGCGAACAAAGGATCGCCATCATTGTACCTTCACAAAATAGTTTGTGCCCATACATAGTTAGTATTCGTGTTTCATAACTTTAACATTAACAAGAAATGGAATTCAACAATGTAATAGACTGAATGATGGGATTAATTTCGTTAATAATCTCTTGCTCATCCGCTGTGAAGATATCGAGCCTTTGTCTCGTTGCGGTAAAAGGTCCTCCTGGTCTACATCTAGCAAAAACATCAGTAAGGGTTTGGTAAACGTATCCAAGAAGAGTCTTCTTTTGGTTTCAACCATAACATACATCTAGAACACATAAAAGGGTTATATCGCTCCATTCTTTATGCATATATGTAATTTTCACAACAACAACAACATATATATGCATAACTAAACATAGTTGATAATGTACGTACAATATCACATTAGAACACATTAGAAAGACATCTTCATTAACTAATGCAGATCTAGGTCAAAAGAAAACCAAGAACTCGAAAACTCTTATACATCGAACCCATGACTCCAACTCTTCATCTAAACATCACCAACAACATCAACCAACCTTCCCTTTTCTTGATAAACATTAGGACTAATCAATAATGTACGAGAAGTCTTCTTCACGGCCATCGGTTGATACACATCTATTCCATCTTTCTGATTATGTAAACATGTGAATTAGTTTTCATCATTACAATAACACAAAATTTTATTAAACAACAACAATAACACAAACAACAACAACAACAACAACAACAACACTACTGATGTGCTGCGTGTGTCGTTGCGGTTTAGCAGTTTTAATGCCTAATCAAGTTTTAAATTTATATTTAGCCGACTTATCAATAACACACACACCTAACGAGCAGTGTACCCGGTCAGTATGAATATAATGGTAAGTAGAGTGTCGATCACTAAGAGTGGAACGTATTATCTAGTTATTCTAATCAGTATTTTAATATATTAAGTTAGCTATACAATCTAATCTAACGCAAGGGGGTTCAGCCTGAGAGACTGGCACGATTTGGTTGCAATTAAATAATAAACTAAACCAATAGGCACGAATCAGCAAGTAGCACACACGTACACAGATAAATACTCGAGACAATAAGAGGGCTGTCCTTATGATAAGTAGTTTGTCACTTGTTTTATTGCTAGTGTTATATGAAGTGTATAGTTCGATGCAACGCACCGAGATTAAGTCCTTTCTCGTTGGTTCTAATCTTATCGGCGAGTAAACCCTTAATGATTACTTATGACTATCCCGTTTATCTTTCTCCTACTTTTCTACAGACCATAGAATACATAGGCATCTAATAAACAGGCGAGGGCAGAGGCATGGCGACCCGATCAACGCTCAGCTAGCCACAGAGGTTATCAATGCACTAATAAAAGTCACCAATGACACTAACATATAAACTTTAATTGATGAGAAAGCAGTTTTAAGGGAGTGCAACCTTTCCGTTGTCATGTTACACAAGCCACCAATCTTGATGAATTAAAGTTTACTAACACAATAAAACAAAACTACTTAATGAATTACACATATGCAGCACCTTCTTACAGCTCTTGTATCTTTGATTTGGGTGTGTCTTGTGCTGCTACCTTGACTGAATTCGTCCTAGGTTTCTGGTCTTCGGTCTTCGGTTATTATATATGTCACATCGAATTCGTCTGGTCTTGGGGTATTTATAGTTTCTGTCTGAGGGTGAGATGCGGCGCATCTAGTAAGTAGATGCGGCGCATGTACTTAACTTCGCGTGGGGTCCAAGATTATAATATTCAGGAATATTCGTACACCACCAGAAGATGCGGCGTATCTTCATCTTTGGATGCGGCGCATGTCCTCTTGTATCTTGGATCGTATCTGGTGAGATCTTGATAGTGATGCGGCGCATGTGATAAGTGAGATGCGGCGCATCTGGAGCAGATTTGACTTGATCTTGTCCATTTCAGTAGACTCTTCACTTTATGCATGTTTTGCTCCATAATTAGTCCAAAATCGCCAAGTTTCACCAAATGCTTGTTTTTACCTGAGAATTACAAAAGTAAACGATTAAGTATCAATCCTCATACATAATATAGTAAAACAAGTCAAATTAATAGGATAAATGATAGTAATAAAATGTACTTATTTGAGTTCATCAAATATCCCCCCACTTGAACTTTACTTGTCCCCAAGTAAACCTTAGAATTAATCTTATGAAAATGTATCCTAAAAATGTTAGGATTTATTTTTATATTTAAGCATGTATTCGTCTTTTGTCATAATCACACAACTAAACACTTAACGAATTAGAAGTAGAATAAAATATTTCGATAAAAGCAAATCTAATCGTTTAACTGTCCAGTTGCGACGAATATTCTATCATAAGCTTGGCAAGTATACACATCTCCCCCACTAAAGCTAAGGAATAACAAGTCTAAAGCGGTAAAAAGGGTTTTTAGGCTTAAGGGTTAATTATTCTTAATCACTATCGATCTCAAATTCCAGAAAAGGCGACAAAATCACAAATACATGATCGAATCCACGAACACGATACTTGCAATTGCTCAAATCCTTAACTCGAACAGGCTAAAGATAGGTCCAAACTTCACCAATAATAATATATCAAAAAGGGCGACAAAATCATAAATACATAGCCGAATCCACGACTACGATACTTAAGATTGCTCAAATCCCTAATCTCAATAAATCAAAGGTTTTGTAGGATAAAGAATAATACAGGGTATGGATAATATTTGGGATATAAATTGGTGTAAAATGAAAAATAAACAAAACAAATAAATTAAAATCCTAAGTGTGGTTAATCACTATCCCAACCATCCCATGAATAAGACTCATATCATTGAATAACTCACGCTTTAACACTTGAAACACACGCTTTAGGTAGACACGAATTATACTCAACAAGATCTTAATCAAAGAATAAACCTTAGTTGACGTTCCCATAACTGCCAACTCCCATTCAATCCATAGATATAATATAACAACTAGTGGTGATATCGACCACTTACATAACTTTACATCGTTGGTTTAAAAATCTTCCAACTTTTTTCTTTTTCTTTTTCTTTTCTCATTTTTTTTTTTTTTTTTTTTTTTTTTACTAAGCATAAACATAGATGTGTAAAATTTCACCACATCACTATAACAATAATTCTGGATAATTTTTCCATACTTTTCATAACTTCAGAAATAACGGTAATAGTGAAAGCAGTAAACACACGAAAAATAAACTCAAAAATATACAATATTTACTTTCACTCCAATTGCATTGTGCAATTTCCCGACCTAACCATAGATAATGAATTACGCACACGAACACAGGTAATGTAAGGAAACACACTTTGCCTATAGCAATTAACCAACCACGGATTCTAATCTACAGGGTAGGCTAAGGTGTAAGGGTGTAACGAAACATTTTAACAAAGGTGTAAGAAACGAAAGGAATGGCTCTGAGTGTTTTTCTAGGGGTATCTTACTCTAAAAATGAGAGTAACAAAAGGGTTATACGGGGGTTAACTAACCAGTGTAGTTAGCTAATAACACATAACATATAAAGGCTATTTGGGTGTAATCCTAGAAATTTACCAATTTAGACAAGTCATTCCAATTATATAAAATAATACTTATTATGGTGGTCTCGAATAGTATACAAGCCAAGTTCTAAAGTTTACAAGTCACCGGCACACTCATAGATTTGTGAGTTTTGAAAAATCACAATTTTTGAAAATAACGTCATGTGTGCAGCTATGCAACTTAGATCTTAAACAAAAACATGCTAAAAATTTTAAATTTTGATATATTAAGCACATTTTAAGCATATTTTGAAAAGTTTAGGGACAAGTAAATGTTAAGTGTTCTAATTCTCCAATCCCCCCACTTAAGTTAAACAACGTCCTCGTTGTTTGTATAAAAGGTTAAAAACTGGAAAATAAAAGAATTAGAACAGAAAAACTCCCCTGAGATTTGCTCGGTATGATCCTCCATTAGTAGTAGAGCAAAAATCATCTTTCTTGTGGATTAGAACGTTTAAGCTTCATATTAGATGTATCCACAGGAAATGCAGGAATCTATAATACCACCAAGGCTTTAAAACACACCTATTATTAAGAAAGGTTCAACTTGCATAATACATTAGTAGTTAGATAAAAATAAAAATGAAAATCATCAGGTCAGTCGATGCGCCGTATCTTATGGAAGAAGATACGCCGTATCGAGCCTGGAATAAATACGGATCAGAATAAAAGATGCGCCGCATCCTTAACCAGGGATGCGCCGCATTAAAAATAAACTGATAAAAAGTTTTAAATTCGAAAATAAAAAATGCAGAAAAATAAAATAAGATATGACCATCTGCAGGAGATGCGTCGCATCTCAGAATTGAGATGCGCCGTATCCTCGGCGGTCTGACTGACTCGACACATAAACAGAATAATAAAAAGATAAATCCGGGTTGTCTCCCGGTAAGCACTTGTCTTTATTCCAGAGTCTTCAAGTTAGACTCACGTTCAGCTCTTCATTCCAATACTTGATTCCCACATTGCTTACGTAGGATCCATTTAGCTACTAATTCGTCATGTATATATTCAGGTCCCAATTTCAACACTCCATTGTAGAATCCTTCCATCATTTGGTATGGGTACTCAATCCCTCTCTTTATATCATCATTACTAATAAAAAGGAATGGAGAAAATTTGTAGCAGATCCTGCTAGTAGCATGTTTAAATCCAGGGTGAGTTCGCGGCATCATATAGGTGATAATTTCGCTTCCACATTGAAAGGTGATCTTTCCTTCAAATCGTTTTGCATTAATAGTGATCTCCCTACAAAATGGTTTTCCAACAATCACGTCGCCCATATTGCTGTCACAATAGGCATTCATGTCTTCAACAACGGCGAACTCGGTAACAATAGTAAAGCGTCCAACGAAGATCGGGACATTAATGAAGGCTCCAACTACATTCTTTCCCTTATACTCCACTTTATTTCTCATAATGGAATTGTAAAACCTTCTTGACATGACATTGATTGGTAAAATAGGAAAGAAATTGGCGTCAATACACTTGTACCCAATCATGCATGTGAATTGCAAATTGTAAGCACAATCGGCGTGGATCCTTCTACCGTAATCCCAAGAACCATCATACCCCTCAAATTCATCGTAATTCCTAGTATTAATAACGTTGATTTTTGGACTATCGAGAATTTCTCCTTCATCTTACTCAGATTCCGCATCATCCATGAATAGGTCATTGGATTCTAATGGTCCATTAAGGTCATTAAGTTCAATGTAGTCCCCATTGTAACGTTCGAGTGATTTTTCATGCACTAATACATCGTTCATAAAATTGGCTTCGAAGTCGAAGTCAATCAGTTCTCCGAATCCTTCCATTTTCCTTCTGAAATAATCACAAAAGCATCAGTAGGATCTGTTCGCTAAGAAGAAAAATTAATGAATTTAGAAACGGATATAAGAATAAAAAATAGCTGATATCTGCAGACGATGCGCCGTATCCAAAAAGTTGGATACGCCGTATCTTATAATCGTTAAAATTAAATCAGACTTTATTCAGAAAATAGATACGCCGCTTTAGAAATTTGAATGCGCCGTATCAATTTTAATTAATCAAAAATCGATATTTATTTAAAATTAAATGCGTCGTATTAACAAAAGTTAATGCGCCGTATTTTCGTTACGTTTCAAAATATAAGATTTTTGATTCAGAAGATACGCCGTATCGATAGAGATCGATGCGCCGTATCTGTTTAATAATTCGAAAACTGTTTTTAATTAAAATAATAGATACGCCGTATCTGCTGAAGCAGATGCGTCGTATGGCGTTAACGTTTAGAAAAAAAAATTTATCAAAAACAGATACGCCGTATCTGAGAAATCAGATGCGCCGTATCGTTCGATTTAGCTCAGTACAACGATAGCAGAAAACACAAAATACGAAAAATAAAAACAAATAAAAACACACGAAAATAAACACAAACAAAAGCAAACAAATAACACACAAAAACAGAAAATATGCAAAATAGTACAATGAATGCAAATTAAACTAATACACAACAAAATTAGCGGTTAGATAAAAAAAATTAAAAACCTAATTAAAATACTAATCAAATTAACAGATAATAACAATTCACTCCCCGGCAGCGGCGCCAAAAACTTGATGTGCTGCGTGTGTCGTTGCGGTTTAGCAGTTTTAATGCCTAATCAAGTTTTAAATTTATATTTAGCCGACTTATCAATAACACACACACCTAACGAGCAGTGTACCCGGTCAGTATGAATATAATGGTAAGTAGAGTGTCGATCACTAAGAGTGGAACGTATTATCTAGTTATTCTAATCAGTATTTTAATATATTAAGTTAGCTATACAATCTAATCTAACGCAAGGGGGTTCAGCCTGAGAGACTAGCACGATTTGGTTGCAATTAAATAATAAACTAAACCAATAGGCACGAATCAGCAAGTAGCACACACGTACACAGATAAATACTCGAGACAATAAGAGGGCTGTCCTTATGATAAGTAGTTTGTCACTTGTTTTATTGCTAGTGTTATATGAAGTGTATAGTTCGATGCAACGCACCGAGATTAAGTCCTTTCTCGTTGGTTCTAATCTTATCGGCGAGTAAACCCTTAATGATTACTTATGACTATCCCGTTTATCTTTCTCCTACTTTTCTACAGACCATAGAATACATAGGCATCTAATAAACAGGCGAGGGCAGAGGCATGGCGACCCGATCAACGCTCAGCTAGCCACAGAGGTTATCAATGCACTAATAAAAGTCACCAATGACACTAACATATAAACTTTAATTGATGAGAAAGCAGTTTTAAGGGAGTGCAACCTTTCCGTTGTCACGTTACACAAGCCACCAATTTTGATGAATTAAAGTTTACTAACACAATAAAACAAAACTACTTAATGAATTACACATATGCAGCACCTTCTTACAGCTCTTGTATCTTTGATTTGGGTGTGTCTTGTGCTGCTACCTTGACTGAATTCGTCCTAGGTTTCTGGTCTTCGGTCTTCGGTTATTATATATGTCACATCGAATTCGTCTGGTCTTGGGGTATTTATAGTTTCTGTCTGAGGGTGAGATGCGGCGCATCTAGTAAGTAGATGCGGCGCATGTACTTAACTTCGCGTGGGGTCCAAGATTATAATATTCAGGAATATTCGTACACCGCCAGAAGATGCGGCGTATCTTCATCTTTGGATGCGGCGCATGTCCTCTTGTATCTTGGATCGTATCTGGTGAGATCTTGATAGTGATGCGGCGCATGTGATAAGTGAGATGCGGCGCATCTGGAGCAGATTTGACTTGATCTTGTCCATTTCAGTAGACTCTTGACTTTATGCATGTTTTGCTCCATAATTAGTCCAAAATCGCCAAGTTTCACCAAATGCTTGTTTTTACCTAAGAATTACAAAAGTAAACGATTAAGTATCAATCCTCATACATAATATAGTAAAACAAGTCAAATTAATAGGATAAATGATAGTAATAAAATGTACTTATTTGAGTTCATCAACTACATATGAAGATTGTCCATGTCACCTAACAGCTCACGGAGTATTGCAGCCGACTGACATGCGTGGTCGTGGTCGTCGGGATTCCTTGCCATTTCAAGTCTTGCCTCCAGCATCCTTACTCTTGTCTCTAGCACCTGTTTTTGTGATTCCAGCATGTTTATCCTAAGATCTTTGGCATTACAGTTTGAGCACTCTGTTGGTGCAGATCCATCACCTTGAGATGTTGAAGCAGAAGAGATTACTCATAACCGGTCATCAAATTCACTCTTCCACATAAAATATACACATCCATAATATTTTTCTCTTGGCTGTTACATAAATAAGGAAATGTTATGATTGTTTGTATATCCAAATGTATCTTTTTTATGTGATTTTCTTAGTTTTATATTTCCTGTTCCACAAGAACACATAAAAGGATTATATCGCTGCATCTCAGGTTTTGAAATTGGTGTGAAGATAAGAGGTTGTGAGGTTGAGTGGTTTTGAGGATAAGAGTGTATATAATGTGTTTGTGAGGATAAAGCAGATATTTTACACAAACGTTTTGGTGGGAAATTTTGGTGGGAAGTGTTTTGGCGGGAAGTGTTTGGTGGGAAGTTTTGGCGGGAAGTGTTTGATGGGAAGCATTGGGAATGTTTTGAGAGTGGTAAGATTTAGTTTTTTCTTCAACTTTTTTACTCCAATCTAAACCCTGTGGTTTATCAGATTCCACAACACCACATTTACCAGATGTTTCGTCATTAATGGGTACATCTACTTGAAGTTTTCCACCTAGACACTCATTATCAGCTTCCTCTTCAGATACTCCTCTAACCAAGTTAAGAAAGTTGTACACATCTATTCCATCTTTCTGATTCATTCGTTTAACATCTCGTGTACAACCATATCATCTCGGCCAAGTTGATTTGCCACCAGTCTGATCAACACTCATTTCATCAATATTCAGATCTAAACCGTCTTCAAATGCAGGTTTAGAACCGGATTCGAGCTCAGGAGATCCCGCTTCCAGGTAATTATCCTCTAGTTCATAAGAGTCGAGATCACCACCTTTACATAATTCTCAACACATTTAATGTACGAGAAGTCTTCTTCACTGCATATCGAGAATTACCTTTACATAATTCTCAACATGCTGCTGCTGTGGTAGCTGATAGAAAGATGACCGAATTAAATTATGTCACTTTTACGTTGTTGAGAACATTGAATGATGGCATTTAATTCGTCTTCAAATACAGGTTTAGAACTGGATTCGAGCTTAGGAGATCCCGCTTCCATGTAATTATCCTCTAGTTGTACACATTTACCGGGACACTTAAAAATTTTGACTAGTTTTTTTTATTTAATTTTAATTATATATTAAATAAAAGTATTTAAATTAAATATTTTTTTAATTTAATAAAAGTATTTAATTTTAAATTAAAGTATTTAATTTTAAATATAAAGTATTTAATTTTAATTATATATTAAATAAAAGTATTTAAATTAAATGTTTTTTTTTTAATTTTATAAAAGTATTTAATTTTAAATTAAAGTATTTAATTTTAATTATATATTAAATAAAAGTATTTATAAGAAATAAATTTTTTAATATATGTAATTCATACCGACGACATGTCGTCGGTCTTTATGTGCGAAACCCCCCCCCCCTCCCAAATTTTCATTTATTCCGCCAAATCCTAAAACAAAAAACTTACTTTATTCTTCCCGACGACATGTCGTCGGGACAATTAAAAAGTAAACAAAAAGCAGATCTGGTCAACACTTAGAAACATAATCGATCCATCTCAATTATTGCTCTCCTCTCGCCGGTGAATTAACCACAGCAAACTACCACCACTAGCATCTCCACACCATCATTACACCACCATTACACCACCACTACTCCACCACTGCAAACCATAGCAAACCACCACACGAGAACCACTTCTTCCCCACTTCTTCTTCCGTTTAATTCTTCCTCAACCCCTCATTTGTTTAATTCTTCCTCTTCTTCTTCCCCACCGAGAAGGTATTTTTAATTTTGCTGTTTTTTTAATTTTTTTTTTTAATTTATGTAATTTAAGTGTTAATTAATGTAGCAATTGTTAAGTTTTTGATGTTGTTTTATGTCTGTTTTTTTTTTTTTTTTTTTTTTTTTTTTTAATAGCCGAGAGCTAGAGTGAGCCGAGAGCGAGAGTCGAGAGCTGAGACAGCCAAGACATAGGTAATGTGGTCCCTTTTTTATTTTTTTTTAACTTTTGGTATCCCGACGACATGTCGCCGTCAATAGTTTTAGCTCGTGTATTAAGCAACCAGTATAAATGTGCTCCCTTTTTATATAGCCCAAGCCCGAGACCACAGCCCGAGACTGCAGCCTGAGACAGCAGCCCGAGACCACAGTCCAAGACCGCAGCCCGAGAGACCACAGCCGAGACAGTATGTTAATTGTTTTTTTCATTTTTATGCTTTGTTGTATCCAGCCGTAGCAGTTGTAGTTTTCCAGCCGAGACAGTATATATTGCGTTTGGTTGGGGGACTTGCTATTGGACTAGCCGTATGGCTTTGCGTTGATTTTGATGCTATTCTAGTGCTTATTGCTTTAGGATAGTTTATTTTGATGTATACTGAAATTTAATATGTTATCGTTACTGTCTCGGTATTGGACTAGCCGTATGGCAATGCTTATTTAACCGATTTTATATAATTTTAGCTATAGTGTTAGTTGTTGATGTATGATTGTATAGTGAGATTGAAGCATATGTTACTGCTAGCTGATTTTGTAGAATTCTAAGTATTGTTCGTTGTTGATGTTCTATAGTGAACTTAATATGTTAATGTTAGCTTATTTGTATTCGCATGATGCTTGGTGTGATTAATAAGTTACTGTAAATGAGGTTAAGTAGGTTATATAGAAAATGTATTTACGCCTATATTCGGTAATTTATGTGTTTCTTAATCTAACTGATAACATATAAGAGCTAGTGGTTGTTGTTGTTGTTGCAATGAAACTGAAAATTGATGTGTATGATACGTTAATGTTAGCTTATTTGTAGTTGTATGTGATGCAAGGATTGTTATTATTAGGTAATTTAGTGATTAATTTCGGAAAGTCCCCGTCCGAAGTTAATCATCCTATAGAAAACCCGTCTGGAATTAATTTATTAGAAATTAATTTCGGAAAGTCCCCTGTTTGGGACTGCTTTTTGAATGTTTTGTCTCATTTAGGATATGGATGCGTATAACTGATTTACTATTTGAGATGATTTTGACAGTGTTTCTCCTTTACTCCTACGAATATGTCTTTAATGCACATATTTGGGGAGTTGAGGGGAAATGCTGCCGAAATTTTCTCAAATAGTAAATCAGTTATACGCATTCATATATGAGACGAATCATTCAAAGAGTGGGTTAGGATTGCCTTCCATAGTTGCACTAGGTGAACAAAACAACTCATAATAATTCCACGGTTATATGTGTTTATGGGTCGAATCTTTTGAATGTGTTTAATTAAGTGCATATAATAACTGATTGCATCATAAAAATGTGGTTATGATAATTGATAAGAGTTGGACCCGTTTAGAGAGTTGTTGTTCAAAACAATCTTTTGATAGTCTTGCCGCATTCGTCGATCATTGCAAGCCGTTATTGAATAGTTACGGAAACATAAAATGTCCATTTCGTCTTTGTTATAATGTTGGATGGGTATCTCTCGAAGGTCTTAAAAACCGCATAGGCCAAAATGGGTGGGACCCAACTTATACACAACGGCGCAATTACGGTGAACCGGATCCTCCGCCGTTAGTACATAACACAACACAACGTGAGATGAGTGACATGGGTGCGTGCCTTAATGATATTCTTGATATTCCTCCGAATAATGAACAAAATGATATTCTTGATATTCCTCCGCATAATGAGCCGACTCATGGAAATATTGGCGAGACAAGTAACGAGCCGACTCAAACAACGACACCTCCTCTACTTAACGAGTTTCAAGAGTTACTTGCAAGTTCCAACCAGGCTTTGTACCAGGGTTGTGACTTTATGACAACATTGGATTTTATGGCAAAGTTTACGCATCTCAAGGTCAGCGGTAAATGGAGTGATACTTCATTTAACAAAACGCTAAAATTTCTCCAGGTGGTATTTCCGCCCAGGTTAGGTTACAATCTCCCACTGACATACTATGCTATAAAGAAGACATTTAAAAAGATCGGGTTAGGGTACGAGTCGATACATGCTTGTGAAAATGATTGCTTTTTATATCGGGGGGATGATGCCAAAGATTTGGAGTGTTGTCCGGTCTGTAAAACGAGTAGATGGAAAGACAAGAACACAACGGGGAAGAAAGTTCCTTACAAGGTGTTTCGTTACTTTCCTATCATTCCTAGACTACAACGTTTGTACAAGTCTATTCATACTACAAAACATATGACTTGGCATGCTACTGGAAAGTCTACGAAAAATGGTAAGATGCAACACCCGGTTGATGGTAAAGCATGGCAGAAGTTTGACAATAAATATTCGGATTTTGCTAAAGAACCAAGAAACGTTCGATTAGGGTTGGCTGCTGATGGTTTCAATCCGTTCGGCAACCTTAGTCAGACTTACAGCATGTGGCCGGTCATATTAACAACATACAACTTGCCTCTGTGGTTACGCATGAAAGAGACTTCTTTGATGCTGACGTTGTTGATTCCTGGCCCTAAATCACCGGCGAAGGACATTGATGTTTACTTGAAGCCCTTGATTGATGACCTGCAAGAATTATGGAAAAAACCAGGTGTCTTAACTATGGACGCTGCTACATGCACTGAATTCCACTTGAGAGCGATGCCTTTATGGACCATCAATGATTTTCCTGCTCGAAGTAGTTTGTCTGGTTGGAGTGGGCAAGGTTACTACGCTTGCCCTACATGCAAAGTAGACACTCCGGATACGTGTGTGATAAGCAAAACAGCTTATGTTGGTCATAGAAGATTCTTAAAAAAAACCATAAATGGAGGAGGGACTATACGACATTCAATGGTGAAACCGATGATAGAGATCCTGCTAGAAAAGATACCAGGGCTGACATCTTGACTCAACTTGCGACATTGCCCACACGTGTGCTGGGGAAACATCCAGATTATGGGGGTGGGAAGATAAAACGTAATCATACAGTCGAACTGAACTGGACTAAACGGTCTATTTTCTACGATCTTGAATATTGGTCTTTTCTTTCTCTACCACACAATTTAGATGTCATGCATATCAAAAAAAATGTGTTGGAGTGTATCTTGAACACTTTGTTAATGAATGACAAATCTAAAGACACCGCTAAGGCAAGAAAAGATTTGCAAGCTTTGGGCATTCGACAGGAGTTGTGGCTCGGAAACAAACAAAACGGGAAGTGATTGAAGCCTCATGCTAAGTACTCCCTCACACTCGACAAAAGAAAACTGTTCTGTTAATAAATCAAAACAGTTAAACTACCAGATGGGTTCGGATCCAAGTTCAAGTCAAAAGTGACCAAAGATGATAACAATATAACAGGCATGAAGTCTCATGACTGTCATATAATGATGCAACGGTTACATCCTTATGGACTTCAGCAATACTTGGACGCATAGACTTATACACCATTTGTAAAACCTGAAATATTTGAACCATTTATTTTGCTTCATTTTGAACCTTAACCTAAGTTTGAAATATTAATTATATGTCATAAGACTTTACCTTATAATTATTTACACATTACAATTAATCCTAAAACTAAATGAATTAAAAACTAACCTAAGTTTGGTAAATAATAAAAGTGATGTGGAAAACTAGAAGAGGGGGTTGAATAGTTTTACGTCTTTTTAATTTTATTATGAAAACCTTTGTTTACTTTTAAAAACTTAGATTCAAGTTTGTTATGAAAAATAAAACTTAAATCTTATTATTAGTTATATATGTATTCTTTTAAATTGATTGTAAAAGTTTTGGTTTCTTGAATGGATTTTCAAATTGATCTTTATGTGAAGTTGACCTCTAATTAATACTAGCAATTATATAAGCCTATGTGTATGAAAGTAATGACGATGCAAGTAAAGAAATAAATAAGGTATGGAAAGATCTCACCGAGACACGAGAGATTTATAGTGGTTCGGCTACAAGGACACCTTCCTTGCCCTACTCCACTCCCCGAGCACACCTTGCTCGAGAGTTTTCTTCACAACTTCAATAAGCTCCCTTATGGCGGAGAAAACCTTACACGACTTTGGCTTACACGGGTTTAACGACACAAAGCTAAATGTCGAGTTCTAATAGTAGCTAGAACCAATCTCACAACTTCACAACACAACTTCTTCACAACTTATTCACGACTACTTCACAACGGCTTCACGACTGCTTCACGACTTCTTCACGACTTCAACACGACCGCTACACAACCTCTATGCTGCGGCTTCACGACTTCAACACTATGTCTTCACGACTAAGACTTCATGACTTCAACATGACCGCTACACAACCTCTATGCTACGGCTTCACGACTTCAACACTAGGACTTCACGACTAGGACTTCATTGCTTCAACACGACCGCTACACAGCTTCTATGCTATGGCTTCACGACTTCAACACAAGAACTTCACGACTAGGACTTCACAACTTTAACACGACCGCTTCACAGCTTCTATGCTACGGCTTCACGACTTCAACACAAGGACTTCACGTCTTCTAAGCTACGGCTTCACAACTTCTACACCACGGGTTCACGACTTCTACACAACGGCTTCACGACTTCTACACTTTGACCTCACAACTTCTATACCATAACTACTTATACAACATCTTCACTACTTACACACAACACTAATCTACAACACACACCTTACATATAAATGAATGAATGATTTACAAACTTTGTTAAACACACAACTTAAGTAACAAGATGATACTAAGTTGTAATACTTCTAATCTTGATTGATAGAAGTATTCTTCTTTTGCACTTGGATGGTGGAAGCTTAGATCACTTGGAAACCAATGCTTAAGATTACATGATCAAAGGTTTTTTGAAGATATGAAATGAGATCTATAAAAGAAAGTTTTAGTGCAAAAGGGTGAGTAAAAATCCAGGGGAAGGCTGGTATTTATAGGAGAAAAATCTGGACAGCTGGAGCCTACTGGAGCGGTGGCGGTCCCCTTAATTATTAAGGGGGCCGCCTAGCAAAATTAAGGGGGCCGCCCCTACTGAACGTTGGCCAATTTTGTCCTTTTGTGGGGAAGGTTTTTCTGGAACATTTTAACTGATTTTGGTTAAAAATTTGAATACATATTTTTATAAAAGATTAAACATTTTTATTTAATGCCAAAAATATTTTTCAAAAATATATAAAATGTTTTTAATTTTTTATAAAAAATCTAGTTTTTAAGAAAATGTTCCTTTGATCATATAATGCATTAAGCATTAGTTCATTCATACCTTAAGTGATTTTAGTTGTAGAAGTGAATATTTACAACTAAGTACTTGTTTAATTTATAAGTTTATGTTTTAATGAGTTTACATTTTGTGATCATCAAAACATAGAGATATGAATAAATATTGATAATGTTTTTAGGCATTTATTTATGTCAACAAGTGAGTTGCAAAAAAATTTAAAAAAATAATAAAAATAAATAAGAAATCGATCCTAATCCTAAGAAAATCAGCCCTCCCCCATTTTTAGCCCAAATCAAGACAAAATCAATCACAATTAAAGACTTTTATGACCTTCCATTCTTTATAGCCAATATACGGTATTTCTTATAAAAATATACTCCCCTCCCCCTTTTTATTCACAATATTCGGTTCCCCCAAAATCCCTCCCTATACCGAACATAATCAAACCCTAGCAGCCTCTTCCTTTTTTTTCTTTCGTTAGCCTTGAAGATCGAAGGGAGAAGGAGCCTTGAAGCTTGTTGAATCGGGATCATCTTGGGTGTGTTTGTGTACGAATTCATGAGTCATTGTTCTTTCTTTATTTGCCTTGTTGAATTGGTGGTAAGTATAACACATGAAAATCACGCATGAAATCATGATTGTATGCGCCTATTATGTGGACTATTTTGTGTCACTTTTTATAGCCCTAAGTTATAACTCATGAAGCCCTAAAAAGATCATTAAAGATGCATTTAATATGTGTTAAACCCTGGAAAAGAAACCCTAGAATTAATTGATGCTTGATTAGGGTTTATAAGGGGTCAAGGATTTGTTTTCTGTCTCACTGCATGCTGTTCAAAAATTTAGGTCGGGTTTAGAGGGTCATAAATTGATGATGACAACGTGTTTTTGCATAATTTTTGAGCCTAAAACAAAGTTCAGGTTGTGTAATATCTGCATATAAAATTTCATAATTTTTGGAGGTCGGGAAGATGACTTTTTGATTTTTATAACATTAGATGTCAATCCTGAGTTTAGGAGTCTGGAAATTTAGCTGGTGTTTTTGAATTTTAATTTCCAAACGGTGAGGAATTAGGAGGTCTCCTTGTAAAATTAAAATATTTAGGATGTATGGAACTTACTGGAATTTTTATAGAATTTTATGAAGGGTTCTCATGGGGTAGCCAAATGAAAACTTTCTGGGTGTCTGTGCAATTATCTTTCTGGGTAGGTCTGGGAAAACGATTTTTGAAAAGGTACTATCACTTTGAAATAAAATCTAAGAAAATTACAGTTAGTGCTCAATATGTAGATAAAAATCTTAGCTTCCTAGTTGAAAATTAAGTATGGTTTAAAATTCATAAATATCTGGACCAGAATGAGGTAAAATATGAACTATCTTTCAAGTTAAGAATTTAGTATAACCTAAACTCATTGAATGTGTTTTGACCGTAATAACATTGTAACATTAATTCGGATACTCTTAAACATGTGTTAACCTACTTTCGACCTAACCTTATATTTAATTGATCTTGCTTAAATTGGTCATTAATGTAAATTAAATACGACATAAACCCTAATTTGACCAATTAACGGGAAATTCCTAAAAGTGGTAAATTACTAAAAGTGGTAAGTTACTAAAATTGGTAAGTTACTAAAATCGGAAAGTTACTAAAAATGGAATGATACTAAAAACGCAGGGAAACCCTAAATAAAGATAAATATAGTAACTGATAAATAATAATTGATCCATAATTCTTGAAGATTCTCTGAAGAAGGAGTAATTCCCGTCCCCGTATCCATTCCCTTCCTTTTCCATTTCATTGCTTGCTAAGGTACGGATATTCTACCCTTTCTCAGGAAGGGTTTCGCATTAACTCTTTGATACTTGGCTTTATTTCATTCGTTATGATATTCGTTGGTGATTTTCGTCTGATATGATTTCTTATGATGTGATATTTAGTTCTATGTCATTTAATATGGCATTCATTTCAGTTAATATTCTTTTGTTTAAATGTACTATAATTAATTCGTTATGATATCTTGTTTATCCTATTACCCGAGCTAACTAGTCATGGAGGTACCATAGCCATGTCATTGAGGCACCAATGGCATGACACTATCTGTGGCGGTGTGATTGGCCCACGGCGTTCCCTTTTGATATATATATATATATATATATATATATATATATATATATATATATATATATATATATATATATATATATATATACGGCGTTCCCTATATATATATATATATTATTATTGAGCACGTGCACTTAGTTGCCATTTTGGTACGCCAATATATTTGTCTGAGTACACGTGTATCGTGGTGTACATAACTTTGTTTTGCAGGGAGCGTATGGATGCATCCTAGGTATGATTTGTGATATGATTATGTTATGGCTTTGTAGTGAATGGTGGTGTGTGCCATACACCCCATGTCACTTTTGGGAGGTCATGTCTCCATTTGTTATGTTATGATATATTATTGTGTTATTAAGCAGGTGGCTGTTTTGTGAGCTCGTGGGTATTTTCTTATGATTCGTTGCCTTCATTACCCTTCACTTAATTTAGTATTCGTTTGATTCTCATGACCTATAATATCCTGTTCAGCAGATTCTTTTTTATTTCATTTCATATACTATTTATATTTAGTTCATTATTCGTTTATATCCGTTCACTGGGCTTTTTAAGCTCAGCCACGTTTTCTTTTCCCTGCGGCAGGTATCAAGCGGGATGCTGGGATTTGAGTGATGAGAGTAGGAGCTTTTAGTGGACCACCCTGACAATAGTTGCCCACTTGCGTTTGGATTAGATTTGGAGTTATCTTTCATTTAGACTTTGTTTGAGATTGTATTTCATTTAGAAGTTATTCTATTTCAGACTTAGTATTTTATTATTTCCTTAGAAGAACTTATGTAACCTTATTATTAATAAAAGTATTCCGCTTTGCGTTTATGTTCTGATTTGTCGCCATAATGTAGCATTTTAGCCCTTGTCGGGTTGGGGTGTTACACCATTGATCGAGCTTTGTTTATTCTTTAAGGAAATTTGCGCCCGAACTTTAATGGTGAAAGACATGGTGAAAGCTAAAGACCAGTTGATCAATATTTTATGTAGTCTCGAGCAAATATATCCTTCTGCTTTTTTTGACATTATGATTCACTTGGTTATGCATTTACCTGAAGAGGCTCTTAAAGGCAGGCCTGTTTCATTCCGGTGGATGTATCCATTTGAAAGATACATGAAGAAGCTAAAAAACTATGTACGAAATAAAGCTAAGCCGGAAGGTTCAATAGCGGAGGGTTATATTGCAGACGAAGCATTAACTTTCTGTTCTCATTATTTTTGTGGTGTTGGGATAAAATTTAATAGTCCCGCTGCATCTCAGGACTATCCTCGCCCAATGATGAGTGCCTATTTACTCATCATTTTAGGCCCATATTATACATAAAAATGCTAAAAACAGCAAAATATACCATATTATACTGCAGATATCCTTAGTTTGTGTTTTTATGCGTTTCAGGTACAAAAGGATTGAAAACAGGGCAAAAACAGACAAAACCGAGCACGAGATTGGAAAAATCGTAAAAAGCCAAAGCCGGGGAAGAAATTTACAAGTTTAGACCAAGATTTTTGCTCAAATCATCAAATTCAACCTTCAAAGAAAATCAAAATGGCAAAAATAGTCCTTGGAAATACTTTCCCTATTTTACAGTTTTGGTCCCTCAAAGTTTAAACCAATCCCAAAACTAATCCTTAACCATTAAAACCTTAACCTTTTTCTTTTTAACCCTAAACTAAAAACCCAGCCTTACCCTTTTAAAAACCCAGCCCAACTCCTCAAAATAACCCAACCCCGTTATTTAACAAAACCAGATTTGACCAAGTCAAATCCACCTCCTTGCCACCAAACCTAAAACCAGAAACCACCACCACACCCATGCTTATCCCTGACAAAACCACCCACACCCTACCCTGCTTCTTCACCACTACACTCCTCCTCCCTCCTCCTCCAATGAGCTTAATTCCATGTACTCCTTCCCATGTGTACCACTTTCACGTGATGCCAAGCTAGATATCCTATAAACCATTTTGGCGCCAAAAATGTAGAGGACGGCTGAGATGATCTCAACCCAATCCAATGGCTCAGGATTGCTCAAAGAAGAATACAAGGAGGATCCCACCTCATTTTTAGTATAAATAGAACCTTTTTGTAGCCAAAATTGGCATGTAGAAAATTAGTTTAGTCGTATTTTTAGTTTAATGTTTCAATTAATGGAAATTTAAGTTTCAGTATTAATTTAAGTCTGTTTAAGCTCAATTGTTTCTAATTTACTCAGTATTGTATTCATTTTCAAGGTTAATGAAATTCATAGTTTCAAAAAGTCCACTGATAATTCTAATTAAGCTAAGTGTTTATTGAAAAAGCTCATCCTCTGTTTACATAAGCTCCTATAAGCTCATTAGAGTTTTTTATAAGCTTGTCATAGTTTAAAATAGTCTAAATCTAAAAAGTCAAAGAAAAGTCAAAATAAGCCAAAAATAAGCTGATTGGTCAAATTAAGCTGGAGCATGGTAAATTGTGGATGGCCATGGGTTAGAGCTTCTTGGGAAGCATTAGGTTGATTTGGAAACTGATTATCAGCCCTTGTTCTGAGCAGAAGGAATTTGTAAGCATTTTTCCCATTTTTATGTTTTATTGTTCAACTGCTTATTTGCTTGCTTAATTGGATTTTCTGTGCTTTTCTGATCTTTAAATTGTTAGTTGAGTATAATTTGTTAGGTTTTAATAGTTCATCTCTGATTTCACTTAAAAATCTCTCAAAAAGCTAAAAATAGTAGAAATAGGATAATGCTTATTCAGTGCTTATTTACCTTTGAAAGTTGCTGATTAGAGATTAAATAAGTTAGGTAATTGATGTTAAGTAAGAATCAGAGCTCAGTTTGCTCACTTCTATTTTTAAATCTCAAAATCAGAACATAAAGGGTTGTTTGGGTTAGAAGTCAAACTGGGTCAAATTGGTTAGGCACTGTTCAAATGTCAATTTGGAAGTTTCGATCTTGCTTAAAATAAGCTAGATTAGCTGTTTGTTAGGAGTTTTGAGCTGATTTGGTTGATTTCATGGTTTTGAGTTTTATATTGTAAGCTTAGCTTCAAATCTGCTCATATAAGCTGCTAATAAGCTCATGCTTTTCTGCCCTTGTTTTTGGTGTTTTTAAGTTCAAAATAGTGCATAAACCAGATTCTCAAAAGTTGGAGTGTTTTCATTAAGAATTGAGGAGATTGAGTTCAAAAAATCTCAAGTCTGCTCAGAACAGACCAAACTAGCAGTCTGCACACTTTTTCAAATCAAGTTTTTAGTGCTTATTTGTTGTTGTTAGTATTTAATCTTCATTCTCTGAATTATTTGCTAGTTGTAGTGTGCTAATTGAAAATTTTCAACCAATTTCTGAGCTTATTATAGCTTAAAAACAAGCTCAAAAGTAGCTTGTTCAGCCAAGTATACACTGAGAATTCAGTGTACACTCGACCAAACTAGCCACCTTCTCAGCTTATTTATAAGCAGATAATAAGTTTCAAATTGTCTGATTTTTGGTCCTAGGTGATCCTTGGTATGTGAACTTTAGGAATTCTCAGTTTTTGCGGTATTGCTATTAGTTTAGAGCTTAATTTTTAAGCCCAAAAGTTGCCTAGGTTGACTGCAATTTGCCCTGTGCACCTCAGTACCTCAGCAGACCTCTTTTGGCATATTTAAGCTTTGATTCTATGCTTATTGTTTCTATTTGTGGCTTATTCAGTTTATTTTTAGCTTATTGTGTGTCACTTTGCTTATTTCAGCTTTAGTATAACTTTTTAGTAGCTTAACAGTCATCTAGTTATAAGCCTTAGCCTTATTTCTTTAAAAAGTCCACTGTTGAGATTATTGCCTTATTTCTGAGCTTTTCAGTTGTTTTAAAAATAAGTTGAAGTTATAAAAGTTGCTTATTGGTTTGTGCTTATTGAGTTTCAATCAGAAAATAACAAAAATAAAATAAAAAGGAAAAAACCCAAGCCAGGGATTCGAACCCTGGTCTCTGGCCAGACCAACTCAACACCAACACCATCACCATCTGCCCTAGGGCCTTTTTCTGTTCTTCTTCCTTTCTTTAATTCTTTTAACCTTGTTTTCCCTTTTAGCTTATTTCCTCAATTTTTCTTATTACAGCTTATCTTTATAAGCTAGCACTCCCATTTTATTTTTCCTAGGTTTAGAACACCAGTTAGGACTTTTCTTTATTTTTTTACATTTTTCCATTTTCATTTATTATTTTTAATTAATTTTTCTTTTAAAACTAGTTTTTAATTCATAACAAAAAATATAAAAGTCAAAAAAATATAATTCTTTTTTCTAAAATTTTCTTTTATCATTTAGGACTTAGGAAAAATAAATTTACACTTGTAAGTTTTATTTTTATAGATTTCACTTTTAAAGCTCGTTTTTAGAATTTCCGATTCGCGTTTTTAGTGTAAATTGATTTATGCTTAATTTTTCTTTGTAAATTTGCTTTCCATATCTCATTAGAATTAAAAAGCACCTAAAACCCAAAATCCACACTTCAAGCACTTTAATTTCAAACCAAAAACGAAATCCTCGATTCACACCTCGCTGGGACACGACCCGGGTAATCACTTGCCCGGTATTTCATATCGTATTCACGGGTTTTGTAAGTTAGCCTTTTTCCTAAAGGGTTGGCTTGTCGATTTCCGCGTATCACGCATATCCGTCTGATATATTATATATATATACTTTCGTACAGATCAAATTTTGGCGCCGCTGCCGGGGAGGTTGTGTTACGACAATATTGTTAAAGGTTTTAACGATTAGTGACTTGAGATCCTTCATCAAGAAGTTATCGCTTTCATATAAATATAAAAAACAAAAAATATTTTTCTTTTTCTTTGTAATATATATATCAGATAAAAAATACAAAAACATTTTCCGTTTTATTTTGTTAAATAAAAGATAAAAGCAATCTCAATATAATACTCATCAACTTTGAGTATTATCATAACAAGTTCCCAAACAAAAGATTAAAACTTGCCTTTGTATCACTTGCGAATATCGGCTCGCCTTTGATTGATAAACAAACTATAAGAGGGGTATAAGGAGAGGCGATCCTACGAACTTTGCCTCAAAAAGAGATCCATTCTTCTCTTCCGCTCCTTTGAGCGTTTATCTTTTGAAGAGCTACCGTACGCTTGCTGATTATTGGTTTAAGTTCACTTGTGTTTTTTGCTTCGGTCTCGTTTTAATTGAATTGTTTTTTAGTGCATGCGCACTCGTTCTTCTCCGTCGACAAGTCCTTTACGTGAACTCGTACATACTCCGAGAATACGTAATCGGAGACGTAATCGTAGGCATTCCGCCTCAATAGCCGAACCGAGATTCGTGCTATTCCCGTTCCCCATTGTCGCAATGCGGATGTACGCACCATGTCTGAGCTTCTCCAAGCACCCACCGAGGGTTACGGAGACCTATCGTTGTTCCGGCAATCATTGTCGATAGCTTTGAGCTTAAAACGGGGTTGCTATCCTTAGTAACCTCACTTCAATATTTTGGATTTGAGAGGGACGATCCTCATTCCCACATTCGATGGTTTAACAAGATCACCTCTACCATCAAATACCGAAATGTTCCTCAAGAAGCTATCAAACTTCTTCTTTTTCCTTTTTCTCTCGAGGGGGCAGCCCGAATTTGGCTCGAAAAACAACCCCCTCGCTCTATTGAAACATGGGAAGATTTAGTGTCGAAATTTGTGAACGAATTCTTTCCCCCCGTCTAAAACCACAAGCCTTAAAAATGAAATCACCAAATTCACTCAAAAATTTGATGAATCCTTTAGTGAAGCGTGGGACCATTTTAAAGAATTACTTCGCAAATGTCCACATCACGGTTTCTCCGAGTTAAATCAACTCGATACCTTCTATAATGGTTTGAACCAAACGGACCAAGATTCTCTTAATGCCGCCGCCGGTGGCAATCTCTTGAATCGGACTCTGAAGGACGCTTTAGCCATCATTGAGAATAAGTCCAAGGTCCGCACTACACGAAGCAAGCCGGTTGTTTCCCAAGTTAGTGCCTCCACTTCTTCTTCATCTCACGTGAGTACTTCTAGCACCGATGCTAAGATTGAAAAACTCACAGATGCTATTCAAGCTTTGGTTCTTTCCAAGCAAAAGAAACTTTCTTCCCCGCAAACTTCTTCACCCACTCAAGTCAAAGCGGTGGAAGAAACTTGTGTCACTTGTGGTGGTCCTCATGCATACTATAATTGTACTGCCACCGATGGTAGTCGATTTGAAGTTAATGCGGTAGCCGGGGCTTTCAACCAAGGAGGTAACCAATACCGTCCTCAAGTTGACCCAAACTATCGTGCTAGCAATCAAAATGGACCACCCAGATTTTCTCAACCCAACAATCCAAATAGATTTAACCAAAATCAACCGAGAGGGCAAGATGTTCGAAACCAATTTCAAGCCCCGGTAAATCAATACCCAACTCAAGGGGTTAATTTCAATCAAGGCTTTCAAGCTTCTAATTACCAAGCCCCCGTTGGTCCCTCAAATGAACTTGCTAACTACATCAAGTCAAATGAGGCCAACATGAGGTCAATACAAAATCAAATCACCACTTTGAAAAATGATTTTCAAACCTCAATAACAAAACAAGGTCATGAGCTCAAAAACGAACTTAGAACAACAAATCACAAAATTGAGCAATCTCAAAGTAAAATTGAGAACATGTTTGCTAGCCTCATGAACCAAATGAATCAAGCTTCAACTTCGGGAGGTCTTCCGGGAAATACCATTCCCAACCCGAAGGGTGAGTTGAAAGCTATTGCCACTCGAAGTGGTAAAACTTATGATGGACCCTCGATTCCTACTCCTTCTCCGTTGAAGGAAGTGGAATGAGAGACCGAGGTGACAAAGGACAAAGTGCACTCTTCAAGCTCACAAAGTACCGCACACGTCCAACCTCCGGTCGTCCAATCTCCAATTCCGGAACCCGATGTTCCGAAGACCAATCCTAAGCCTTCAATTCCATATCCTTCGAGGCTTAATGATCAAAAGCTCCGTGACAAAACTAATAGCCAAATGATGAAGTTTCTTGAAATCTTTCAAAAGTTACACTTCGACATTAGTTTTGTGGATGGTCTTCTCTACATGCCAAAGTTTGCTTCTACATTCAAGAGTCTCCTTAGCAATAAGGAAAAATTGTTGGAATTAACAAAGACTCCATTAAATGAAAATTGTTAGGCGGTTATCCTTAAAAAGTTGCCCGAAAAACTAGGAGACCCCGTCAAATTTCTCATCCCTTGTGATTTCCAAAAGCTAGATGAATGCTTAGCCTTGGCCGATCTCGGCGCAAGCATCAATCTAATGCCTCTTTCAGTTTGGGAAAATCTTTCTCTTCCGGAGCTTACTTCTAGACGAATGACTCTCGAGCTTGCAAACCGATCGGTTACTATTCCGAAAGGTATTTCCGAAGATGTCTTCGTGAAGGTTGGCAAGTTCCATTTTCCTGCTGACTTCGTAGTAGTCGATTTTGATGTCGATCCCCGTGTCCCCCTTATCTTGGGTAGACCATTCTTGAAAACGGCTCGTGCATTAATCGATGTGTACAAAGGTGAGATGACTCTTAGAGTAGGAGATGAAAAATTGGTCATTAATATTGAGAGCACTTCAAAAGATCTTCTCGAGCATAAAAGCGAGTCAATTAACCAAATTGATATCCTTGATTCTACATGCGAGGAATACTTCCAAGAAGTGCTATGTGGCAATCCCACTTCATCTAATCCTACCGTTGCTCTCTCTTCCCCCTCTCTCACTCCGTTTGAGGGAGGTGACTTCATTTTGGAAGAGATTGAAGCTTGCTTATCTTGTGATTCAATTCAATCTGGAATTGATGATGGTATATTCGACCCGGCGGGAGACATTCTTCTCATTGAGAAGTTGCTTAATGATGATCCATCATCTCTCCCGCCAAAAGAACTTCATAATGAGGAAATCAAATCCGTTGAAAATTCTGATGATCCTTGATGAGTGTCTAAATACTCATCATTTTATTCCCATTTAAACTACAAAAACATTTAAAAACACTCAGAAATGCTTCAAAATGCAGAAAATATCATAAAATGTGTTTTTATATGATTCAGGAACAACAAGATTGAAAACAAGTGAAAAACGAACAAAGTTTGCATAATTGTCATTTTCAGTCCCTGAAGTTTCACAAATTGGCAGAATTAGTCCCTGAAGGTTTAAAATGAAAGAAAAGTCAACATCAGTCCTTGGGAAATCAAACATATTCACTATTAGTCCCTGGATGAAAGTTTTCTATAATTGGCAATTTTTACCCCTCAAGTTTCATAATTGGCAAAATTAGTCCTCGGGTTTTAAAAATTGTAATTTATCAAATAAAACCCTTGTGCTATTTATAATTGGCAAAATAGACCCTTTTGATAAACTTTTGAGAAATTACAAGTCCAACCCTTCACAAATCAGAAATTACAAAATTGGTCCTTGTGCTTAAATATCTACAAACCAACCGGACCATGTTTTATTTACTAAACCCAACCCTTAAAATAAAACTCTTAACCCATCAATACCCAACCCAACCCAATCCTATTAACTAAGCCCAATTCACAAAACAATAATGACCCGGCCCACTTCCCTTATTAGCTAATACCGGGGTCAACACCCCAGTCAAATCCATCTTCTTCCTATAATACCCCGCCAAAACCAAAACCACTACCACCCACAGTATTTCTCTGCCACCTCCCCCCTCCTCCTCAAGCACGCTACCTAACACACCAAAACGCATTCAATGCGTCTCTTTTCTCCCCAAGTAACCAGAACAAGTGGTGTTAACCACTTTAACTTTTTCCCGCCAAAAAGAAGATTGGACAGTGGAGATTAATTGAAGAGGTTTCAAGGGTTTAGGATTGCTCAGAGATGATGACTAAGGGTTTCCCAGAGATTTTTAGTATAAATAGAGCAGTATGTTGCCCTAAATAAGTAGTAGTTAATTTAGTTTAATCGTTTTTATTTCTAAGCCTTTCACTTATTGTAATTTTCATTTCCAGTAATCAATATAAGCAATTTACAGTCATTTGGTTCTAATTTCAATACACCTTGCATTAAAGTTCAGTTACATTAAATTTCAAGTACTTCTTTAAATCGTATTAAGTTTAATAAGCTATTGAGAATCATTAATAAGCTCTAAAATCACTCATATAGGCCTACATAAGCTCTCAGAAGCTTTTTGTAAGCTTAAATTTAGTATCAGCAGATTTTACCATGAAAGTCAACAGATGGTCAACATAAGCTCAAAATAAGCTGTTTGGGGTATAAGCTAACCAGGAAGGCTTTTGTTGGGTTTCTAGCTTGTGTTAACAAGCTAGGATTGGTTCTGGTCATTAGTCTTGGTTCCATAAACTCACACAGTTGTAAGCTTTTCCTAAATTTTTGGTCAATTTCTATTTTTACTGTACCAGTGCTTATTTCTAGCTTATTATTGTTGTTTTCTGCTTATTAATAGTGTTTAAGTATATTTCATCTATATTATCAGTTTTTATCAGCCTTGGTCTCATTTTACTTAAAAATCTAATAAATAGTCAAAATCAGTCAAATATAGGTGTTAGCTTATTAGTACTTATTTCTGTAATGGAAGTTGCTTATTAGGAGTTAACTAAGTCAGATAATTAATTATTAATCAACTTTATAGCTTAAATCAGTGAGTTGCAGTTAAAAGCTCTAAATCAGTTTCATAAAGGGCTGTTTGGTTTAAGCAGTCAACTGGGTCAAACCCATAGTTACTGTACATTGGCCATAATCCCAACTTCAACCTAGCTTATTTTGACTAATATAAGCTGTTTACAAGTCCTTTTAGACCAATTAGATAGATTTCCTTGTCCTTTGTCCACTGTGACAAATTCAGCCCTTAAATTGACCAAATAAGCTAAAATAAGCTATGACCTTATTCTGACCCTTTCTTTGGTTTCTTTGAGTCCCTTTTAGTCATACTAGTGATAACAAAATAACCTTGTAACTCTCCTTAAGTCTTCACAACTCTGCACACTACACAGACACTGATCAGAACAGCATAACTAGCTGATGATCTCAGCTTGTTAAGTGCTTATTCCATTATGCTCAGGTCCTGATTTTCATTTTACAAATAGCTTATAATACTAGTTTTTAGGTTATCATCTGGTATTCACATTTATAGCTTATTAATTAGCTGATTTCAACTCTGCAATTTGCCCTGTTCACTGATCCAAAACCTGAATCAGATTTGCTTTTCTCCAAGTACCTGAACTAGTGCTTAATTGGAATCCAATTAGGTTGTTAGATTTAGGGCTTTTTGGTTTTTAGGATAGACAGTAGTGCTAGCTAGCTTTTGCCCCTATATTACTCAACTAATTAGCCTATTTGAATTGCTTAAATTGCTCTGCTAGTTGGCTATTTGCCTGCTATTTCTACATAAATCTTGCTACTGCCCTAAGTGCTTATCTTGCTTATTAATTGTGCTTATTTGTAGTTTTAAGTTGTTTTATGCTTAATATAGTGGTTTAATCTTATTCTGAGCTTTTGGTAATTTTTCTAGCTTTTTAGCTTATTTTTGGGCTTATTTGCTAACTGCTTATCTGCCCAAATCAGCTCATTAGGCTTAGATAACTTCTGCTTTCATTTTTCCTAGCTTTTAATATATATTTTAGACTTAACCTGAATTTTTCAGATTTTTCTAAAGTCATTTAATATTTTTAATCTTTTTAATTAGTTTATAATAGTAATTAAATCATAAAAAATAGAATAATAATCAGAAAAATATAATTTTAATTTTCAAAATTTTATTTTATTAATTAGAATCTAGGAAAAATATAATCATATTTGTAGACCTTAAGAAAAATAAAATAGAAAATAAGTGATAGCTTCTATTTAATAGATTTTATCTTTTTAAATTTTTAATTAAGCACTTTTCATTTTTATAATTTTCTTAGCTTCTTTTCACTTCATAATATTTATAGAAAAAGTTTTAGATTTTTCTTTGTTCATTTAGTATTTATTATAAATTTAAATATTTTAAAAAGTAATTAAGTAAATAATAATTAATAATAATTAGTTAATAAGTGTTTAGTTTTCTTTTGTATATTTATTTCTCATTTGTTAATTAGATATAAAAAAAAAAAAAAAAAAAGCAAAATCCAAAATATCTAATCATCAGTCACTCTAATCCTAGCTTTCCACAGTTTGCCCATTCACACCTCGTTGGGAAACGATCCGGGTAAACACTTACCTGGTTTCACACTACACACGAACGTGAGTTTTTGCAAGTATCCTTTTTCACAAATGGGTGATTTGTATTTATTCACGTGTATCCGTCGTTGCATAATATTTATATGTACATTTAGCACGGATCAATCCTCCAGAGGTCGAACATATGGACTTACCGCCTCATCTTGAATATGCATTTTTGGAGTGTACCGATAAATTACCCGTCATAACTGCTAAAGATTTAAATGATGAGGAGAAAACCGCTCTCATAAAGGTTTTAAAGTCGCACAAGCGAGCCATTGCTTGGAAACTTTCCAACATTAAGGGTGTTAACCTGGAATTTTGTACTCACAAGATTTTAATGGAAGATGACTTTAAACCAGCGGTTCAACATCAAAGAAGGGTTAATCCTTAAATCCACGAGGTTATCAAAAAGGAGGTTCTTAAACTCCTTGATGCCGGCTTGATTTACCTTATCTCGGATAGTCCTTGGGTGAGCCCCGTTCATTGTGTGCCTAAAAAGGGAGGCATTACCGTTGTTGCAAATGATGAAAACGAGTTGATTCCTACTCGATTGGTAACGGGATGGCGCGTGTGCATTGACTACCGAAAGTTAAATGACGACACCCGTAAAGACCGCTTTCCTTTACCCTTCATGGACCAAATGCTCGAAAGATTAGCGGGAAACGAATACTATTGTTTTCTCGACGGTTTCTCGGGTTACTTCCAAATTCCCATTGATCCTCAAGATCAAGAAAAGACCACTTTCATGTGCCCCTATGGAACGTTTTCCTACCGAAGCATGCCTTTTGGCTTATGTAATTCTCCGGGCACGTTCAAAAGGTGTATGATGGCCATATTTCACGACATGATCGAGAAAACTATGGAGGTCTTTATGGATGATTTCTCGGTCTTTGGGGATTCTTTCAAAACATGTCTCTCCCATTTGGACAATATGCTTAAACGTTGTGAAGACACTAATCTTTGTCTAAATTGGGAGAAAAGTCATTTCATGGTCAAAGAGGGCATTGTCCTCGGCCATAAGATTTTTAAGAGCAGGATTGAGGTCGATAAAGCCAAAGTTGATGTTATTGCTAAGCTTCCTCATCCCACAACCGTCAAAGGAATTCGGAGTTTTCTTGGTCACGCCGGGTTCTATCGTAGATTCATTCAAGATTTTTCAAAAATCGCCCGGCCGATGACCCGTCTCCTTGAAAAGGAAACTCCATTCATCTTCTCCAAAGAGTGCATTGAAGCTTTTCAAACTCTTAAGAAAAAGCTTACTGAAGCACCGATCTTAGTTGCCCCCGATTGGGACCTACCTTTTGAGCTTATGTGCAATGCTAGTGATTTTGCCATAGGTGCGGTCTTGGGGCAACGAAAAACAAAACATTTTCAACCTATACACTATGCTAGCAAAACTATGACCGAGGCTCAAGCTCATTACACCACAACGGAAAACGAATTATTGGCCGTGGTGTATGCTTTTGAAAAATTTCGGCCATACTTGATCTTGTCTAAAAGCATAGTGTATACGGACCACTTGGCTCTCAAATATCTCTTTGCAAAACAAGATGCAAAGCCGAGATTGCTCCGTTGGGTTCTCCTCCTCCAAGAATTTGATATCATTATCCGTGATAAAAAAGGAGCCGAGAACCTCGCAGCTGATCATCTGTCCCGATTAGAAAATCCCCATCGAAGTGTGCTCGAGAAAAAGGAAATAAATGAAACATTTCCTCTCGATACACTTAACGTGGTATCTTTTCGTGGTGATTCTAGTACCCCATAGTTTGCTGATTTTGCAAACTACCATATGGGAAACTTTGTTGTGAAAGGAATGCTGTCCCAACAAAAGAACAAATTCTTCAAAGATGTGAAGCATTACTTTTGGGACGATCCCTACTTGTTTAAAGTGTGTGCGGATCAAGTCATCCGGCGGTGTGTTCACGGCCAAGAAGCCGTTGATATTCTTAAGGCTTGCCACAATGGACCCACCGGGGGACATCATGGCCCGAACTACACCGCCAAAAAGGTGTTTGACTCCGGTTTCTATTGGCCCACAATTTACCGTGATGCCCATGACTTAGTCAAATCTTGTGACTCTTGTCAACGTCACGGGAAAATCTCGCAAAAAGATGAAATGCCACAAAATGTCATTCAAGTTTGTGAAATCTTTGACGTTTGGGGCATTGACTTTATGGGGCCGTTCCCGTCTTCACGAGGGAACAAGTACATACTCGTGGCTGTCAATTACTTGTCTAAATGGGTTGAAACACTACTTGTGAGGTGCTAGTTTGTAATCTCCGTGCTTATTATGATTAACGTGGAACGACTATTTGTTGTAATTACTTTTAATCCTTCCGTACAGCTTACAAAACACCCATCGGGTGTACTCCTTATAAGCTTGTGTACGGAAAGGCGTGTCATCTACCGATCGAGCTCGAGCACAAAGCTTATTGGGCCTTAAAGCATGCAAACTTTGATCTTAAGTCCGCGGGTGATCACCGTAAAGTTCAACTCAATGAATTAAATGAACTTCGTGATCAAGCCTACGAGAACTCTTTAATCTACAAAGAGAAAACAAAGATGATCCACGACTCCAAAATCAAGAACCGCGTTTTCAACGTTGGTGATCGAGTCCTTCTTTTTAACTCTAGATTGAAGATTTTCTCGGGAAAGTTAAAAACCCGTTGGACCAGACCATTCACCGTTGCCAAAGTTTTTCCTTATAGTACCATCGAGTTATCTCAAAACGACGGACCAAATTTCAAGGTGACGGTCATAGGTTGAAGCATTATTTTGGAGGGGACATACCACCCATGGTTGTCCCGGATCTCCAAAATTTCCCCATGGACCAATAAATTCGGGGTCGAGTCAAGCTAGTGACTCGGTTAACAAAAACATTAGCATTGCATGGGTAAACGCCCATGTTTCTGTCTTCTCTCTTCTTTATAACAAATAAGTGTGGGGGGATTCCTCTACTGTGCTTTGTTTGTGTGTTGTTTGCTCTTGTTTGCAGGTATCCCTTAGATCGTGATGATTGATGCGCCTGTTATCAATCCAGCCGCCAAATATCCGATCTTGTTGCTAACGATTATCTAGGGATATCTTTTCAATCCTGTTTGTGAAAATAGAGATTTATGTCACACACTTGGCTATTAGTATTACCTTTTTACGTTCTAAGTGTCGGCATAATAGCCGGTACTTCGAATATTGAGGGCAATATTCAATTCTAAGTGTGGGGGGGAATTCTCGTGATTTTTGTCACATATGTACCTTCTAGTGCCCTAGTACTCCCGTTTTGGCCAAAAATTTTAAATTTTTTTTCGTTTTTAGATAAGAAATTGCATGAAAAAGAAATGCTTTGCACCAAAAAATAAATAAATAAAAGAAAAAAAAATAAAAGTGTTTAGTCTTGATTAGGTTAGAACAAAGGGAATCCCGACTCTGCCAGAGTGTTGATCTGGCTGCTTCCTTAACGATTAGACTAAGGTTTTACGATATGTGCAAATGAAAATGCTAAGCGTAGAATAGTTGGTTTTCTTTAGAGCTTATATAAGTAATCTATGGCTTTTCCTCCCAGGAGATAACTAATCTGACTTAATAAGTGCTTATTTTCAAACATTTGAACACACAAAATCATTTTTTTATACGATTTTGAAAAATACTAGTTCAAAGCTTTATTTAAACTTCGGAACAAGCATATGTCATAATAATGCAAAAGGAAAGTGAGACGTTGCTTGAAAGTTGCAAAAGTTAAGTAATAAATGTATGTGCTAAAAAAGCTACGGTTCAAGAGCGGCCCTTGGATCCTTATTTCCGGAAGGCGTTTAGGTCTTGGCTACCCGCTTACACCGGCCCTTGGACCTCTAATTCAGGAATGTGTGAGGTCTTGGTCTAACACCCTTGGATCCTCATTTCAGGAATGTTTATAACCCGTTTAAAAGCCCTCTTTGATAGTTTATCTTAGGTGCTTACGCCTAGTGGAGGAGGTTTTTGATCCTTTCCCAAGCCTATGGTAATCTATTTGCTATGACAGGTAGTGAGAGATATTATTCATTTTCATTTGTGAGATATACTTTTATGACACCTGAGAGATGTGAGTATCTAAACACTACTTGTGAGGTGCTAGTTTGTAATCTCCGTGCTTATTATGATTAAAGTGGAACGACTATTTGTTGTAATTACTTTTATATTTGCGTTAAATGACCCCTAACTTGTATTTTGATTAGAATAAAAGCGCATTTGCTTGAGGACAAGCAAATCTAAAGTGTAAGGGTATTTCATGAAGCGAAAAGTGTACCGCTTTTAGGGGGTCATTTAAGCCCTAAATCGTATTTATTTGATCAAATATTGCCCTAAATCGTTCCTTTTGTCATTTTAGGTACTTTGGAGAAGAAATCTGGAAAAGGAAGCATTTTGGACGTTTTTGGAGCATAAAAGTGAAGAAAACGACAAAGTCTCAAAAATCTGCTGGAAAAGTACCTGTGACGGCGTCAAGCCCCAGTGTGACGCCGTCAACCCTTGATAAGCCAGAGTGGATTTTGGAAGATTAAAGGGGGACGGCGTCAAGAAGGCCGTCAACCCTTGATAAGCCAGAGAGGATTTTGGAAGAATAAAGGGGGACGGCGTCAAGAAGGCCATCAAGAAACCCTAACCGTGGCGAGGTGACGGCGTCAGCTCTATAACGTGACGCCGTCAGATCTGATTTCCTATATATATTCTCATAATTTTTAGTCATTTGGTGTGCAACTTTGTGAGGAGAAACCCTAAGATGATTTTTCTACCATTTTTAAGGGTTTTATACCCTTGGATCTCCCATGTTCAATTGAAGATACGTAATCAATTAATCATTTAATATGTCTATGTGTTGTTTGATTATATCTTGTTCTTGTATTTTATTTAACATGCTAGGCTAGATTTATCTTGTGTTTGCTTAGATCTAATGAAACCTAACTATTGATTATTGGTTGTTGGTGTGTTATTAATTGTATTGGATGATTGTTTATCGATGTTAGGCTTAAGAAAACTGGCTAACCTCCTATACGGTAACTTGCTTGAACGTCTTAAGAAACATGAACCAATGCGTACTAAGGTTATTATGGTTGTATTTAATGCATGAGCGAATTCTAGTGATCCCATGTTAGGAGCTTCTTAGCCGGCTCGACATAGGAGTGAAGTAGGAGCTTATAGAGTTGGGGAAGTACGTACGCCACCCCACGATTGGTATTAAGGAATACACCCGTCATCCACGCAATTAATACACACTAATCAACCGGTAAAAGATAGTTAGGGAGTAAGGAAATCTAAGTAAACACATTTCTCTCCATATAAGTTCCACAACCTTTTTATTTTCAGTTATTTTATTTTATTTGCAATTGTAGTTATTTGGGTTAGTTGACTAGCAACTAATTCCGCCCACTCCTTCAAACCCGAGATTTTACTTGCTTTTATAAAAATATAAAAAAATACAAAAAAGAATCTTCCCTCACCCTTAGACCTATTAGAGTAGTTTTTCAATCCTAACGACACTATTCCCCTAGAGAACGATCAATCCCCCGGTACTTGCCACTACACTATACTACATCGGTCAGGTACACTGCCTGGTGGGGATTGCAAGCCTCTTGAGATCCCTCGAGAGGTAAAACCTGTTGTAAGGTCGCAAAACCACGCATCAAGTTTTTGGCGCCGCTGCCGGGGAATAGTTATTGTTTAGGTTGAATTTTTATTTTATTAGGTCTACTCACTAGATTCCTTTCTAGTGAGATTTTTATTTTATTTTTCTAGGATTTCTTTAGTCTATCTTTTTCTTTGTGCCCTTTGTTTGTAAAACCATTTTCATTTGTCACCATGGCGGATGAAATTCCATTTAGATCATTAACAATAGAGGAACAATTACTTCACACGGATAGATTTGCTTCCTGTTGTTCCAATGAATTTTTAAGTGATCTTAGATATATACAAGAGGAGATGGGTGTAAAGTTTGATAGGTTTGATGAATTATGTGCATATGCGGCTTCTATTAAACAATCATTGTTAGGATCAACTCCTTTTAGTGAAACCCTTTGGAAAAAATTTGAGGAAAGCTTCCTAACCGTGAACCATAAGTTGAATGAATTGATGGGTTTATATACATCACAACTTGAGGAAACAAATGAGGAGGATTTATCCGACTATAGGTACCATGAGCAAGAAGACCTAGTTTTTAAGAACATGGACCTTGAATTGGACCAAGATTGTGAGATGGTTAGTGTTGAACTACCTAGTTGCATGAGTGGGATAGATTTCACCAAAACATATGACACGCATGAGGAATCCTTTAGGCAATTGGAACATAGTAATCAAGTTGAATATTACTATGAATCGGACTTAGAATTTCAAATGGCTAGAGAAGGATTTGAGATACTTAGGAATGTGTTTGGGTTAGATCCTACCAAAACACATGATGAACATATAGGTGATTTAGATGCTATGGATGATGAGGTAAGTAACATAAGCCCACCAAGTACCCCACAAGTCCTACCATCATTTGAGGCACACACACCACCCGTGACTTACCCAGAAGAAGTAGAAGAGACTATAGGAACCCCAATAGAGGTAGAACCCTTGGACCAAACACAACTAGAGGATATAGGTTTGAATACTTGTAGTCATAACCTTTCTTTTAGTTATATGGAAGTTCCTAGTTTTGATGAACCGGAGCCTCAGCCAAAACCGTTACCTAATCTTCCATCCTTAGATGTGAATTTAGGAATTGAAAAAGGTCCCGATCCACCCATCAAAACATATAGTCCGGGTAGTCTTAAGTTTAAGGTAGTAGACATTAAGCCTTGTAGTGAGGAAGACAATATAGGAGTGAAAAATGACCTTACATGTCTACATCACCCATTCATGATTGATCACAAGAAACATTATGGGTTTAAACCGGGTCTATTGGGTCAAGATGGATTCCCAATTAGGAGTCTCTCGAAGTTGTTAGAAAATGATCCCTTTTTAGGAGAACACTTTAATTCACCCATTGACCAAAGTGAACTAGGTAAGGTTATGATGAAAGGAGCACACCCCTTTGAGTATATAATTCATCCACCACTCTTTCTTCACGCGGCATACTTCCACCAAGATGGTGTGTATCGCTACTATCACCCGCACTTAATCCTAAGTGTAGGAAAAACCTCTCCTTTATCCGTTAAATAAGGGTAGAGTCAGGCTCGTGACTCGAACAAAAACAAGCGCTTCTTGGGAGGCAACCCAAGCTTTATTTGCTTTGTGTGTTTATTTATTTGTTTGTTTGATTTTATTTGCTTCCGTATGTATGTTTAATTTTTATTATTATTGATTCATGTTCGAAACTAAATTGTGAAAATGCTTTATCTTGTTTTTAACTTCGTCTTAACTACATATAAAGGTATTTTAAAAAAAGATAAGTGTAAGGGAAATCCAAATCGGTTTATTAGAACAAATGAACATGAATCATAACAATATTAAATTAACATACATATTAGTAATTGTTTGAGTCAAATGCTTGTATCGAGTCATAATGATATTTTGCAGGATTTCCAGGAATTAAGGATTGAGTTTTTCCAGAAATTTTCCGGAAACTTAACATGAAAAATCTGTCAGATCATTTCTGACGGCGTCAGGACCCAGTCTGACGGCGTCAGGAACAGTTTTCTGGAATTTTTTTTTGAAAGTTTTGTTTTTCTTCCGGAATCATAAAATGCTTTATTAAAACTCTAACTTATAAACTCCAGGAATCTGCAAAATAATCATTCCACAAGCATTATATCCTTATACAGATTTATCCCGCCGATGTTATGCAGGTTTTCGTGTTTGTTTTCTCAGGTTTAACAGGTTATTTTGGACAAGGAGATGTATGTGGAATCTAGCTTTTGGCGCTGCTTTAGTCTTGAAGCTTAAACATTACCTTGGAAGAAGATCTAACCATGTTACCTCTTTATCCACCGAGCGAATCAGGGGAGTATTTGATTTCATTCTTTTACCTTATTTACTTTTACATCTTGTTATTTGAACATTGGGGACAATGTTCGTCTTAAGTGTAAGGGGGGGTAAAGTACGATACCTTAGAGAATGCTATTACGCTTGATTTTTCGTTTGTTTAATGGTAGATGTGTAATAAAACTGAGAGAAATACCTGTTAAGGCAATTTTAGTGCCAAATTTAAAATTTTTTACAACATATAGGAGTGAAACTTTGGTCTTAATGAGCATCTCACGGATAGGAGTTATATGACTAGCACAAAACCGTACCACTAAAAAATTTTCCACCCCCAAATATGTGAGGTTCGCCCCTAGAATTGGTAGGAAAAGCATTTATGCTATGATGTGTGTACCGGTAGCACTTAGATTCTAGAACTTGCGTTAGGACCATTCCGAGGCCACAAGTAAGACTACATTCGTGTTGTTAGATTTACTACATGATAAGAGGCATTAGGATTAACCCATTGTTTTACACCTGTGTTTTTGTTATAATTACATTGGCTACATTGGTCAAGTAATTCTCCCACACCCTTTGCGTTGTACTCATTTTTAGTACACGATACCCCTAGTACACCCCTCAGAGCTTATCTTTTCGTTTCTAACTTTAAGCATTTTACTTAAAGTAAGAATTTGTTTACACCCCACTTAAATGTACACCCAAATCGCCTTAGCCTACCTTGTATGCACTCATTTTTTAGTGCATTATTGTGACAACATTTGTTTAAAACCCAAGTTAATTATCTAATTGATTACATGGTTGCTAAGTCGAGTCATATCCTTGTACATATTGTTTTGGGACGATTGGGACTCATGGGTAAAGTACTAGTGTAATGGAGTAATGGGGAAGAACAACATTATTACCCCCATATGTGCTAAATATTTTAAAAGTACTCCAAGTGTTTCGATTATCTTAATTCGAGTCATTAGAATAGTTAATTGTAAAGTTATGTAAAAGTTCAAGTGTAAGGGGGATGCAACGCCCCTACGATGTATTATTTTGGATGGTAGGGCAAGAGTGTATGTCAAAAAAAAAAAAAAAAAAAAAAAAAACGGACTACCATCCCGTTTCATTTTATGTTTATTTTATCTTTTTGTTATTTTTTTCATTAGCTTAAGTCGAGTCTAGTCTTGGCTTAGCAACGCCATATTGTACATGTAATTAATCAAGATCTTTAACTCGCCACCAGTAAAATATCCTTTATCCAACAAAACCGTGTTTATCATATCCCTACACCTAACGTTATAACCCGTTTAAAAGCCCTCTTTGATAGTTTATCTTAGGTGCTTACGCCTAGTGGAGGAGGTTTTTGATCCTTTCCCAAGCCTATGGTAATCTATTTGCTATGACAGGTAGTGAGAGATATTATTCATTTTCATTTGTAAGATATACTTTTATGACACCTGAGAGATGTGAGTATCTAAACACTACTTGTGAGGTGCTAGTTTGTAATCTCCGTGCTTATTATGATTAAAGTGGAACGACTATTTGTTGTAATTACTTTTATATTTGCGTTAAATGACCCCTAACTTGTATTTTGATTAGAATAAAAGCGCATTTGCTTGAGGACAAGCAAATCTAAAGTGTAAGGGTATTTCATGAAGCGAAAAGTGTACAGCTTTTAGGGGGTCATTTAAGCCCTAAATCGTATTTATTTGATCAAATATTGCCCTAAATCGTTCCTTTTGTCATTTTAGGTACTTTGGAGAAGAAATCTGGAAAAGGAAGCATTTTGGACGTTTTTGGAGCATAAAAGTGAAGAAAACGACAAAGTCTCAAAAATCTGCTGGAAAAGTACCTGTGACGGCGTCAAGCCCCAGTGTGACGCCGTCAACCCTTGATAAGCCAGAGAGGATTTTGGAAGATTAAAGGGGGACGGCGTCAAGAAGGCCGTCAACCCTTGATAAGCCAGAGAGGATTTTGGAAGAATAAAGGGGGACGGCGTCAAGAAGGCCATCAAGAAACCCTAACCGCGGCGAGGTGACGGCGTCAGCTCTATAACGTGACGCCGTCAGATCTGATTTCCTATATATATTCTCATAATTTTTAGTCATTAGGTGTGCAACTTTGTGAGGAGAAACCCTAAGACGATTTTTCTGCCATTTTTAAGGGTTTTATACCCTTGGATCTCCCATGTTCAATTGAAGATACGTAATCAATTAATCATTCAATATGTCTATGTGTTGTTTGATTATATCTTGTTCTTGTATTTTATTTAACATGCTAGGCTAGATTTATCTTGTGTTTGCTTAGATCTAATGAAACCTAACTATTGATTATTGGTTGTTGGTGTGTTATTAATTGTATTGGATGATTGTTTATCGATGTTAGGCTTAAGAAAACTGGCTAACCTCCTATACGGTAACTTGCTTGAACGTCTTAAGAAACATGAACCAATGCGTACTAAGGTTATTATGGTTGTATTTAATGCATGAGCGAATTCTAGTGATCCCATGTTAGGAGCTTCTTAGCCGGCTCGACATAGGAGTGAAGTAGGAGCTTATAGAGTTGGGGAAGTACGTACGCCACCCCACGATTGGTATTAAGGAATACACCCGTCATCCACGCAATTAATACACACTAATCAACCGGTAAAAGATAGTTAGGGAGTAAGGAAATCTAAGTAAACACATTTCTCTCCATATAAGTTCCACAACCTTTTTATTTTCAGTTATTTTATTTTATTTGCAATTGTAGTTATTTGGGTTAGTTGACTAGCAACTAATTCCGCCCACTCCTTCAAACCCGAGATTTTACTTGCTTTTATAAAAAATATAAAAAATACAAAAAGAATCTTCCCTCACCCTTAGACCTATTAGAGTAGTTTTTCAATCCTAACGACACTATTCCCCTAGAGAACGATCAATCCCCCGGTACTTGCCACTACACTATACTACATCGGTCAGGTACACTGCCTGGTGGGGATTGCAAGCCTCTTGAGATCCCTCGAGAGGTAAAACCTGTTGTAAGGTCGCAAAACCACGCATCAAGTTTTTGGCGCCGCTGCCGGGGAATAGTTATTGTTTAGGTTGAATTTTTATTTTATTAGGTCTACTCACTAGATTCCTTTCTAGTGAGATTTTTATTTTATTTTTCTAGGATTTCTTTAGTCTATCTTTTTCTTTGTGCCCTTTGTTTGTAAAACCATTTTCATTTGTCACCATGGCGGATGAAATTCCATTTAGATCATTAACAAAAGTAAACATTAACGTATCAATTCTCATATATAATATAATAAAACAAGTCAAATAAATAGGATAAATGATGATAATAAAATGTACTTATTTGAGTTCATCAAATATCCCCCCACTTGAACTTTACTTGTCCCCAAGTAAACCTTAGAATAAATCTTATGAAAATGTATCCTAAAAGATATTAGGATTTATTTTTATACTTAAGCATGTATTCGTTTTGTCATAATTGCACAACCAAACACTTAACGAATTAGAAATAAAATAAAATATTTTGATAAAAGCAAATCTAGTCGTTTAACTATCCAGTCGTGACGAATATTCTATCATAAGCTTGGCAAGTATACGCATCTCCCCCACTAAAGCCAAGGAATAACAAGTCTAAAGCGGTAAAAAGGGTTTGTTGGTTAAGGGCTAATCATCCTTTTTAATCTCTATCGATCTCAAATTTCAGAAAAGGCGACAAAATCACAAATACATGATCGAATCCATGACCACGATACTTGCAATTGCTCAAATCCTTAACTCGAATGGGCTAAAGATAGGACCAAGTAATCTTTACCAATAATATTATATCAAAAAGGGCGACAAAATCATAAATACATAGCCGAATCCACGACTACGATACTTAAGATTGCTCAAATCCCTAATCTCAATAAATCAAAGGTTTGGATAAAGAATGATATAGGGTATGGATAATATTTGGGATACAAATTGGTGTAAAATGAAAAATAAACAAAACAGATAAATTAAAATCCTAAGTGTGGTAAATTACTTTCCCAACCATCCCATGAATAAGACTCATATCATTGAATAACTCACGCTTTAACACATGAAACACACGCTTTAGGTAGACACGAATTATACTCACCAAGATCTCAATCAAAGAATAATCCTAGTTGGCGTTCCCATAACGGCCAACTCCCATTCAATCCATAAATATAATATACAACAATTAGTGGTGATATCGCCCACTTAATACAAAACTTTACATAAGTTGGTTAAAACAAACTTCCAACTTTTCTTTTCTTTTTTTCTTTTCTTTTTTTTTTTTGATTTTTTTTGATTTTTTTTTTTTTTTTTTTTGATTTTTTTTTTTTTTTTTGACATCAACATATATGTGTAAAATTTCACAACTTTTCTATCACTATTTTTTCGAATAATTTTTCCATACTCTTCATACTTTCAGAAATAACTGTAATAGCGAAAGTAGCAAACACACGAAAAATAAACTCAAAGATATACAATATTTACTTTCATACCAATTGCATTGTGCAATTTCCCGACCTAACCAAAGATAATGAATTACGCACGCGAACACAGGTAATGTAAGGAAACACACTTTTCCTAAAGCAATTAACCAACCACGGATTTTAATCTACAGGGTAGGCTAAGGTGTAAGGGTGTAACGAAACATTATAACAAAGGTGTAAGAAACGAAAGGAATGGCTCTGAGTGTTTTTCTAGGGGTATCTTACTCTAAAAATGAGAGTAACAAAGGGTTTATACGGGGGTTAACTAACCAGTGTAGTTAGTTAATATCAAATAACATATAAAGGCTATTTGGGTGTAATCCTATAAATTTACCAATTTAGACAAGTCATTCCAATTATATAGATAATACTTATTATGGTGGTCTCGAATAGTATACAAGCCAAGTTCTAAAGTTTACAAGTCACCGGCACACTCATAGATTTGTGAATTTTGATAAGTTCACAATTTTTGGAAATAAGGTTATGTGTGCAGCTATGTAATTTAGACTTTAAACAAAAACATGCTAAAAAAATTTTAAAATTTTTGATATATTAAGCGCATTTTAAGCATATTTTGAAAAAGTTTAGGACAAGTAAGTGTTCTAATTCTCCAATCCCCCCACTTAAGTTAAACAACGTCCTCGTTGTTTGTATCAAAGGTTAAAAAATGGAAAATAAAAGAATTAGAAAAGAAAAACTCCCCTGAGATTTGCTCGGTATGATCCTCCATTATTCGTATAAGAGCAAAAATCAACTTTCTTGTGGATGAGAACGTTTAAGCTTCATAGATGATGTATCCACAGAAATGCAGGAATCTATAATACCATTCAGACTTTAACACACCTGAGTTAAGAAGGTTCAAACTTGCATAATACATTAGTAGTTAGTAAAAATAAAACTTAAAAAATTAAAATTGTAAATCATCAGGTCAGTCGATACGCCGTATCTTATAGAAAAAGATACGCCGTATCGATCCTGGAATTAGTACGAAATAAAATAAAGTAAAATAAAATATTAGAAAAATAAAAGATAGGATGCGTCGCATCTGTGTTACTGGATGCGGCGCATACGGTTAATAACCAGAATGGTACAGTCTGGTATAAAATTCATGTTCTCCTCGGTATATCTCTCGGGTTCTCTCGGTTACTCATGCTGAACTGAATGCCAGTCTTAATAAAGCATCAATGGAAACATAAAATGAAACATCAAATATAAACATGGTAGTAATAATTAGTACAGTCCCAAAAGAATATAAATAATGTACGAGGAAACATGTCCGTAATCAAAAGATGAAAATGCAAAGAGTGGTCAAGCTGTAGGCTGGTCGGGAGTCACGTCATCTGTATGGGCTCCTGAGGTACTAGCTCCGTCAGTCCTGCGGCGAACCCTGCTCTCGTATGTGGCCATCCCTCTGACATAAGCACCATCTAGGAGGTGGTGGCTGATCCCATGAAGAGCCATCACCCTACTGACACCGTCGACTAACTAGCTCGCATCTCTCCTCACTCCAGCAAGCTCAACTCTCTGTGCCTCGAGAGTCTCTCTCAATGACCTAACCTCTAGCTCCACTCTCTCGACTCTCTGTCCTACAGTGCGGGGAGCTTGTGGTGCTGGTGCCTGTACTTCCTCCTGAGCTGGAGCAGCAGCTGGGGCCGCCTGAGCATCCCCCTGCTCCGGCTCAGCAGGCCTAGGTGGTCCTAACGGTGCCCAGAAGTATCCACCCATCATCTCCTCGCATATCCCAAGCCTAGTCGCAAGATAGTCTGCATCCATACTAGGTAATCTAGCTACATCAATCGGGAGATCAGCAGGAATCTCATCACCCAATACCCCAAAGTGCCTAGCAAGTCGAGAGACAAAGTGACCCCCAGTCATTTGGCTCCTACTGTCTCTCCCTGGAGCTACTCTGTGTAAATAATGTGCCAAGAAGTGAGGGATGTTCACCACAGCTCCCTCGTCCATGCTCCGCAAAAGAAAAAGGTCCAAAGTAGTCACCTTCTCAGGTGACTGTCCCCTCCCGGCAATAGTCAGGGCGATCAGACGGTGACAAAGCCTCCTCATGGGCTCCCTGATCAGTGTGTATGAAGGAGTGGTGGTGGTCGAATCACCCCCAGATGAAATCTCAACCCAATAATTTCCTAACTCCCCACGATCCGGAACGACCCTTAAACTGTCAGCCCAATAATCAGCAAAACCTGGAGATGCCATTTCCTCTGCAGTGTGCAACCCGAGAGCTAGTATGAACTGCCTCATAGACATCCTTCGCTCTAAACCACCCAGTCTGAATACCAAAGTATCGAACGTGTCAAGACCAAGATCTGTCTCCCTGTAGTGCACTGTACTGAAAAACTCCAACATCAAAACCTTCACCAACGGCTCCTCAATCCTAAACAACCTTTCCCAAGCGTAAGACCTGAATAAAACCTGCCCTTCCCCATCACTGTGTACCATCTCCAACCTAGTCCGTAACCTACCAGCAGCGTTACCCCCATCAATATGCCCGATGCTGTCAAAATCCAAAACTAGAACACTGAACACCTTCCTCTGATAAAACTTCCTAAGTCTAGGCATGTAATCATCAACAGCACCCTGTGTCAGTCCCATTGTTTCAAAACGGAGCCATGGGTGTCTACGGGAGGCAACTGGGAGATCCATTTTGAAAAATTCAAAACAGAAAATATTAGTGTTCTGTTAGTAGGAAGATGCGGCGTATTACAAAAGGCGATACGGCGCATAGGTCATGCATCGCATCTAGGTATAACTGATACGGTGCAGATGGTAAAGACAGTAATACGCCGCATAGATTAAGGGGATACGGCGTATGGGGGATGCGTCGTATCTAGGTTAAGTAATACGGCGTAACAATGAAGTATTTAAATTGGAAATAGGTCGTTACGCCGCATCAATTAACCAAGATGCGCCGCATCTAGCAATATATCAGTATAAAATAAAGGGGTCAGGCATGTTTTCCAAGAATTTGGACCCGTGATGTAAACTCCCACTTAACATCTCAGTTCCATTTTACCCATATATTAAATCTAAGAGTTCCTATAACCACAATATTTCATTTTCCCTCCAAAGCTCAAAAACAAATTTCCCGAACCCTAATTTTCGTTTAAATCAATTCGGTACCAAATTCAATGATTAGTCCAAAAATTAACATGGGGGAAATTATCTAGTCCAAGTTCTAATCAAATCCCTTAAATCTTTCAAGCTCTAATCGAATTATTGCATAAACCCTAATTTTTAAATTGAACAAAATTAAATAGAATAATTACCTTATATTATGATTAGGATTCGGTCTAGAGTTCAGATTAGAAGTTTGATTCGAGAAAAGAGCTCAAATTAGAGGGTTTAATTTTGTCAAGAAGTGTGCGTTTTTACTGTGTGAATATTGGGGTAAAAAGTGGAAATCCGGCGCATCTCTTTCGTATTTATAGGGTAAGTACGATGCGCCGTATCGCATAATTGTATGCGCCGTATCTTATCTAAATTCGTTGACTGGTCAATAAGTGTTAATTAATCAGAGATACGGCGCTTAGAATACTAAGATCCGCCGTATTGTTGTGCCAGTGAACAAAATTTAAATAAGGAACGTACCTTGGCCTCCGCAACGCGTTTCCTTATACATCAAATTTGGGGTAAAACGGTATACCATATGATATAAATAAATTCAAGATAAGAACAATAAGCATATCCGTTTTATTAATGATTATAATCTTCTTGTTTAGTGGATAATGATTTACTCCAAGGTTATGAGCAAATATCGTTTTAAGCTTACAAAATTAAGATTATATTCGGGAGAGGTTTCGTAGAGAACTCTCTATAAGGCTAGGTAAATTATTGTAGAGGATACCTGGAATTCTATTTCAAGAATTTTAAGATACTCAATGTTACCAGTACTGAATTCTCCTCCACTCTTGTCGTCTTATTACAGCCTTTCAATCATCTAAGGTTTGATTACTCCAGCTAGCGTCTCTTGGTTAGGTTCAGAATGTAATCTTCCATAGTGATGCTTAAGCCATCATTTATCCTGAAAGTAAACCAACTTGTGCACGAGAGTAGTGGAACGATCAAAGTGAATATCAAAAATCAACAATATTTATCAAATTAAATTCGTCGTATTAACAAAAGCTAATGCGCCGTATTTTCGTCACGTTTCAAAATACAAGATTTTTGATTCAGAAGATGCGCCGTATCGATAAAAATCGATGCGTCGTATCTGTTTAATAATTTTGAAAAACTGTTTTTAATTAAAATAGAAAATACGCCGTATCTATTAAAACAGATGCGTCGTATGGCATTAGGGTTTAGAAAAATTTCCTATAAAAAACAGAATACGCCGTATCTTGGGGAAAGATGCGTCGTACTCGAATTTATTAAACGCGTTGTATTTTATAAAAATTAAACGCAATACGCCGTATCTATGAAAATAGATGCGCTGTATCGTTTGTATCAGCTCAGTACAACGATAGCAGAATGCAGAAAAATAAAATCAAAATAAAAACAAACAAAAAGAAACAAAAATTAAAGAAAATAGAAACACACAAAAACAGAAAATATGCAAATAATACAATGAATGCAATTTATCTATTATATAACAGAGTTAGTGGTTAGAATCTAAAAATTAAAAAGAAAAACCTAATTAAAATACTAATCAAATTAACAGATAATAACAATTCACTCCCCGGCAGCGGCGCCAAAAACTTGATGCGCGTGCGTGTCGTTGCGGTTTAGCAGTATTAATGCCTACTCAAGTTTTAAATTTATATTTAGCCGACTTATCAATAACACACACACTTAACGAGCAGTGTACCCGGTCAGTATGAATATAATGGTAAGTAGAGTGTCGATCACTAAGAGTGGAACGTATTATCTAGTTATTCTAATCAGTATTTTAATATCTTAAGTTAGCTATACAACCTAATCTAACGCAAGGGGGGTTCAGCCTGAGAGACTGGCACGGTTTGGTTATGATTAAATAGAAAACTAAACTAATGAGCACGAATCAGCGATTTGCACACACGTACACAGATAGATACTTGAGACAATAAGAAGACCTGTCCTGATAATTAAGTAGCTTGTCACTTGTTTTATTGCTAGTTTTATATGAAGTGTATAAAATTAACCCTTTCTCGTTGGCTCTAATCTTATCGGCGAGTAAACCCTTAATGATCACTTATGTCTATCCCACTATCCTAGAATATTGAGCATTTGTGATGCCCACGTTTCGTATACGCTAGAATAGATCGGATTGCTAGGGACTAGCAATAGCTTAGTGTGGGGGGATGATGAGTGCCTATTTACTCATCATTTTAGGCCCATATTATACATAAAAAATGCTAAAAACAGCCAAATATACCATATTATACTGCAGATATCCTTGGTTTGTGTTTTTATGCGTTTCAGGTACAAAAGGATTGAAAACAGGGCAAAAACAGACAAAACCGAGCACGAGATTGGAAAAATCGTAAAAAGCCAAAGCCGGGGAAGAAATTTACAAGTTTAGACCAAGATTTTTGCTCAAATCATCAAAGTCAACCTTCAAAGAAAATCAAAATGGCAAAAATAGTCCTTGGAAATACTTTCCCTATTTTACAGTTTTGGTCCCTCAAAGTTTAAACCAATCCCAAAACTAATCCTTAACCATTAAAACCTTAACCTTTTTCTTTTTAACCCTAAACTAAAAACCCAGCCTTACCCTTTTAAAAACCCAGCCCAACTCCTCAAAATAACCCAACCCCGTTATTTAACAAAACCAGATTTGACCAAGTCAAATCCACCTCCTTGCCACCAAACCTAAAACCAGAAACCACCACCACACCCATGCTTATCCCTGACAAAACCACCCACACCCTACCCTGCTTCTTCACCACTACACTCCTCCTCCCTCCTCCTCCAATGAGCTTAATTCCAAGTACTCCTTCACATGTGTACCACTTTCACGTGATGGCAAGCTAGATATCCTATAAACCATTTTGGCGCCAAAAATGTAGAGGACGACTGAGATGATCTCAACCCAATCCAATGGCTCAGGATTGCTCAGAGAAGAGTACAAGGAGGATCCCACCTCATTTTTAGTATAAATAGAACCTTTTTGTAGCCAAAATTGGCATGTAGAAAATTAGTTTAGTCGTATTTTTAGTTTAATGTTTCAATTAATGGAAATTTAAGTTTCAGTATTAATTTAAGTCTGTTTAAGCTCAATTGTTTCTAATTTACTCAGTATTGTATTCATTTTCAAGGTTAATGAAATTCATAGTTTCAAAAAGTCCACTGATAACTCTAATTAAGCTAAGTGTTTATTGAAAAAGCTCATCCTCTGTTTACATAAGCTCCTATAAGCTCATTAGAGTTTTTTATAAGCTTGTCATAGTTTAAAATAGTCTAAATCTAAAAAGTCAAAGAAAAGTCAAAATAAGCCAAAAATAAGCTGATTGGTCAAATTAAGCTGGAGCATGGTAAATTGTGGATGGCCATGGGTTAGAGCTTCTTGGGAAGCATTAGGTTGATTTGGAAACTGATTATCAGCCCTTGTTCTGAGCAGAAGGAATTTGTAAGCATTTTTCCCATTTTTATGTTTTACTGTTCAACTGCTTATTTGCTTGCTTAATTGGATTTTCTGTGCTTTAAATTGTTAGTTGAGTATAATTTGTTAGGTTTTAATAGTTCATCTCTGATTTTACTTAAAAATCTCTCAAAAAGCTAAAAATAGTAGAAATAGGATAATGCTTATTCAGTGCTTATTTACCTTTGAAAGTTGCTGATTAGAGATTAAATAAGTTAGGTAATTGATGTTAAGTAAGAATCAGAGCTCAGTTTGCTCACTTCTATTTTTAAATCTCAAAATCAGAACATAAAGGGTTGTTTGGGTCAGAAGTCAAACTGGGTCAAATTGGTTAGGCACTGTTCAAATGCCAATTTGGAAGTTTTGATCTTGCTTAAAATAAGCTAGATTAGCTGTTTGTTAGGAGTTTTGAGCTGATTTGGTTGATTTCATGGTTTTGAGTTTTATATTGTAAGCTTAGCTTCAAATCTACTTATATAAGCTGCTAATAAGCTCATGCTTTTCTGCCCTTGTTTTTGGTGTTTTTAAGTTTAAAATAGTGCATAAACCAGATTCTCAAAAGTTGGAGTGTTTTCATTAAGAATTGAGGAGATTGAGTTCAAAAAATCTCAAGTTTCCTCAGAACAGACCAAACTAGCAGTCTGCACACTTTTTCAAATCAAGTTTTTAGTGCTTATTTGTTGTTGTTAGTATTTAATCTTCATTCTCTGAATTATTTGCTAGTTGTAGTGTGCTAATTGACAAATTTCAACCAATTTCTGAGCTTATTATAGCTTAAAAACAAGCTCAAAAGTAGCTTGTTCAGCCAAGTATACACTGAGAATTCAGTGTACACTTGACCAAACTAGCCACCTTCTCAGCTTATTTATAAGCAGATAATAAGTTTCAAATTGTCTGATTTTTGGTCCTAGGTGATCCTTGGTATGTGAACTTTAGGAATTCTCAGTTTTTGTGGTATTGCTATTAGTTTAGAGCTTAATTTTTAAGCCCAAAAGTTGCCTAGGTTGACTGCAATTTGCCCTGTGCACCTCAGTACCTCAGCAGACCTCTTTTGGCTTATTTAAGCTTTGATTCTGTGCTTATTGTTTCTATTTGTGGCTTATTCAGTTTATTTTTAGCTTATTGTGTGTCACTTTGCTTATTTAAGCTTTAGTATAACTTTTTAGTAGCTTAACAGTCATCTAGTTATAAGCCTTAGCCTTATTTCTTTAAAAAGTCCACTGTTGAGATTATTGCCTTATTTCTGAGCTTTTCAGTTGTTTTAAAAATAAGTTGTAGTTATAAAAGTTGCTTATTGGTTTGTGCTTATTGAGTTTCAATCAGAAAATAACAAAAATAAAATAAAAAGGAAAAAACCCAAGCCAGTGATTCGAACCCTGGTCTCTGGCCAGACCAACTCAACACCAACACCATCACCATCTGCCCTAGGGCCTTTTTATGTTCTTCTTCCTTTCTTTAATTCTTTTAACCTTGTTTTCCCTTTTAGCTTATTTCCTCAATTTTTCTTATTACAGCTTATCTGTATAAGCTAGCACTCCCATTTTATTTTTCCTAGGTTTAGAACACCAGTTAGGACTTTTCTGTATTTTTTTACATTGTTCCATTTTCATTTATTATTTTTAATTAATTTTTCTTTTAAAACTAGTTTTTAATTCATAACAAAAAATATAAAAGTCAAAAAAATATAATTCTTTTTTCTAAAATTTTATTTTATCATTTAGGACTTAGGAAAAATAAATTTACACTTGTAAGTTTTATTTTTATAGATTTCACTTTTAAAGCTCGTTTTTAGAATTCCCGATTCGCGTTTTTAGTGTAAATTGATTTATGCTTAATTTTTCTTTGTAAATTTGCTTTCCAATTCTCATTAGAATTAAAAAAACACCTAAAACCCAAAATCCACACTTCAAGCACATTAATTCCAAACCGAAAATGAAATCCTCGATTCACACCTCGCTGGGACACGACCCGGGTAATCACATGCCCGGTATCTCATATCGTATTCACGGGTTTTGTAAGTTAGCCTTTTTCCTAAAGGGTTGGCTTGTCGATTTCCGCGTATCACGCATATCTGTCTGATATATTATATATATATACTTTCGTACAGATCAAATTTTGGCGCCGCTGCCGGGGAGGTTGTGTTACGACAATATTGTTAAAGGTTTTAACGATTAGTGACTTGAGATCCTTCGTCAAGAAGTTATCGCTTTCGTATAAATATAAAAAACAAAAAATATTTTTCTTTTTCTTTGTAATATATATATCAGATAAAAAATACAAAAACATTTTCCGTTTTATTTTGTTAAATAAAAGATAAAAGCAATCTCAATATAATACTCATCAACTTTGAGTATTATCATAACAAGTTCCCAAACAAAAGATTAAAACTTGCCTTTGTATCACTTGCGAATATCGGCTCGCCTTTGATTGATAAACAAACTATAAGAGGGGTATAAGGAGAGGCGATCCTACGAACTTCGCCTCGAAAAGAGATCCATTCTTCTCTTCCGCTCCTTTGAGCGTTTATCTTTTGAAGAGCTACCGTACGCTTGTTGATTATTGGTTTAAGTTCACTTGTGTTTTTTGCTTCGGTCTCGTTTTAATTGAATTGTTTTTTAGTGCATGCGCACTCGTTCTTCTCCGTCGACAAGTCCTTTACGTGAACTCGTACATACTCCGAGAAGACGTAATCGGAGACGTAATCGTAGGCATTCCGCCTCAATAGCCGAACCCGAGATTCGTGCTATTCCCGTTCCTCCCATTGTCACAATGGTGGATGAACGCACCATGTCTGAGCTTCTCCAAGCACCCACCGAGGGTTACGGAGACGCTATAGTTGTTCCGGAAATCGTTGCCTCAAAGTTTAAACCAATCCCAAAACTGTAAACCATTTTGGCGCCATGTCTTTGATTGATAAACAAACTATAAGAGGGGTATAAGGAGAGGCGATCCTACGAACTTCGCCTCGAAAAGAGATCCATTCTTCTCTTCCGCTCCTTTGAGCGTTTATCTTTTGAAGAGCTACCGTACGCTTGTTGATTATTGGTTTAAGTTCACTTGTGTTTTTTGCTTCGGTCTCGTTTTAATTGAATTGTTTTTTAGTGCATGCGCACTCGTTCTTCTCCGTCGACAAGTCCTTTACGTGAACTCGTACATACTCTGAAAAGACGTAATCGGAGGCATTCCGCCTCAATAGCCGAACCCGAGATTCGTGCTATTCCCGTTCCTCCCATTGTCACAATGGTGGATGAACGCACCATGTCTGAGCTTCTCCAAGCACCCACCGAGGGTTACGGAGACGCTATAGTTGTTCCGGAAATCGTTGCCGATAGCTTTGAGCTTAAAACGGGGTTGCTATCCTTAGTAACCTCAAGTCAATATTTTGGATTTGAGAGGGACGATCCTCATTCCCACATTCGATGGTTTAACAAGATCACCTCTACCATCAAATACCGAAATGTTCCTCAAGAAGCTATCAAACTTCTTCTTTTTCCTTTTTCTCTCGAGGGGGTAGCCCGAATTTGGCTCGAAAAACAACCCCCTCGCTCTATTGAAACATGGGAAGATTTAGTGTCGAAATTTGTGAACGAATTCTTTCCCCCCGTCTAAAACCACAAGCCTTAAAAATGAAATCACCAAATTCACTCAAAAATTTGATGAATCCTTTAGTGAAGCGTGGGACCATTTTAAAGAATTACTTCGCAAATGTCCACATCACGGTTTCTCCGAGTTACATCAACTCGATACCTTCTATAATGGTTTGAACCAAACGGACCAAGATTCTCTTAATGCCGCCGCCGGTGGCAATCTCTTGAATCGGACTCCGAAGGACGCTTTAGCCATCATTGAGAATAAGTCCAAGGTCCACACTAAACGAAGCAAGCCGGTTGTTTCCCAAGTTAGTGCCTCCACTTCTTCTTCATCTCACGTGAGTACTTCTAGCACCGATGCTAAGATTGAAAAACTCGCGGATGTTATTCAAGCTTTGGTTCTTTCCAAGCAAAAGAAACTTTCTTTCCCGCAAACTTCTTCACCCACTCAAGTCAAAGTGGTGGAAGAAACATGTATCACTTGTGGTGGTCCTCATGCATACTATAATTGTACTGCAATCGATGGTAGTCGATTTGAAATTAATGCGGTAGCCGGGGATTTCAACCAAGGAGGTAACCAATACCGTCCTCAGGTTTGTGAAATCTTTGACGTTTGGGGCATAGACTTTATGGGGCCGTTCCCGTCTTCACGAGGGAACAAGTACATACTCGTGGCTGTCAATTACTTGTCTAAATGGGTTGAAGCGAAAACACTCCCCACCAACGACGCCCGAGTAGTTTGTAAATTTTTTAAATCTCTCTTTGCTTGGTTTGGAACTCCCCGTGCTATCATAAGTGATCGCGGTACGCACTTTTGCAATGATCAATTTGCAAAGGTCATGCTTAAGTACGGTATTACTCACCGTCTTTCTACCGCATATCACCCACAAACAAGTGGACAAGTAGAAGTTTCAAACCGTGGTCTTAAAAGAATCTTGGAAAGGACCGTAGGTGAAAACCGTGCATCTTGGTCGGATAAATTAGATGATGCACTTTGGGCCTTCCGTACAGCTTACAAAACACCCATCGGGTGTACTCCTTATAAGCTTGTGTACGGAAAGGCGTGTCATCTACCGATCGAGCTCGAGCACAAAGCTTATTGGGCCTTAAAGCATGCAAACTTTGATCTTAAGTCCGCGGGTGATCACCGTAAAGTTCAACTCAATGAACTAAATGAACTTCGTGATCAAGCCTACGAGAACTCTTTAATCTACAAAGAGAAAACAAAGATGATCCACGACTCCAAAATCAAGAACCGCGTTTTCAACGTTGGTGATCGAGTCCTTCTTTTTAACTCTAGATTGAAGATTTTCTCGGGCAAGTTAAAAACCCGTTGGACCGGACCATTCACCGTTGCCAAAGTTTTTCCTTATGGTACCGTCGAGTTATCTCAAAACGACGGACCAAATTTCAAGGTGAACGGTCATAGGTTGAAGCATTATTTTGGAGGGGACATACCACCCATGGTTGTCCCGGATCTCCAAACTTTCCCTATGGACCAATGAATTCGGGGTCGAGTCAAGCTAGTGACTCGGTTAACAAAAACATTAGCATTGCATGGGTAAACGCCCATGTTTCTGTCTTCTCTCTTCTTTCTAACAAATAAGTGTGGGGGGATTCTTCTACTGTGCTTTGTTTGTGTGTTGTTTGCTCTTGTTTGCAGGTTTCCCTTAGATCGTGATGATTGATGCGCCTGTCTTCAATCCAGCCGCCCAATATCCGATCTTGTTGCTAACGATTATTGATGCGTGGTTTTGCAACCTTACAACAGGTTTTACCTCTCAAGGGATCTTGAGAAGTTTGCAATCCCCACCAGGCAGTGTACCTGACCGTTGTAGTATAGTAAAGTGGCAAGTACCGGGGGATTGATCGTTCAACTCAAAGAATAGTGTTCGTTAGGATTGAAATTATTCTAACTAGGTCTAGAGGTGATGGATGATTCTTTTTGTACTTTTATATTTTATGGAAAGCAAGTAAAAATCTCGTGTTTTGGAAGAAGGGGCGGAATTAGTTGATAATCAACTAACCCAAAAGCTACTAACTAAACTAATATGCAAGAAAAGTAAACTAGGGTCCTACACGGGAAGTGAAGCATGTCTACCTATGATGTATTACTCCTTGCTAGCTATCCAATTCTACCTATTGAATTGTCACACCTTGTTTTAATTGACGGGTTGTATTCCTTAATACCATTCATGGGGTGGCGTACGTACTTCCCCAACTCTATAAGCTCCTACTTCACTCCTATGTCGAGCCGGCTAAGAAGCTCCTAACATGGGATCACTAGAATTCGCTCATGCATTTAATACAACCAAATAAACCTAGTACGCATTGGTTCATGTTTCTTAAGACGTTCAAGCAAGTTACCGTATAGGAAGTTTGCCAGTTTTCTTAAACCTAACATCGATATCACCCAATCAAACAAGAGACAATAGGAAACAAGAATTATAAGCTAAACCAATTAGATCTATTGTATTTGTCACACCTTAATTGATGATGATAGACACAAGCATCAACAAGAACACAATAAGATCTAATGGATTATATACAAGTTTCATACAATCATAAGTAGACACAAGGTGATTTAGCCAAGCATAATTAATGAAGAGCAATCAACAATAATCATAATTGAAGACATAACATAAGATTGAATCGATAAACAAACCATTACAAGATGTTTATGGCATGATTAGGACCCTCTAAGTTGCTGGAAAAACACCTACCTAAACCCTAGAATCGCACTTAGGGTTTAGGGCTTACAAATAATGAAGTTGTGAAGTTATATTTATAGGCATTTTTCTGTCGGCCCGATCTGACGGCGTCAGACTTACACGTGACGCCGTCACGTCCAATTTTTCACCAAATTGTAGATCTTTTCGTCCCGATCGCGTGGCCTTTTGAATCACCTAAATCCGAGTTCGTATGAGGATTTTATGGCCAAAACAGTAACAGCTACCGCGCGCGCAAGTTGTGACTAGTTAACACGTGATGGCCTTCTTGACGCCGTCTCCCTTTAAACCTCCAAAATCCGTTCTGGCTTATCAAGGCTTGACGCCGTCAGAACTTGAACGTGACGCCGTCCCTCTTTGAATTAAGCCGTGACGCCCTTGATCAGGTTAAAGCGTGACGCCGTCAGAATTTACATGCAATTTTCACTGGCTTATCATGAGTAAATTTCACATCCACCTTTTCTTGCCAAGCCATGACGCCGTCCAGAGTAAAATCTGACGCCGTCAAAGGTAACTTTTAGCCGATTTTTGAGACTTTGTCGTTTTCTTCACTTTAATGCTCCAAAAACGTCCAAAATGCCTCCTTTTCCAGATTTCTCCTCAAAAGTACCTAAAATGACAAAAGGAACGATTTAGGGCAATATTTGATCAAATAAATACGATTTAGGGCTTAAATGACCCCTTAAAAGCGGTACACTTTTCGCTTCATCAAATACCCTTACACTTGAGATTTGCTTGTCCTCAAGCAAATGCGCTTTTATTCTAATCAAAATACAGGTTAGGGGTCATTTAATGCAAACATAAAAGTAATTACAACAAATAATCGTTCCACTTCAATCATAATAAGCACGGAGATTATAAACTAGCACCTCACAAGTAGTGTTTAGATACTCACATCTCTCAAGTGTCATCAAAATAAATCTCATAAATGAAAACGGATAATATCTCTCACTACCTGTCATAGCGAATAGATTACGATAGGCTTGGGAAAGGATCGAAAACCTCCTCCACTAGGCGTAAGCACCTAAGATAAACTATCAAAGAGGGCTTTTAAATGGGTTATAATGTTAGGTGTAGGGAAAAGGAAAACACGGTTTTGTTGGATAAAGGATATTTTACTGGTGGCGAGTTAAAGATCTTGATCAATTACATGTACTATACAATGTTGCTAAGCCAAGACTCGACTCAATCTTAAGCTAGAAACAAAATAACAAAATAACAAAAACATAAAAATAAACATAAAATGAAACGGGATGGTAGTCCGTATGTTTTTTCTATTTTTCTTTTTCTCATTTTTTGTATTTTTCTTGATTTTTTCGATTTTTTTTTTTTTTTTTTTTTTTTTTTTTTTTCATACACTCTTGCCCTACCATCCAAAATAATACATCATAGGGGCGTTGCATTCCCCTTACACTTGAACTTTTACATAACTTTACAATTAACTATTCTAATGACTCGAATTAAGATAATTGAAAAACTTGGAGTACTTTTAAAATATTTAGCACATATGGGGGTAATAAATGATGTTCTTCCCCATTACTTCATTACACTAGTACTTTACCCATGAGTCCCAATCGTCCCAAAACAATATGTACAAGGATATGACTCGACTTAGCAACCATGTAATCAACTAGATAATTAACTTGGGTTTAAACAAATGTTGTAACAATAATGCACTAAAAATGAGTGCATACAAGGTAGGCTAAGGCGATTTGGGTGTACATTTTAGTGGGGTGTAAGAAATTCTTCCTTTAAGTAAAATGCTTAAAGGTCGAAACAAAAAGATAGGCTCTGAGGGGTGTACTAGGGGTATCGTGTACTAAAAATGAGTACAACGCAAAGGGTGTGGGAGAATTACTTGACCAATGTAGCCAATGTAATTATAACAAAAACACAGGTGTAAAACAATGGGTTAATCCTAATGCCTCTTATCATGTAGTAAATCTAACTACACGAATGTAGTCTCACTTGTGGCCTCGGAATGGTCCTAACGCAAGTTCTAGAATCTAAGTGCTACCGGTACACACATCATAGCATAAATGCTTTTCCTACCAATTCTAGGGGCGAACCTCACATATTTGGGGGTGGAAAATTTTTTAGTGGTACTGTTTTTGTGCTAGTCATATAACTCCTATCCGTGAGACGCTCATTAAGATCAAAGTTTCACTCCTATATGTTGTAAAAAATTTTAAATTTGGCACTAAAATTACCCTAACAGGTATTTCTCTCAGTTTTATTACACATCTATTATTAAACAAACAAAAATCAAGCGTAATAGCATTCTCTAATCGTACTTTTACCCCCCTTACACTTAAGATGAACATTGTCCCCAATGTTCAAATAACAAGATGTAAAAGTGAAAAGGTAAAAGAATGAAATCAAATACTCCCCTGATTCGTTCGGTGGATAAAGAGGTAACATGGTTAGATCTTCTTCCAAGGTAATGTAGAAGCTTCAAGACTAATGCATCGCCAAAAGTTTGATTCCACATACATCTCCTTGTCCAAAATAACCTGTTAATCCTGAGAAAACAAACAAGAAAAACCAAAGCATCAAACCGAACAAAGACAACTCACAACTAGGTGTAATTCCAGACTTAGAAATAAAACAATTAAAGATATAATGCTTGCGGAATGAATGTTTTGCAGATTCCTGGAGTTTATAAGTTAGAGATTTAATAAAAACTTTTTATGATTCCGGTAGAAAAACAAAACTTTCAAAAATTTCAGAAAATTAAAACCTGACGCCGTCAGAAATGATCTGACAGAATTCTCATGTTAAGTTTCCAGAAAATTTCTGGAAAAACCTATACCTTACTTCCTGGAATTCCTGCAAAACTTCATTATGACTCGATACAAGCATTTGACTCAAACAAATACTAATATGCATGCTTATATCTCATTGTTATCGTTCATGTTCAATCTTGTTCTTAAAAACAAATTTGGATTTCCCTTACACTTATCTTTTGCAAAATACCTTTATATGTAGTTAAGACGAAGTTAAAAACAAAATAAAGCATTTTCACAATTTATATTTGAGACATGAACAGTAAACAAAAAGAATAAGAAATGCATATGGAAACAAATAAAATTAAATAAACAAACAATCAAACAAATAAAGCAAATAAAGCTTGGGTTGCCTCCCAATAAGCGCTTGTTTTTGTTCGAGTCACGAGCCTGACTCTACCCTTATTTAACAAAAATAGGGGAGGTTTTCCCTACACTTAGGATTAAGTGCGGGTGAAAGTAGCGATACACACCCTTAGGGTGTGAATATGCCACGTGAGGTGAAGGGGGTGAGTGAATGGCTTCCTTCATCCTAAAACTACCCGGATAATATTGGTTGATGGGTGGGTCGGTTCCTCTTTTTTCTCCTAGATGTAAATCTAAGGATGAAAAGTTGTGTAAAGGTTGAGGTTCCAATTCATCAACACTAGGAAATTCCCTAGAACTATGAGTAAGGTCATCACTAAAAGTGTGCAAACCTATATCCTCTAGTTGTGCTTGGTCCAAGGGTTCTACCTCCATCGGGATTCCTAAAGTCTCTTCTACTTCTTCCGGGTAAGTCACGGGCGGTGTGGGTGCCTCAAATGATGGTTGAGTATTTTGTGGGCTTATGGTGTTTACCTCATTATTCCACGTGTCAAGATCACCTATATCCTCGTCAATTGTTTTCTTAGGTAGTGATAATAACAAACCTAGTGCTTCATCCAACTTATGATTTATTGATACGGCTCTATCCACAATTCCTTGGCAAACTAGGTCGCTTTTCCTATTAGCCTCACTAAAACAAGATCCTAAACATGGAGGTTGTTCATAAGAATCTATCCTAGGTGAAGGCTCATATGATTCATAAGTGTCTCTAAATGAGGTATTTTGAACTTCTTGGTGTTCTAGCCACTCAACCATATCTTGCAATCTTAGAAATCTAAGTGAAAAGTCCATTTGAAGCAAATTACAAACAAAATCACAAAGAAAAGATAGACTACGAGAAAGCTACAAAATAAAAAGAAAATATCTCACATGATAGGAATCTTGTGAGTAGACCTAATAAAAATAAAATTTCAACCTAAGCAATAACTACTCCCCGGGCTGCGGCGCCAAAAACTTGATGCGTGGTTTTGCAACCTTACAACAGGTTTTACCTCTCAAGGGATCTTGAGAAGTTTGCAATCCCCACCAGGCAGTGTACCTGACCGTTGTAGTATAGTAAAGTGGCAAGTACCGGGGGATTGATCGTTCAACTCAAAGAATAGTGTTCGTTAGGATTGAAATTATTCTAACTAGGTCTAGAGGTGATGGATGATTCTTTTTGTACTTTTATATTTTATGGAAAGCAAGTAAAAATCTCGTGTTTTGGAAGAAGGGGTGGAATTAGTTGATAATCAACTAACCCAAAAGCTACTAACTAAACTAATATGCAAGAAAAGTAAACTAGGGTCCTACACGGGAAGTGAAGCATGTCTACCTATGATGTATTACTCCTTGCTAGCTATCCAATTCTACCTATTGAATTGTCACACCTTGTTTTAATTGACGGGTTGTATTCCTTAATACCATTCGTGGGGTGGCGTACGTACTTCCCCAACTCTATAAGCTCCTACTTCACTCCTATGTCGAGCCGGCTAAGAAGCTCCTAACATGGGATCACTAGAATTCGCTCATGCATTAAATACAACCAAATAAACCTAGTACGCATTGGTTCATGTTTCTTAAGACGTTCAAGCAAGTTACCGAATAGGAAGTTTGCCAGTTTTCTTAAACCTAACATCGATATCACCCAATCAAACAAGAGACAATAGGAAACAAGAATTATAAGCTAAACCAATTAGATCTATTGTATTTGTCACACCTTAATTGATGATGATAGACACAAGCATCAACAAGAACACAATAAGATCTAATGGATTATATACAAGTTTCATACAATCATAAGTAGACACAAGGTGATTTAGCCAAGCATAATTAATGAAGAGCAATCAACAATAATCATAATTGAAGACATAACATAAGATTGAATCGATAAACAAACCATTACAAGATGTTTATGGCATGATTAGGACCCTCTAAGTTGCTGGAAAAACACCTACCTAAACCCTAGAATCGCACTTAGGGTTTAGGGCTTACAAATAATGAAGTTGTGAAGTTATATTTATAGGCATTTTTCTGTCGGCCCGATCTGACGGCGTCAGACTTACACGTGACGCCGTCACGTCCAATTTTTCACCAAATTGTAGATCTTTTCGTCCCGATCGCGTGGCCTTTTGAATCACCTAAATCCGAGTTCGTATGAGGATTTTATGGCCAAAACAGTAACAGCTACCGCGCGCGCAAGTTGTGACTAGTTAACACGTGATGGCCTTCTTGACGCCGTCTCCCTTTAAACCTCCAAAATCCGTTCTGGCTTATCAAGGCTTGACGCCGTCAGAACTTGAACGTGACGCCGTCCCTCTTTGAATTAAGCCGTGACGCCCTTGATCAGGTTAAAGCGTGACGCCGTCAGAATTTACATGCAATTTTCACTGGCTTATCATGAGTAAATTTCACATCCACCTTTTCTTGCCAAGCCATGACGCCGTCCAGAGTAAAATCTGACGCCGTCAAAGGTAACTTTTAGCCGATTTTTGAGACTTTGTCGTTTTCTTCACTTTAATGCTCCAAAAACGTCCAAAATGCCTCCTTTTCCAGATTTCTCCTCAAAAGTACCTAAAATGACAAAAGGAACGATTTAGGGCAATATTTGATCAAATAAATACGATTTAGGGCTTAAATGACCCCTTAAAAGCGGTACACTTTTCGCTTCATCAATTATCTAGGGATATCTTTTCAATCCTGTTTGTTAAAATAGAGATTTCTGTCACACACTTGGCTATTAGTATTACCTTTTTACGTTCTAAGTGTCGTCATAATAGCCGGTACTTTGAATATTGAGGGCAATATTCAATTCTAAGTGTGGGGGGGAATTCTTGCGATTTTTGTCACATATGTACCTTCTAGTGCCCTAGTACTCCCGTTTTGGCCAAAAATTTTAAAATTTTTTCGTTTTTAGATAAGAAATTGCATGAAAAAGAAATGCTTTGCACTAAAAAAAAATAAATAAATAAAAGAAAGAAAAACAAAAAAAAAGTGTTTAGTCTTGATTAGGTTAGAACAAATGGAATCCCGACTCTGCCAGAGTGTTGATCTGGCTGCTTCCTTAACGATTAGACTAAGGTTTTACGATATGTGCCAATGAAAATGCTAAGCGTAGAATAGTTGGTTTTCTTTAGAGCTTATATAAGTAATCTATGGCTTTTTCTCCCAGGAGATAACTAATCTGACTTAATAAGTGCTTATTTTCAAACATTTGAACACACAAAATCATTTTTTTATACGATTTTGAAAAATACTAGTTCAAAGCTTTATTTAAACTTCGGAACAAGCATATGTAATAATAATGCAAAAGGAAAGTGAGACGTTGCTTGAAAGTTGCAAAAGTTAAGTAATAAATGTATGTGCTAAAAAAGCTACGGTTCAAGAGCGGCCCTTGGATCCTTATTTCCGGAAGGCGTTTAGGTCTTGGCTACCCTCTTACACCGGCCCTTGGACCTCTAATTCAAGAATGTGTGAGGTCTTGGTCTAACACCCTTGGATCCTCATTTCAGGAATGTTTAGAGTCTTGTAACTTTCCGTTGTAACGGCCCTTGGATCCTTTATTCCGGAAGGTGTAAGGTCTTGGTTCCCGTGAAACTCTGTTAGTTTATGTTGCACAAGTAAAAAAAATAAAAATAAAATAAATAAATAAAATAAAAATAAAAAAATTATGAAAAAAATGAAAAGAAAAAAATAAAATAAAATGGAATGATATTGCAAAATGGAATAAAGTTTTGAAATTTGCTTGTTCTAAATTTTAAATCTATCTTTCAACTAGTATTAGTCTATATCTTATAAAAACGTCGATTTTTGTGATCAAAATTTTGAAAATCAAGCACAGTCACCTAACTTGAATAAATTGTGGGAGTGAAAAGATTAAGTTTCGGCTTACATAGATTATTAGTATAAGTAGTGTTAGCATTTTACAAAAACATTTGCACATTGAGTTTAAGCTTAGTTGGGAGTATAAAAAAGAGGATGACGATTTCAATTCCCTGGAGACACCTAGTTGTGTGAATCCTGTTCCGTGATACCATTTTTGGAAATCAAGCATGTTATCTATTTTTGTTTTCGTTTAAATTTCTCGCTTTGAATAAAAAGTCGAAAGGGGGTATGCTTGGTATTCTTTTGATCCTTTCATTACTTTATATGATCGGATTGCTAGGGACTAGCAATAGCTTAGTGTGGGGGAATGATGAGTGCCTATTTACTCATCATTTTAGGCCCATATTATACATAAAAAATGCTAAAAACAGCCAAATATACCATATTATACTGCAGACATCCTTGGTTTGTGTTTTTATGCATTTCAGGTACAAAAGGATTGAAAACAGGGCAAAAACAGACAAAACCGAGCACGAGATTGGAAAAATCGTAAAAAGCCAAAGCCGGGGAAGAAATTTACAAGTTTAGACCAAGATTTTTGCTCAAATCATCAAAGTCAACCTTCAAAGAAAATCAAAATGGCAAAAATAGTCCTTGGAAATACTTTCCCTATTTTACAGTTTTGGTCCCTCAAAGTTTAAACCAATCCCAAAACTAATCCTTAACCATTAAAACCTTAACCTTTTTCTTTTTAACCCTAAACTAAAAACCCAGCCTTACCCTTTTAAAAACCCAGCCCAACTCCTCAAAATAACCCAACCCCGTTATTTAACAAAACCAGATTTGACCAAGTCAAATCCACCTCCTTGCCGCCAAACCTAAAACCAGAAACCACCACCACACCCATGCTTATCCCTGACAAAACCACCCACACCCTACCCTGCTTCTTCACCACTACACTCCTCCTCCCTCCTCCTCCAATGAGCTTAATTCCAAGTACTCCATCACATGTGTACCACTTTCACGTGATGCCAAGCTAGATATCCTATAAACCATTTTGGCGCCAAAAATGTAGAGGACGGCTGAGATGATCTCAACCCAATCCAATGGCTCAGGATTGCTCAGAGAAGAGTACAAGGAGGATCCTACCTCATTTTTAGTATAAATAGAACCTTTTTGTAGCCAAAATTGGCATGTAGAAAATTAGTTTAGTCGTATTTTTAGTTTAATGTTTCAATTAATGGAAATTTAAGTTTCAGTATTAATTTAAGTCTGTTTAAGCTCAATTGTTTCTAATTTACTCAGTATTGTATTCATTTTCAAGGTTAATGAAATTCATAGTTTCAAAAAGTCTACTGATAATTCTAATTAAGCTAAGTGTTTATTGAAAAAGCTCATCCTCTGTTTACATAAGCTCCTATAAGCTCATTAGAGTTTTTTATAAGCTTGTCATAGTTTAAAATAGTCTAAATCTAAAAAGTCAAAGAAAAGTCAAAATAAGCCAAAAATAAGCTGATTGGTCAAATTAAGCTGGAGCATGGTAAATTGTGGATGGCCATGGGTTAGAGCTTCTTGGGAAGCATTAGGTTGATTTGGAAACTGATTATCAGCCCTTGTTCTGAGTAGAAGGAATTTGTAAGCATTTTTCCCATTTTTATGTTTTACTGTTCAACTGCTTATTTGCTTGCTTAATTGGATTTTCTGTGCTTTTCTGTTCTGTAAATTGTTAGTTGAGTATAATTTGTTAGGTTTTAATAGTTCATCTCTGATTTCACTTAAAAATCTCTCAAAAAGCTAAAAATAGTAGAAATAGGATAATGCTTATTCAGTGCTTATTTACCTTTGAAAGTTGCTGATTAGAGATTAAATAAGTTAGGTAATTGATGTTAAGTAAGAATCAGAACTCAGTTTGCTCACTTCTATTTTTAAATCTCAAAATCAGAACATAAAGGGTTGTTTGGGTCAGAAGTCAAACTGGGTCAAATTGGTTAGGCACTGTTCAAATGCCAATTTGGAAGTTTTGATCTTGCTTAAAATAAGCTAGATTAGCTGTTTGTTAGGAGTTTTGAGCTGATTTGGTTGATTTCATGGTTTTGAGTTTTATATTGTAAGCTTAGCTTCAAATCTGCTTATATAAGCTGCTAATAAGCTCATGCTTTTCTGCCCTTGTTTTTGGTGCTTTTAAGTTCAAAATAGTGCATAAACCAGATTCTCAAAAGTTGGAGTGTTTTCATTAAGAATTGAGGAGATTGAGTTCAAAAAATCTCAAGTCTGCTCAGAACAGACCAAACTAGCAGTCTGCACACTTTTTCAAATCAAGTTTTTAGTGCTTATTTGTTGTTGTTAGTATTTAATCTTCATTCTCTGAATTATTTGCTAGTTGTAGTGTGCTAATTGACAAATTTCAACCAATTTCTGAGCTTATTATAGCTTAAAAACAAGCTCAAAAGTAGCTTGTTCAGCCAAGTATACACTGAGAATTCAGTGTACACTTGACCAAACTAGCCACCTTCTCAGCTTATTTATAAGCAGATAATAAGTTTCAAATTGTCTGATTTTTGGTCCTAGGTGATCCTTGGTATGTGAACTTTAGGAATTCTCAGTTTTTGTGGTATTGCTATTAGTTTAGAGCTTAATTTTTAAGCCCAAAAGTTGCCTAGGTTGACTGCAATTTGCCCTGTGCACCTTAGTACCTCAGCAGACCTCTTTTGGCTTATTTAAGCTTTGATTCTATGCTTATTGTTTCTATTTGTGGCTTATTCAGTTTATTTTTAGCTTATTGTGTGTCACTTTGCTTATTTCAGCTTTAGTATAACTTTTTAGTAGCTTAACAGTCATCTAGTTATAAGCCTTAGCCTTATTTCTTTAAAAAGTCCACTGTTGAGATTATTGCCTTATTTCTGAGCTTTTCAGTTGTTTTAAAAATAAGTTGTAGTTATAAAAGTTGCTTATTGGTTTGTGCTTATTGAGTTTCTATCAGAAAATAACAAAAATAAAATAAAAAGGAAAAAACCCAAGCCAGGGATTCGAACCCTGGTCTCTGGCCAGACCAACTCAACACCAACACCATCACCATCTGCCCTAGGGCCTTTTTCTGTTCTTCTTCCTTTCTTTAATTCTTTTAACCTTGTTTTCCCTTTTAGCTTATTTCCTCAATTTTTCTTATTACAGCTTATCTGTATAAGCTAGCACTCCCATTTTATTTTTCCTAGGTTTAGAACACCAGTTAGGACTTTTCTGTATTTTTTTACATTTTTCCATTTTCATTTATTATTTTTAATTAATTTTTCTTTTAAAACTAGTTTTTAATTCATAACAAAAAATATAAAAGTCAAAAAAATATAATTTTTTTTTCTGAAATTTTCTTTTATCATTTAGGACTTAGGAAAAATAAATTTACACTTGTAAGTTTTATTTTTATAGATTTCACTTTTAAAGCTCGTTTTTAGAATTCCCGATTCGCGTTTTTAGTGTAAATTGATTTATGCTTAATTTTTCTTTGTAAATTTGCTTTCCATATCTCATTAGAATTAAAAAACACCTAAAACCCAAAATCCACACTTCAAGCACTTTAATTCCAAACCAAAAACGAAATCCTCGATTCACACCTCGCTGGGACACGACCCGGGTAATCACTTGCCCGGTATCTCATATCGTATTCACGGGTTTTGTAAGTTAGCCTTTTTCCTAAAGGGTTGGCTTGTCAATTTCCGCGTATCACGCATATCCGTCTGATATATTATATATATATATATATATATATAATATATATATATATATATATATATATATATATATATATATATATATATATATATATATATATATATACTTTCGTACGGATCACCCAACAAGTGATTTTCATGTGTTCCGATCACTATGTACTAAGTCTGGTAAAGAGACATTGATTCGGTTAGGTCTCCAAGAAATGAAGAAAGTGATATGGTATGTACTTCACAACAGTCCTGAGATCGACACGTACATGAACGCGTTCGAGAGGTATGCGTTTTTATTTTGAAATTTCTTTTTCCCAAGTTATCTTTTCGATTTATTCTAATATCATGAACATTTTCAGGGAATTTCCAAATAGCGACATGCAACAATAATTTCCGAGATGGTTTGAGACGAATGTAAACTTATTGTATGTATTTCCTTGTATAAATAACAACTATTACTCATCTCCATCTATTCTTATCTTTTTTCATAGATCCGTAAACTTTACATAGCCAATGACCCAAGCTGTACTCCCGACTTATTCACTTTGGCTTGTGGACCATCACCGACCCCAATCTCAGTCAACTCTTGCGTAGTCAACGGTGTGAGGTTTGTCGTACACAGCCGTGATATAAAACGTACAACTCAGAACAGCGGAATTTGTTCACCTGGTGAGAAGAAGGGAGACATGTATTATGGTCAGCTAGAAGAAATTATGGAGTTCGCGTATACCCAGTTCACAGTTGTGTTGTTTCGAGTTAAATGGTTCGACTTATGCAACAAAAGAGGTAGAGTCCAACGTTTTACCACTAGAAACAACATGACACAAATTTTGGCATGTAGCTATGCGTTCGAAGATCAACCTTACATTCTCGCAACACAAGTAAAACAAGTCTTCTACCTTGAAGATCCTGCCAGACGACCACTCCATTGGAAGGTCGTCCAAGAAGTAAATCACAACTCAACCTGGGATGTCATCGTGGTAGAAGACAATGATGATGTGATACATGGCAACAACTCATCCGATCTCGAACTGTCTGCTAATTTGAATGATTTGGAATTTGAAACCTTAAATAGAGATGGTGAATCAACGCTAGTTGAGGCACCACCACCACCACCAATCATTCCCGTTGATGACGACGATGATTTTATTGATGATGAAGACGACGATCCTTATGATTTAGCAGCTTCTGATAATGAAGTCGCAAACAATTCTGATGATGAAGTTGAAGTTGCGACTAATGTTGTTTATGATAGTGATTATGATTTAGCAGATTGATCTTAAATTGTAACTTGTAAAACGACACTTATTTTAATGAAATTGTTATGGATTGTTTAAATGTGTATATTTATTTTGAATGTGTATGTATTTGAATGTGTGCATGCTTATGTTAATTTGTTCCAGAGTTTCTATATGTTATTCAACTTGTACTTTTACAGATGGCAGCAGCAGTCGCGCGCGGTCACGGTGGTGACAGTTCCGGTGACCCACCTTCCCCTCCCCATCAGATCAGAGCGGTTGCCGTGGTGGTAAGAATTTCTAGATTATTTTCAAAGAAACTTAAACTTGAACATTTGAATTTGGTTACATGTTACTTTATGACGTTTTCACTCACTCCAATTGTAGGAACACAACGACCCCGAAGAGGAGGTTGGGCGAGGGGGGGAGGTAGGGGTGGAGGTTGGGATAGCGGCAGGCCGCGGGTCCGCCAAGCCACGAAGAACGTGGCCCTCAAGAAAGTCGTGAACTTAGCGGCCCGCAGTCGATTGAGTTCGAGTATAATGATCAGGGAATGTACGTTCATGTGGGTAAGCACGCCGGGTGGTTCAGTAACTACGTCGACGAGCTGATTAGGCAGATGTCGTTGCACTATCTCTCCTGGTACGATATAGAACCGGAGAAGAAGGCGCACATCATTCCACAGCTCGGGGTCAGTTATTTTATTTTCCTTTTATATTGTTATGTTAATCGTGTTTATTTATTTAAATGTGCATATTTATTTAAATTTGTTTATTTATTTATATCCCTATATTTAATTATTTGAATGTGTACATTTATTTAAATTTGTTTAAATGTGTATATTTATTTAAATTTGTTTATTTATTTATATCTTTATATTAATTTTAACTATATTTGATTGCAGCGTATGTTTAATTTAGAGCGCCACATGCGCGAATCACGCTGGCAGAACATTCTGACCGGCATCAATGCGTATCTGGCTAGGCGATACGCGGACAACAAATATGACATGAAGCGCGATTTCTTTACCAGGGAGGGTGGGGCTGCGAATGTGGATGTGATACGAAGAAACCCTCCTCCGAACATGGAGCAGTCTGCGTGGGAGGAGCATGTGAAGTTCTACATGTCGGAGAAGACCGTGAAACGAGCTGCTGTGAACAAAGAGAACCGAAAGAAGAACAAGGTTTACAGCTGCCACGGTTCCAGATCATTGGCCGCTTCTCGACACGAATATGTAAGACACATTTTATTTTTATAAGATTATTTAATTTTAATTATATATTAATTAAAAGTATTTATACTAAATAAAATATATATGGTGTTTGATTTGTCATTTTAATTTGTTTCATCCTATATGCATGTGTATATACAGTTTGAGAACAGCGAGGACCACCAGTACCCATCCCTCATCCAGAGCTTTTTTGACACGCACTGCAAGGATGGTGTATGGTTGCAGGATGAGGCTCGGGTTCAATATGTAAGTATCGTTTTTTTTTTCCAAACACGCACTTTAATGATTTATTGAAACATAATATAGTAATTTACCCGACTAATATATTAATTTTCTCATTTTTTTTCAACTACATAGGAAGAGATGGTCAGGCTAAGGGATCTCGGATCGGATACGCCTACAGGGGTAGCGTACACAGAGGAGGAGATACTTGCCCTGGTAATAAAGAGCAAGCAGCGGGGTCATATAGCCGGCAGGGGCAGGGTGGTACCCGGCTTGAGCAGGCCACCGTTACCATACACCCCGCCTCCACCTCCAGGTATGTACAGTGGGATAATACTAATAGATTACTCATGACTCATCTTATGTATTAAAATGGCCGTTTTTAAATTTTGATTATTTTGTTTTTAGCTGTGTACACTGGGCCCCAGATCGACGAGAAGCTTGCTGAAGCTCAAAAGAAGATTGATGAAGCTGAGAAGAAGAGTGTTGCAGCTGAGAAGAAGAGTGATGCAGCTGCAGCAGAAGCTAAGGAAGTTAAGGAGCAGCTCGCTTTGTTGATGGGTTATGTCCGGAGCAACCCGCAATGGCACGAGTTTATTAGCCAGATACCTTCTTGAGCTAAGGTAAGCTCAGGCAGCGGGTGTGGCGCGGGAGGGAGTGGCACAGGCGGGAGCGGGAGTGGCTCAGGCAGTGAGAGTGGTGATGATGAGGATCGTCGTAGCGATGATATGGATGACGACGAGGGGCGGTAGAGGTATATGTGTTATTTTGTGTTGTACTTATCTTTGAAACTATATTTTGGCGACCTGAATCTTATTATTGTATAGTTTAACCTTTTGGCGACTTGAACATTGCGGATATTGCAACATTTATAGATATGGCAGCTAGGTCTAGCGATTATAACACCCGTTTTGTAAAGTTTATAATGTATTTTGAGGGTGTTTAATGGTTATATATAACAGTTATAGCCGTTATAAAGTTTATAGCCGTTTTGTAAAGTTTATAAGTGTTTAGTGGTTTTGGATATGTTAGTATTCAACTGGAAAATTGCAGGTTTTGGTAGATTTTTTGGGAAAAATTTTTCGGAAAAAATCTGGAAAATTGCAGCTGTGCAGGCTTCTGTACAACTGCACTATAATTAGATGTCGACGACATGTCGTCGGCATTTAACATCTAAATCAATGTATAATTTTTAATTTACCGACGTCATGTCGTCAGCATTTAAAATCTAAAATCATGTATAGTTTTTAATTTACCGACGTCATGACGTCGGTATTATATACACTTTCGTTGACTTGTTGTTGACCTTCTTAAAAAATACCGACGTCATGACGTCGTTATTATTAAAATCTTGTTGATCATTATAAATTAATATCGACGTCATGTCGTCGGTATTAATTTATAAATTAATTAGGTTTACTAATCCAATCGTTAATTAGTAGTATGTTCCCGACGACACGTCGTCGGGACAATCTTGTCGAACCACAAAAAATTTGACTGGAAAAACGTGTGGGTCCCACCTTGTCGTCGGGGTTTTTTGGTCAGGAAGTTGAATAGCGATGGAGCATTGTCGACAAGAGCATGTCGACGTCATGTCGTCGGCATCTTAATAACGTCGGCACTGTTGCAAAAAATTTGTCGGTCAAAGTGGTTAATGTACTAGTGAATAATCCATAATCATTAAATATACATCTAGTTTAAATAATCAAACGAGTGCACGAATGTGCTTAGCAAATAATCATAGAAACATAAACATTCATACTCTCATTAAATGAAGAATTCATAGTTGTAATACAAATGATTGGAAGTAAAACAATTAAAAGTAAAGATGTGTTACACGCAAGGTTGCAAAAATCGTGAATCGGTAGTCGGGAGGTCAACCACCTTGTAGCTTGTAATCGGTCTAGGCGGGATTAATCGGTGATTAATCGAATTGGCATTACAGACAAATTTTAGTTATTTCCGGCAAGTTTTGTGTATTTTCGGTGAGTTTTAGGTATTTTCGGCAATTTATTTTCTAAAAAAAAACTTGTAATAGACTTAAAAAGTTACTATAAGTGATCAAAATAAGTTTACAGTGAGTTTTGGGTACTTCCGGCATGATTTATAGGTTTCCGACAAGTTTAACCACCATTGACCGTCTTTGATCGCCGTTGACCACGGTTGAACTATTTGTATGACCCAGTTACATAAATCGGCTAGGTCGGTGGCCTTGTAGCACCTAATCGGCGATTAATCGGCCTTGTAGACCTTTTTTTTGCAACACTGGTTACACGGGTGAGGAATCCTTGTAACACGACATAGGATACCAGAATGTATTTTTGTTACCCTCTTCATGGCCTCCTTGGAACCCCAAATATTATTAGAGATTTCGTAGGTAAAGTTGTTTTTAGGGTTTTGATGTTGAGTTGTATTTATAGATGAAGAGTTAGGATTCTCAGTGGGATACCCGTTTTGTGACGCTAGCACCTTTGTCGAGACATGAAGTCTTTTCACGTTGATTGTCGCGACGCTAAGTTGAGATCACGATATATTTTAAAGGGCTAATGGTTTAAAAAGGCATTGAACTTGTCACTAGTTACTATTTTAAGCACTCGACTTTTAATTTTCCTATTAATTTCAAAAAGTCTTTTAACTTCTTATTGCATGCATCGTTACGGGATGGGCTTGATGTGGCATTGTTCAATTAAATAAAATCCATTATATTCTAGAATGGAAAATGATTGGTAGACCTAACATATATGCCTAAATTTAGGCCTAAATATATGTGGAATCAACGTGATGGTTTATGAAAAAGTGGGTCCCTTTGCTGCAACTATCAGGATGATGCCACAAATGTTTAGGCATATCTTTAGGAACGAATTTAGGCCTCCCAATCATAGCTCTTCTAGAATAGCCGATTATATCTCTATACTAATACCCGCGTACTATTCACCATAGCTTTGCAAGTAGGTCCTTTAGGGGGCCAATAGGTCCAACCGGGTAAAAATAACCAACTTCATTCGGATCTAACTTTGGTCTCTCTCACATCTCTCTCTAACCTCTCTTTATCTCCAAGGTTCGGAACCCAAAAAAAACGACCGAAGAAAACTATCCGATCCGCCTCCGAAGAGTCTATAGTGATTTATGTGTGTTAGTCTACAGTGAAATGAACAGGAAACTAATTTTTAAATGGGGGAAGAGTGGTTAGTGGGAGGATCCGGATTTTTTTGTTGATGTGTGGTTGTCTCATATACATCTGTCTCTCTGGATTCTTCTTCTAAACGTATCCATACATCACACACAAAACACATACATACCCAGCTTCCCAGCAAATCGAAAAAGAAGGAAGAAAAAATGAGGATGATGAATCATCTATCATCTACCAATGATCGGGTGAAGAAGAAAGGTAGACTCCATTTCATTATTATTATTATTATTATTATTATTATTATTATTATTATTATTAGTTTCGAATAAATTAGAGTCGGGATATTAAATTTGGGGTTTAATTAAACAGGAATTTATCGTGGTTTAATTGTGTTTAATTTTATGGTTTTTAAATTTAGGGTTTTTAAATTTTATGGTGTTTATTTATTTATTTATTTTTTTCCCCGATTAGAGTTCCATTAATTTGAGGGTTTTGTTGGTTTCTTTTGCAGGATGGCTTGCTGATGGTGTTTGCAACAAACCCTTTTTAGGTATTTATTTTGCACTGACTGAATTTTGGGCTAAGTTTTGTTGTAATTTTTGGGGGACATAGGAGCTTATTATGACTTTAGGGTTGTTTTCATAAGTTTATTTGATGGACATAGGAGTTAGAAGGTTGCTGAAAATTCGATAAACTCATTTTTGTGGGCTTATGAGGTTATCCATTTCAGCTTATGAGCTTATAAAGTTCTTAACCTCAAGTGAATAAGCTCATAAGGCTGAAAAAGTGAGCTTATCAAAAAAATTTAGGAAAGTTATAATCGGTCTAATTTTTGGTGAATTAGGAATTGGGGTCGTGGCTGTGGTTAATGTTGTGGAAAGTGTAGATGGAGTTGTGGCTACAATGTGTTTGATGATATGCCTAAGAAAGTTGGAAGTGTAGGTATAGTTCTGACTTTATTTTTATTTTTTCCTTCAGTTTGAAGTGTGTCTTCTTTGTTTCTGTATGGGCCATGTACGGTTCCGGCTCTTTGTGTATGGTTTAGGGTGGTTGTGGAATTGGGTCGTGTATGGTACAGGCCGTTCGTATATGGTTCAGGGTCGTGTGGTTCAAGTTGGTCGTGTATGATGTACCATTTGCAGCATGATACATAGTGATCAAAGTAATGATAGCCAAAATCCCAAAACTTTTAAAAACCATTTTATTGTGCTCTTATATAATAACTGAAGTTATTCATCTTTTATAATCTCGATTTTCTTGCTTATAACTTAACATTGATCTTTCGATTCTGTTTTATCTTCTTTTTTTGGTAGGCCGGTTCCTTTTGTATTAAACTATTGATGCTGAAGAAGTGGTGCAGCAAGATTCAAGTTTGCTTTCACAGGTAACGTGCTAAAATGTCTAAGGTCCTTTGATTACTAATGCTCCTTTTCAAAGTTTCGAAAGTAGCTACATACAAGGACCTTGAAACATGCCCTTTTATTGTAGATTTCATACTCTTTTGCTGCATATTTCAGTGATATTTGTCATTTGTGGGATTATGAGCTTAACTGAGTTATAGGCTTGATTATTATAGCGTTTGTTCTGAAATTTCTTTCCTGCTATAATACGAGTCTTAATTACAGATGATGGTGAGGTGCAAGGTAACAGCCGCACACCAACGAAACCCATCAACAACTGTTTGGACTCTTGAGGTATTTTTTTTAAATCTATTTGATTTTTGTAAGTTTTTAGTTCCTGGACGTGTCTTGAATATGTAACCAGCCATAACTTAGTACCAATTTAATTATGCAATGTCTGGATTTCTTTTGGTTTCTAATCGTGGTATATGACACCATCTATAGGAAATGCTCCCGTGGGTTCAGGACAGAGCTGATGCATAGAAAAGAATGAAGCATCACAAGCGGCCTCTTAGTCAGCTCTTGATTATGCATATTGGATTGGTGAGGTTTTATTCTTATTTTTTTTATTTTAAAATATGTGATTCTTCTTCAATTTGTACTAATTCATATTGTGATGTTTGGATAGTGCAGAGGGAGTATATGAAGAATGCGAACGGATGATAGGTGAACCAAGTATCTTGATGTTAGTAAAAAATTTATGTTTCAGATTTTGCTTATTAGTTGTCATGCTAATATTGACCTCTTTTTTTTTTTTTTTTTTTAATGTAGAAAAGTAGCGGAAGTCTATCCAAATAGTAAATGTGAGGTAGGAAGAAGAGTAGTGCTTTGAAAAATGGTAGGGTGAGGTGGCGCAGGTTAGCGGGTCATTCTGAATGCCATGTATGCCAGGACAGGGGTCGGGTGGCCAACACTGAAACATAGTTACTGATATCGCTTGCTTTGCTGAGGAGGCTGCTGTTTTAGTAGTGTAAGATATTTTTCTTCTGTTGTTTTTTTCACTTTTATTTGGTAGCTTAGAGCTTTAAAGAAACTTATATATGCCGATAGATGCACATGTCTTTGTGTCGATAACAGAGTTACGCTATCTGTCAATATCCTTTTAGTTATGGTAAAAGAAAGCAGGAAAGGACAAACTATGTGATGTTGCAACAATTGTTCACCTCAAAAGCTGCTTCCTATAGTCATGGCTCTATTGTGGTTGCGCCCACAGTAGGCCAGTCGAGTCTGTTTTGAACACTACTCGAGATAATCCTGCTGTATCCCAGAAATGTTAAAAGATACCATAAGATTATAATTTGTCTCAGAACATTATAATTTATCACAAATTTTATTGCAGTGGGAGACCAGTCTGTGTGTGTTTGATACCGTGCTTTGAGGAATCCATGATTCGGTCTATGTAAGTTACGTATGAGGTACCTAATTAGTAGAACCTTACTTTAAGTTGCATACTAATATTGAACCAATAGGGCCATTCCATTGATAAATTGTTATAAATGCAAACGAAAACCAAACACCCCCTTAGTTTTTTAAAATTTGTCTTGCAGCGGGTGTTCTGGTGCCTGCTATTGTCAACATTTCAAAACGTCACGGCTGCTTCCAAAGCTCGGGTATTTGTTTCTTCATGGGAATTATGCGTTATTTTTTACCTTTTTTGGAACTATACATGAACATTCCATTGGAATTCATACTTAGTAATGTTGACATTCTTGATTAGGCACAATTGTGTTTGCGTTGGAGAGTTGTAGTTTAGTGGGAGTAGTATTCAATCCAAGTCATATGGAATTTGATTACCTATAGTCCAAATATCAGCTTATGAATACTCGGGGTTAGATTTAAGGAGTGTTTGGACGTGCCTCAGCTTCATCTTATTATCTTTGGGTTTCTCTGCATTAAAAGGCTATGGTTATGCACAAATGCCGGTGGGCGATGGCTGTATGAATGATTATGCACGTGCAATAGCAGGTAATGCCAGAATTTGGATTTTGTTTGCAGACATTTTTTTTTTTTTTTTTTTTTTTTTTTGGGATTTTCTCATTTAACCTTCCTGCATTACAGGGTATGCAGGGGCCTCAGGACAGGATGTGGCATATGCGCAAATGTAAACTAAATTCGACGGGTGTTATATCGGATTGAACATCGAGGTTAGCATCTTTTTCTTCAAATATTTTAGGGATGGAATTCTATTTATTACAGATTATGTTTTCAAGTTGTATCTGAAAAGCTACATTCTAGTTTGTTTTTTTTTTTTTTTTTTTTTTTTTTTTGTCAACAATCTAAAACACCCGTGTCTTTCTCATGCAATTTGATAGGAAGCAAGAGGCATCCTGAAAATGAGATACCAGGACAGCATCAACCACTTCACGAGTCTGATAGACATTGCGTTAGAGTGCTAGCTCGCACCAAGGTTAGCTATATCCAGTTACCTAATCTGTTGTATCCATCTTATTTGGCAATATGTATTGTAATATGATTATTTGCCTTTTTTGTTGGTAGCATATTATAAACGACATGCCATTACCATTTAAAATGCAACCAATAGATCAAAGAAAAAATTCCATGTGACGACGCCTAAATATTATTCTTTCTTTCTACAAAATCGCCCCGCCCACAAAAAAAAGTCGACAACTATGAAAGGTTGTCTCGCTTCCCTTTTTTTTTTTTTGTTACTTAATATACCATTAATTGGCTTTTGGATAGTTTTTAAAGGACGGTCTTAGCGTATATACGTGAGAGTATATGATTACATATGTTTTAGCTTTTAAAATTTCGGTGATTATCAAAAGGTAAGTACATTGTGATGCACAAATGCGAAAATGGCACACTTTATTTGTTATGAGAATTTAATGCTTGGTGATAAAAATTTCAACTTGCAAGTATTCAGTTGGTGATAAAAGATTTGTTTAATTTGAATTGTTGATCATTGACATTGTTAGATATATCATGTATGCATTACCTCAAAATGTTGTATCAACATGCTACTTATATCATTGTATTTTTAAATAGTACATATAATATTATCTAAATAAGGTTATGTGTAACAAAGTTATAATAATAAATAATAAGTTAAAGTAAAATAGCTTTGTTTAGAGGTTAATAATAGAAACTTGGATAGATAAGTGGCATTTGGGTCATTATTAATGCATCTATGATCATGCCAATGCACATATTCTTAAAATCGTCGTAATAATCCATATGCTTAACTAATATTTTCTTTGAATTTGGCAACACAGGAAAATTATTTACCGATGGCAGCAACAAGGGTTATTGGTAGCAGCAATTAAGGTAATCAGAAATAAGGATAAAGAAGCACAAAGGTAGCAGTACATATTGAATCACATAATATCACATGAGCTTCGGTTAGTTTCGCGAGTGTTTTTTTGGGTGTTGTGGTTTGCTTTTGGATGTTGGTTCGGTTCTGCCAAACAAAGTCTGTGGTTCATGTTTGGGTCCCGGGTCAGGTTCGTGTATGGTTCAAGTAGGCTTTATGCATGGTTCGAGTTTAGGTCGTCTAAGGTTCAGGTTGGTTTCTCTATCGTTCGAATTGAGTCATGTATGGTTCCGGCTCTTTGTGTATGGTTCAGGGTGGTTGTGGAATTGGGTCGTGTATGGTTCAAGGTCGTGTGGTTCAAGTTGGTCGTGTATGATGTATCATTTGCAGCATGATACAAAGTGATCAAAGTAATGATAGCCAAAAGCCCAAAACTTTTAAAAACCATTTTATTGTGCTCTTATATAATAACTGAAGTTATTCATCTTTTATAATCTGGATTTTCTTGCTTATAACTTAACATTGATCTTTCGATTCTGTTTTATCTTCTTTTTTTGGTAGGGCGGTTCCTTCTGTATTAAACTATTGATGCTGAAGAAGTGGTGCAGCAAGATTCAAGTTTGCTTTCACAGGTAACGTGCTAAAATGTCTAAGGTCCTTTGATTACTAATACTGATAGTTGTCGTTGTTTTATACCCTGTCTTCCGAATGTTGGTGAGGCGATTTTCGGTTCTACCCTGGGAAGATGTACTTAATCACCCAACCTGAGTACAAACCTTGGGGACGCGCACCGGTTTGTTACAGGTGTTGTTTGTTTCGTTTATATATATATATATATATATATATATATATATATATATATATATATATATATATATATATATATATATATATATATATAGTGTAACTTTCAAACGAGAACCATTTTATCCGCAAGAACTGAGAGAACCACCAAAAACATACATGCACGCCTTCAATAATTGTATTTTTGCACATATGTTTTCAAAACAACACATATGTTTTAAAAAAAACATAGTTGTTCTAAAGAATTTGATAAGAAATTCGAAATACAAAAATTTTCTTTGAAGGTGTGTATGTATGTTCTTATAAAACGTGCAACGACAATATTGCGGCCGTGTGTAAGTTTTTTGTGAAAAAATAGGATGAGTTCATAATGATATTGAAGAACATAGGTGGATGTTTACGATTATTGATGATTTGCATGTATTTTTATTTTATTTTAAAAGGCGTGCATATATGTTTTTGGTGGTTCTCTCAGTTCTTGCGGATAAAATGGTTCTCGTTTGAAAGTCCCCCTATATATATATATATATATATATATATATATATATATATATATATATATATATATATATATATATATATATATATATATATATATATATTTCCGGTTTTTTTCCTTTGTTGGTGAGGCGATTTGCAGTTCTATCATGACTGATTATGTATGTTTATATATACTCTTTCGAATTCTTAATGTTTTTGTATGCGCCAATGCACAGGAACGCGTTGAGTCAGCCAGTCCCAGTGTAAAGCTTGAGGGTGCGCCAACAATTGTTATAGGTAACCTGCTATAGAAACGTATTTCTGAAATAGGTTTGATACGCAACAAATGTGACATCCTCCTTTTTGGCTTTTCACTTACAAAGGTGACCTGCATTTTAGTTTTAATAAGAAGTGGTGTCATTAATAAAATAAAATAAAAAAGTTATTAAGGGCTGTTTGTATACCCTGTTTTAGCAGCCATTTAGCATCCGAAACATGTTATTCAGGCCTGTTTGGATAGCTTATTTACAACAGCCCTTAAGGTGTAATTTCATTATATAAAAAAATAGTATTGTGATTACCGATATGACATACATCAGGTTATAAAACTAGGTGTTCAGAGCTGTGATAAAACTGCACCAGTAAAATGGTGTTTCAGGATGCTGTAAATTGTGATGATAAGAATATCTTTTAACAATCTACTAATGTAAAGCTGGTGTATACACATCGGTTAACGATTAAATGTGTCTATTTGTGGCAGGTGCCTAGAGAGTCGTGATGCAGAGTTCGTAAGGAAATCAGATGCGACACTGAGGCCAAATGCAACTAAGAAGGACCACACACAGGTTGTTTGTGGTAATTGTAATAGTTTAGGGAAACTTGATCAAATTACATTACAACAAGTGCTCTTAACATTTTTGCACTTCTTCCTAAAGTACTTTGTAGTTCAGTTTAATGCATCACTTCTTCCTAAAGTACTTTGTAATTCGGTTTTGACAAACATCTATTATGTTTAGGTTCGATACTTTTTAATATGCAGAAATTAGTAACATTTTTTGACATACGATTTTTTGGCGATTGATGCTTTAGAAAGACGGTATTAACGATTTTTTGGCGGTACATCAACTTATAATACTGTCTTTCTAAATTAGTAACGGTTTTGACACACGATTTTTTGGCGGAAACCCTAATCTATAAGTACCTTTTAGAAATATCAGAGAAAAAAAAAACCACTGCATACCCACCAAAATTTTAATATATATATATATAATATATATATATATATATATATATATATATATATATATATATATATATATATATATATATATATATATATATATATATATATATATATATTTCACTAAAGTTATAATTTTCTATTTCTAATACAAAGGGTATGTTACTTTTTAGCTTTATTGCCTCAAAAACAACGATCCTATGCAAACGTTATATGGTATACGACAATTTTTGTTAGTATCATGTCATCTTACTATCGTGTCATATTTATGTTAGTTATTAATTATTAAACATCGATATATTTCCTAAGACATGATAGCACTCTAACGCAACATGGTAACTTTTGACCTCTTTTTTTTCGGCTACCTTACGTATACAAACACCCCGCGGCAACGCGCGGGTTTACGACCTAGTTATAACACATTTCCAGCCAACTTAAACCCCCCTTTTTTTTTTAATCAAAACATTCATTTTCCATATCATCAAATCAAACAAAAATTCAAACATAAACATCAACAGCATTCAAAAATTCATGAATAAATTTAGAGATTCATGAATAGAGTCTTATTACTATCATCATCTAGTACAATCTTCATCATCAACATCAACAACGTTACTACTATCAACGACACCAACCCTATTAATCTCATCTCATTCATCACATTATTCTCACAATTGAGTATCCTCTTTTCCCTATTAATCCACTACAACCTATCATCTTTATATCCCAAACAAAATTCAAAGGAGAAGATGGTTCAACCACTTTTCCATACACATATATATCTCCATCCCCTAATTTTATATATTCTTCCAAGAAGCTAAACTATAAAAAATAAAATGGCTACGCAAAATGGAGGACAACGGTTGGGTGAATATGAATCAAGCTTTATTGGATGATATTGTAAATAGGATGTTGGAATTCCGGCAACCCAGAACCCACTTTCAGTTCTTCACCGTCTTCAACAACAACAATCCCCACCCGAATGAGATTTAGTTGAACTACTGATGGGTATAATGTGATTCGTGGGTATAGAAGGCGAATATTGGGTAATACTATGCAGAGGCGTCTCTGAATTTACGTGCCCTGTCTGAGCCGTTAAAAAATATGCCCCTTAGACTTCTTAGGCTTTAAGCGAATGTTTAATACCTATTTAATTGGGCCCAAGTTTAATTATAAGATTGGTATTTAATTGGGCCCAAGTTTAAATGCTTAATACCTATTTAAAAAAATACATATAATATATATACATATAGAATTTTTTATTTTAAAATGTGCCCCGCTTAAAACGGGCCCTGGCCGGTTGGCCTCCCCGGCCCACCCAAGAGCCGCCTCTGATACTACGTAGTTCAATACGGAGAAGGGTGTGTGTTTTTTTGTTGTATTGTGTGTTTTTGTTTTTAGAAATAAATTGCGTTTAGTTGGATGAAAACACTCTTGTTTTTCACAAAATGTTTTGTAAACAAGGAAAACAGAGATCACGTTCAAATTAACGTTTTCCAACAAAATGTTTTCCAAAACACAAAATTTCTATTTCCATCTCTAATAAACAAAACCACAAAACATTTTTTTTTGTTTTCCCCATTTTCCAATTTTCTATTTCAACTCTATTTCTCATAAAACAACATAATCACACTCCAGCCATACCCTAACGCCAAACACCACCCTCCCACAACCCACATCAGCCATCACCACCCTCGCCGGCGTCGCTCCAGCCGTTTTTTATGTTTTCGTCTGATTCTTTACGTTTTCGTCCGATTGTTTACGTTTTCGTTCGATTTTTTACGTTCTCGTCCGATTCTTTACGTTTTCGTCCGATTCTTTACGTTTTCGTCTGTTTTTTTACATTTTCGTTAGAATTTTTAAGTTTTCGTCCGATTCTTTACGTTTCGTCCGATTCTTTACGTTTTCATCCGATTTTTTACGTTCTCGTCCGATTCTTTACATTTTCGTCTGAATTTTTACGTTTTCGTCCGATTCTTTACGTTTTCGTCCGATTTTTTACGTTCTCATCCGATTCTTTACGTATTCGTCCGATTCTTTACGTTTTCATCCCATTTTTTACGTTTTCGTCCGATTCTTTGCGTTTTCGTCTGATTTTTTACGTTTTCGTCCGATTCTTTACGTTTTCTTTCGATTCTTTATTTTTTTGTCCGATTTTTTACGTTCTCGTCCGATTCTTTACATTTTCGTCCGATTCTTTACATTTTCGTCTGATATTTTACGTTTTCGTCCGATTCTTTACGTTTTCGTCTGTTTTTTTACTTTTTCGTCTGAATTTTTACGTTTTTGTCTGATTCTTTACGTTTTCGTCCGATTATTTACATTTTCGTCTCATTTTTTACGTTTTCGTCTGATTTTTTACTTTTTCGTCTTATTTTTTACGTTTTCGTCCGATTCTTTACGTTTTCGTCCGATTTTTTACGTTTTCGTCCGATTCTTTACCTTTTCGTCCGATTCTTTACGTTTTCGTCTATTTTTTTACGTTTTCATCTGAATTTTTACGTCTTCGTATTTTCTTTACGTTTTCGTCCATTTTTTCTTTACGTTTTCGTCTGGTTTTTTTTACATTTTCGTCCATTTTTTTATGTTTTAGTCTATTTCCTTACATTGTCGTCCGTTTTCTACCTTTTTTACGTCTTCATCCATTTTTTACGTTTTAATCTGTTGTTATACGTTTTCCTCCATTTTATTATGCTTTCATCATTCTTTTATGTTTTTTTACGTTTTCTTACGCTTTCGCCTTTTTTACATTTTTTTAGGTTTCGTCTGACGAAAACGTAAAAACTGGACGAAAACGTAATAAACAGACGAAAACTTAAAAAATTGAACGAAAACGTAAAAAAACGGACGAAAACGTAAAAAATGGACGAAAACGTAAGAAAATGGATGAAAACACTATAAATTAGAAAACGTAAAAAAAATGGACAAAAACGTTAAAAAAATAAAAAAAGAGGACGAAAACATAATAAAACGGGCGAAAACGTAAAAAACGGACGAAAACGTAAAAATATTGATGAAAACCTTAAAAAACAGACGAAAACGTAAAAATATTGATGAAAACCTTAAAAAACAGACGAAAACGTAAAAAGATGGACGAAATCGTAAAAAGACGTACGAAAACGTAAAAATTCATACCAAAACGTAAAAAAAACAGACGAAAACGTAAAGTATCGGACGAAAACATAAAGAATCGGATGAAAACCTCAAGAATTGGACGAAAACCTAAAGAATCGGACGAAAACGTAAAGAATCAGAAGAAGACATAAGAATTCGAACGAAAACGTAAAGAATAGGACGAAAACGTAAAGAATCGGACGAAAACGTAAAAAATCAGATGAAAACGTAAAGAATCGGACGAAAACGTAAAAAATCGGACGAAAACGTAAAAAATCAGACGAAAACGTTAAGAATCGGACGAAAACGTAAAAAATCGGACGAAAACGTAAAAAATCGGACGAAAACGTAAAAAAAAAGGCGAAAACGTAATATAACGGACGAAAACATAAATAAGTGGACAAAAACGTAAAAAACAGACTAAAAAGTAAAAAGAAAAAAAAAACATTTTTAGTTATTTTACGTTTTCAAATTATAGTCGCTTGAAGATTTTTTCATGTTAATTGATGTTATATTTTACTTTTTTAATTCTTTATTTTCTCGTATTATATTTTTTTAGTTATTTTATAATTTAGTTGGTTAGTTTATAATATTTGTTTTTGTGTTTTGAAGATGTTTTTTATAATATTACAATGGTGAATAGAGAATTGAGATATAAAATAACAACACTTAAATATGTTTTCTAGTTTTCAAAATGGAAAACACAAACACATGTTTCTCAAACTAAACGCGTTTTCAAAATTTTCCATTGTTTTGTGAAAATAAAACTCTCCTCCCTTTTCCTACAAAACAAGAAATAGGAAATGAAATAAAATATTTTCCAACTAAACGCCACCATAGTGTTTGAAAACTAGTTTTAGCAAGGAAAAAAAAAGGTTGTTAACTTTTGCCACGTCAAACATTCCCCGCAACGATGCTTGTCATAGAAAGATTAAAGAAACTTTTGAAATTAATAGGAAAATTAAAAATTAAGTGCATACAATAGTAAAAAGTGGTAAATTGAATGCCCTTTTTATACCATTATCCATATTTTAATTTCTCTGTAATAATCGTCGCGTCGTTAGCATGTTTGCCGCGCCTCGACAACCCCCTTCGATAGTTTTATTCATTTTTTCTTCTCATTAATATTCTTGGTCCTCAGAGCTTCATTCTTTTGATATTTTGTAACATATTTTGGTCTTTTACCCATTTATTCTTTGTCCTTTCGTAATCGACCTCTAATTATCATTTTCTAGCAATTAAGCACCTAAGTGCACACTAATCGTACTAAAACATGTATAAAACACCAAATAACAAGTATATAACAATGTATAAAATACGACTTATCAGAGATTTTGGAAAAATATATCATAGGGTCAATCCCAACTCATGATTGAGGGTTATTGGAACATATGCTTATTGCATGGTTTTGGGTAGGGCCAATCGAAATCCAGAAAGGATACGTGAGGTTAGGGTTTCTAGCCGTTTCAAACATTTTTGAATTCATCTAAAACTATATAAGCTGTGTTATTATCATGTTCAATACCTTTTGAGATTTTGATCTTGACAACCTTGCTCGAGTTGATGTACAACTTTTCAGACTTTAAACTTGATCGTCAATGATACTTTTTACTAAAAGTAATTAGTGACTCGGAAATGAATCATGACTGAAAAACATAGATATATTGCTATATTTTAATACTTAGAAAGTTAGAAGTCATGTTATATTCATATAGAAAAAGAAAAACATGATTTGAGTTTCTTTACTATTTATTATTTGGTCTTTATTAATACAAGATAATTTTCACAATTCACAATTTTGTTCATATGTATATATCATTCGTTCAAGATTAAGAAAGACCTATTTAATACAATACGATCAATAGAGGAGGAACCACATGTCTCATGTTTAGTACGTTGTTGTCATTCCATAAACCACGTCTTTAGAGTTTACGAGTTTAGACACGACTTAATCAAAGTGGATATGATATATTATTATGTCGATTGTCGAACTTTGGTTAGGATTTCGTTTTTTGAGCTTATTGCATGCTAAGAGTAAATATGTCCATAAGCTGGGTATTTGAAATTTGAGGAAACTACTGAATTTCAGAAGAAAAATAACCACACAAAATTTATAAATCTCGTAAATTTTCAGGAATATATTTTACAATTTACACTTTCATACACAAATAATATGTGGATTAGCCCATTATTAAAGTCCATCAATGCATAAATCTGAGCTTATAATAACTGGCATTATTAGCTTATTTTATAACCCACCATGTTTACACTTGTTTTCTTTTTCTATGTTTTGGTCTTTTATGAAGACGATTACAAGTACAATATAATATCTCGGAATCGGATATCCATATTAATAGAGCACATGAATATGCTTCATACCAATAAGAGGGACCATAATGTTCCATGTGTTCATGTTTGTTGGTTACCTTGAAAGCATTTAAGGGTGCGTTTGGTATCCCACTATGAGAATGAGACTATTATTATGAAAGTGATTAAATGTGTTTGTTTAATATAAGGGGGCCCACCACTATGGTAATGAATGATAGATATAATACATACTCCATATACATCAAGAGAGCTAGGTATGAATCTTTCATAGGTGAAGGACCCACCACTACTATCAAACTCATACCAATTGTCATTCATGACAGCATACCAAACACACCCTTAATGTGCATTCAAATATAGAGTTACGAGACTGCGTGCATGTTCCACGTCACCATCATTAACTTCTTTCTCAATCATCAACTCAGTGTAATAAGACAATTAATTTCACCACCTCAATATGTTGGAATTTGAAAACCATGACAATCATAAAACTCCATAATCACAAAGTACACATATAGCGGAAGCGTGTAAACAAGTATAACATATAAATAATTAACTTAAACATAAATAGAAAACGTACCTTTAGGTTCTAGCAAGAACAAGAACCAATCTTTAAATTTCAATAAAGATGAACCCTAATTAGGGTTTATATGGATCAATGATTAACCCCTTACCGTTTTGTTAATCGATCCCTTGATAATTACTATAGTGAGTAATTACCTCGTTCTTGTACACACAAATTAAACCGTATTAAGGTTATGCAAGTAAAACACAAGATTATTTTTGATACACAAAAATCGATCCAACAACCCTTGGAGAAGGGATGTACGATCGGCAATACCAAGAAAAAGGAGAAGAAAACTTTTAGGGTTTAATGTGTGTTCAAGAGTTATGAAAACCAAGACCCCTTGTGTTTGTATATATACTAGTTTAGAAACTTGGAGAAAAAGCAAAGGGTTGGGTCGATCCAACCCATGGCCGGTCGATCCATAACCCAAAGGAGGGTTCTAGATCTTTTCCTTGTTTCCTAATTTTACACAAACACTTCTTTCCTTATTTGCGTTTAACGGTCGTTAGTCATTTAACGGAAAACACTAACGGTCGTTAAGTTCTTGTGTTAATAATAAATATATAAAATACATTTATTATTATTCCTTAATACTCATTTGTAATGTGTGCAATCCCGAGGTCTCGGGTTCGATACTAGACATACGACTATTAATATTTATCCACAACTCCAACAGCTCCCACTTGGATATCTATTAATAGCGTAATGACATTGGTTGGCGTCTTGCAACACTCCAATGCCCCTAGTTCGACTCGAGCTAGGTTTCCTGGAAAAAACCTTTAATGATTCATCATTATTATTATCCTTTTGTTACTAATACCACGTTAATAAAGATATGGATCTCAGTCATTCTTTAATTAACAATTCTGTTTCTCGTTGTTTATGATTGAACAAGATTACCAAAACATCTGAACGTATTCCAGATAGACTTTGGGCGTGCGCACGCAAACACCTTGTCAACCCTACGAGGGGCCCAGCAGTATTAAACTTCAAAACAAATTTGAAGGAACAAATTTTTTCTTGACTACAAGAATAACCCATAGACTTTGCAACATTTCTGAAAACAATCCTTATAACTCCCAGTTACGGTAAGCGGTAGATTGCTTTACAAAAATGCACTACATCCATGACTCTTATCTGGTATCTCAAGTCTGAGGATAACTATTTCATGAATTACTTGATGACAAGATCCATAAGTAATCTCATACTTAGTTGGGATAAGTCCTATATTCTATTCATAGATATCATGTGAATTTGGTATGACTACGCATCAATATACTTTCAAGTATATTCTCACCAACATTCACATTTGTCTTAATTTAATGATATTCCCATATCATTAACCGACAATGGACAAATTTAGAATAACATAAGTTATTCATGGATTTAAACATGCAAATATAGGACATAATTTATTATTAATGAAAACAAACGTACTAAATACTTTAATTCATTATAAATAATAATTGCTTAATGTCCTTTATCCAAATACTAAATAGATCAATGCATGATAACTCTAGTTAATGAAATTTTGTCTCAAGTAATGACTTGTTGACAACTATGCCTCAAGTACTGACAATCATACTTGTTGACAAGGCATTTATTTCAACTAACTTTGATCGATAATAATTTTGAGAATACTTATTTCAAGAATTATAAAAATTCTTGTATGTGTGTATCCAACTATCTTGATATAGTTACACAATCTTTCATAAATGATGTGATATCCTCAACCATCAATTTATGACAATCAAACTTTCAAACATTTTAAAGTTTAAAGTATTCTAACCTTTTAATGTATAATGCAACTATGCTTCTTAGTTAAGCATAACTAGTTTACATGGCCATTATCAAGGATAAAATCCTACCATGACTAGTATTGAGTGTCATCTCAATCAAACAAACACTATTGTATAAAACTACAATATGCCTTTTAACTATTCCGTAAACTTAATATCAATTGTGTAATTTTGATGCCTTATAATCTTTCAAGATTTGTTGGCTATAACAATTACGCAACAACTTGCCATATTGTTTATATTTAGAATTTAGGAGCAATTCCAGGTTGAGGATCATTATTCTAAGTCAAAACATATTCGACGAGAATATCCATTACACAATTTATCAAATATCTTTTATTAGATATCAAATGTTGTCAAATCATTTTACATTCAAACATGACACAACAATGATATACATGAAAATCCTAGAATCAATCATAGATTTTATTCATGTTCTAACTTATCAAAAGATATATTTTTCATTTAGACTTTCTAAATGATATGCTATGTCTTATTAGATTTAATTACCACACATGTTTATAATAATAAACATCTATCTCAAGGTTGTATGTTTTACTTCTTAAATTCTTCAAGTAAATTTTTATTCCAAGTTAAGACTTAACATTTTAACTTACATGGAATGTTACTTCCCATATGTTATACAACATACATTATTTAAGAAATTAAACATAATACTCCCACTAGCTTATAGGAATACTTAGAAATTGTCTTATTTCAATTATAAATCAAACAATGGATTTAATAATTAAACATAAGAATATTTCATAGATGCATGCATTAATCCATTCATGGATTATTACACTTTGTACACTTCCAAAATAATTATGAATTCAAAAATCCTTTCGATTACTTACCGTCCTCGCTCAAGTAATCACTCAAGAAAGAGTTTTGATATTCTATTGCCATCTTTTATATAAATGAAAATAGATATGACAATTATTATCTTAATATATTTAATGTGCTTATGAAAGAGTATTCAATCATAGTTAATTGCTTAAGTATGATTAATAATCTTGTCACAAGACATACATTAAATATGTGTACAATATTGTCCATATGATTTCTACATAAAGATTTAAACCACTAGGGTTTTCTATCTTTAAATAAACTCATCATCATTCTCTAACTATTAAGAATTAAGATAAACCAAATTTGTAAAATTTGAATATCTTTATGAACAGCATCTATAACATTCATAGTATGAGTAATTTACCCAATTCATTATTTGGTAACACTTCATCATATAATCTTCTGCATATTAATCAAATATCTGAGATATCCAAGTGGATCTATGAATGAGAATTCCATCATTTGAGATCTAACATTTTCATGTCTAATCTCATCATGATATTTGCTAGTGTATTTTAGAAGATTATGTATCTTGTAATTTTATCTCTACAAGATAAAACTCCCACTTGCTTTTTGTAATTTATAGACAATCTATAAATAATTAGCAATTAAAGCAACACCATATTGTTCTCTTTTGGGATATTACAAATACACATGATAGTTCCTGACATTTATTTGTTAATATCTAGCTTCATCAGAAGTTTAACAAATTCAGAACTTCATTTAAAAGACTTAATGTGATTCATCACATTCCATAATAAATAATGTCTTATAAATCTTCTAGGAGCCTAATTGAGTATATTCAATCCATACTCAATTTCCTACCTTGATAACTTTTGGAAGAAAAGAAGTTATAGTTATCTTTAATCAACCAATACAAATAAAGTTTGATTTTCCTAACTGAACACACCACAAATATGTGGTATTTCATTTAGAATTCATATTGTGAGATAATCTAACAATATGAAAGATAACTTTGTATTCCTTTTGGCTTACCTATTTCCCAACTAAGTCATCTTAATGGTGAAATAGAATTTCAAGCCTCTTGCATGCATTATAACTCAAGTACTTATTAAATAAGTCACTTCATGTTCATGTCTCAACAAGAAGACATAACCGTTATTATCTCACTACACGTTATAAATCATTAATCAACTCAATGACTTCTTGTATATGTCTTTTAATAAAGAGGACATAACAATTTAACGTCTTACTTTAGATTATACTAAGTCTTAAAAGACTTCATTTATAACTTTACATTTAGTTATAAATATTTATAACTAAAGTAATCATGAACACCATCATTTGGCTTCATTAGTATTTTCAAGTTAACTTATTACTCCACTTATTTGTGTCATTCAAAGAATACATAATTATTGAAGTAGTATTACATTACTTCATGCATTTATGTCATTCCAATAATCCATAAATATTAAAGTTGAAGTAATCTTGTTATCATATTGACACAAGTTCTAATTAAGTTATCTAATTTAGAAACTGTAAATTTTCCATGTGTGGTCTCACGCACACTTGGAAATTTACCTTGTCATTAATTTTGGTCCAGGTCTCACGCATACCCAAAATTAACTCCAAGTGTTTCTTAGGATAGATAAGTACATATTATATTAGAACAAGAATCTCTTACCTTGAAGTTAAGAGAATCTACTAAATCATATTGTTATATGTTGTACCTTGCACACAATAAAGATTTCTCCCACTTGTGCATGGAACAACATCATCTACAACATGAACAACACTACCCGCGTTTGTTGATATGATCAATATGATTGTGTCATTAACATAACTTAGTAGATATAGAGTTACTCAATCAATCAAGGAAGCGCACATGACTATCCTTGGAAATATTAGTATCTATATTTGGAAAGTAATTATCTTGAGGCATTCAAAAGATAATCTGAGTTACAATCAAGACAATAAATCTTGTAACTCCCACTGAATTAGAGAACTTACAATAACCCCTTATTCAGTAATGAGAACACAAAACTCCCACTGAATTCGACACCATAATAAGTGTTTCATAAACCAGTGAAAGGAAAGAGTGTCCTTGTTACTTTCCTACATCTTTGACAAAACCTATTCGTAACAATTACTTAGGTTCTAAAAGATTGTATTCTACTACGTAACTGATGGACTATCCATATTTACGCCAAATGTGATTCATCACATTGCTTACTATTAACTTGAAAAATTGGCATGCAATTTCTTCCATAATAGGTCTACAATTCCAACAATTGTATGTAGTACTTCAAATGGTCAAAACAAAACAACTAGATATACTAGCTTGTCCTTTACCATTATGCGGTAATTAGTCTAGCTTCTAATTTAATAACTCATAAATTTGCAATAACCTTAACGATTAAAATTTGCTATGAGTTATGTATTTAGAATTTAGACAATTCTAATTTTCCCATCATACCTTTCTCATTCATGAAAAGGAATGGGATTTAGTCTCACGCTTCTCATATGATAGGAGACTTGGTTTATTCTTTTTATGAAATTGACTCTAACCAAAAACCCTACGGGTGTAGATCAATTTACTAATAAAGAATAATCCATGTTTACGGTTTATCGTTGCATTAATACAATTAAAAGAATTTACAAAATTCAGTTTAGTATTTTCGATAATAACTCTTTAAGAAAATAAAATACCCATTGGTAAATATTCATATAAACCATAGTATTTTCTTAAAGCTAGGATCCTAATTGACATAGTACCATTACATCAGTTGATCTGCTAGTAATGATAGTATTCAACTAGGTAATCTGTCGAACAATAATTGGCAAACAATTTTCCAATTCCTAGATCATTATGGGATTTACATCAAATTGATTCATCAATTTGCAATGCGAGCATGTTTCATCCCATCTCATGCCTTAAGCTCTAGGTCTCACGCATCAGCTTAATTAAGTTGTCTAGCTTAGAAACTGTAAATTCACCCATGTGTGGTCTCACGCACACTCGGAAATTTACCTTGTCATTAATTTTGGTCCAGGTCTCACGCATACCCAAAATTAACTTCAAGTGCTCCTTATAGTTAGATGGCATGTAACTTAAATTATAGGGTATTTAGTTTTTGGTGTGACAAAAACATGTACAAAGACGCATGCACTCATCTTTGTATCATTAGTTTTCAAAACAATTTTTATTAACCAATTAGTTAAGAGTAAACCAAAAACTATGTACTTGAGGTATTGGGTTCACCAATTAAAGAAGTACCAACAATTATCGCCCACATATCCTACTCTTACATGTTATTCGGATATTTGCCACAAAAGTGGCGCGTGGAATTGAGGTAAATCACCCTTAAGATGATAGTGTACGTAAATAGTGATATAGGTAAGTCGCAGTTGACGCACAAGCGGGCCCGGAGAGCCGGTAGGAGCGAATCTCTTAAAAAACCCCTCTCCAGATAAACCCACCACACAGTTTGTCAACTTTGGTCCGCCTTTCACACACTATTGTACAAAAACATCAATCAAGCAAAAGTTTATGATCTTAATCTTAAAAAATTAAGTAACAAAGTTTAGATCTTGCTAGTCTCGCCTGGGAGCAAATTACCGTGCGAAGCGAACCACTGTCGGCACATAAGACACCGCAAGATCCTTACTTTATTACTTTATGTTTCACCATTATTAGTCCAATTTAATTTTTCTTTGAAAATTACCCTTTTATTGCTTACTTTTAACATATCACATATAAAAAACAATAAACAAGTAATTAAAAGAAAACAAATAATCAACTAATAAGAAAACAATTAATTGTTAGTGAAACATCTAGCCACATGCAACCTTTTAAACAAATCCTATTAATAATCTATATGTGAATTATTATGTATAGAATCAATAAAACTCCCATTGGTTTTCGAGCTCATTGTGCCCAATGGACCACAGTCACCAACAATTGGCCGCGTAAGTTTTAATGATAATATACCACGTTGCACATAACTGATTCATTAATTTAATATATTAGGTCTTCCCTAATTTTAGATTTATTTAAACATGTAGCAAACATCTAAACAATTTAATTCAAGTAATTATCCGTGACTAATTATGCATGTATAGTCACGGATTCATGCATATCATATAGCAATTAGGTCACAAGATTCATAACACAACAACTTGTTAAAGACCTAGGGTTTCTAATTAATCACAATTAATTATGAAAAACACAAACCCTAATTAGGGATTATGTAACAAATCGACACCCCCCCTAAATTAGGGTTAGGGTTTCGACTTTTTATTAAAAAAAACAAATTTTTAATAATAAAACCCTAGAAAATAAAACATGTATAATCTAAACAATTTAAAGATACGTTTTTTATTGTTTAAGTAATCAATTACATGTTATACATGGCTCTTGATGCCACTGTTGGAATTTGAAAACCATGACAATCATAAAACTCCATAATCACAAAGTACACATATAGCGGAAGCGTGTAAACAAGTATAACATATAAATAATTAACTTAAACATAAATAGAAAACGTACCTTTAGGTTCTAGCAAGAACAAGAACCAATCTTTAAATCTTCAATAAAGATGAACCCTAATTAGGGTTTATATGGATCAATGATTAACCCCTTACCGTTTTGTTAATCGATCCCTTGATAATTACTATAGTGAGTAATTACCTCGTTCTTGTACACACAAATTAAACCGTATTAAGGTTATGCAAGTAAAACACAAGATTATTTTTGATACACAAAATCGATCCAACAACCCTTGGAGAAGGGATGTACGATCGGCAATACCAAGAAAAAGGAGAAGAAAACTTTTAGGGTTTAATGTGTGTTCAAGAGTTATGAAAACCAAGACCCCTTGTGTTTGTATATATACTAGTTTAGAAACTTGGAGAAAAAGCAAAGGGTTGGGTCGATCCAACCCATGGCCGGTCGATCCATAACCCAAAGGAGGGTTCTAGATCTTTTCCTTGTTTCCTAATTTTACACAAACACTTCTTTCCTTATTTGCGTTTAACGGTCGTTAGTCATTTAACGGAAAACACTAACGGTCGTTAAGTTCTTGTGTTAATAATAAATATATAAAATACATTTATTATTATTCCTTAATACTCATTTGTAATGTGTGCAATCCCGAGGTCTCGGGTTCGATACTAGACATACGACTATTAATATTTATCCACAACTCCAACACAATATACTACATTTAAACATAAATATACCCAACAATATACTCTCACACACCCAAAACCTTTTCAACAAAAATCAGTCGGTCGATAAACCGACCTCTCAACAACAAGGGGACAACGCGTTGTATGTGAAGGGTGTTTTAACACGAAGCTTCTTGGTTTGGAGGGAAAACACGTCCACCAGGCTTTTAATGATTAAGTGATGGTACATCAATATAGTTAAAATGGTTATCATCATGATACAAGATTTGACGCGTGTTTTAATTTTTAAGACAACGCTTAACAGTTAACACTACATGAAATTTTATAAATATAAGTCCAAAGTCGTGGTACTTTCAAAAAATTAAAATGTCGGGGAAATATTAAAAAGGTACTATTAAAAACATATGTTAGCATGTTAGTGACATAGATGCTATCGAATATGAAAATTTTAATCCAGTCTATCATTAACCTTCCAAAAAAAAGTCGATCACTTTAATGCTTTATAAACTGCAATGGGCCAGATCGTTAGTCATAAATGGGGCAGAATGTAGATTTAGTTAAACTTGTTTCTCCTTTGGGTATGTTTGACGAAGATAGTGGTAGCGAAGAGAAGTAGCAATAGGAAACTGTTTATTTTAATAAAGCGTTTACGTAACTTGTAAGTGGAAGGCTAGTTACAATATCTGTTAACTTTTTTTTTTTTTTTTTTTTTTTTTTCTTTTTTTTTTTCCTTTTCAAATCTAGTTCTAATATATAGTTTGTTAAAAAGGTACTTAAATTATGAGTAGCCGAACACCTTTACTATAAAAGTTAGTCTTAAACAAATATCTATAACAAGTTGCAAGAAATCTACAAAACAGTCGTGTTCTTTCCCTTCACATCACCAACTTATCATTAGTACAGAGTCATCAATTTTACCACAAACACTACTTACTTAATTACGTACTCCCTTACGAACCTTTAACCATTTTGCTCTCAGCTCGATCACTGGAGATAAAATCTGGTACGTTCATCACTTCATCGGACTCCGAAAAATGTCAATCTATTTGTTTTCGTGTTTATTTATGTTCCATTACGTATTAAAACTGCATATTCTACCAGTTTTGTTTTTGAGTACACCCGAAGGTAACTTCAGGATGCTTTATTAGTCGGGTATGTAAAATTTACCAGGTCTGCTAGTATATCAGGGCTGTCCTTGAGGGCGGATCGCCCAGGTCTCTAAAACTCAAGCCTGTACTACTATTGTATAGTATGTATACAAGTAAAAAAAAAAAAAAAAAAAAAGTCATTCGTTAGAGTTGTTAATATAGATAATTTAGTTTTACATGATTTGATTATCTCAATGTCGTAAATATGGTGAATGGATTATCAAATAAATATAGGCATAGAAAACGACATTTTGAAGAAAATTGGCTACAAATTTTGTCAAAGAATTTAAAAATTCTGTTATTATGTCTATTGAGAAGGATATGGAGAAAACAGAAAGCACGGTTAAGGATGAGGTACGAGCTCCATTGGTCGCTCAAGGAGAAAAAACCAAGGAAAATAATTTCATGGTGTACCTAAGCACATTTGTTGCAGTTTGTGGTTCTTTTGCATTTGGATCATGTGTAAGTACTTTTTCAGATTATCGTCGTCAAATCTATCATACTAAGAACTAAGAAGCATGTTCTGTTTACGCCAATTTTGTTGTTGCTAGCCATAATTTACTTGGATTTCACTTTCCAGGCAGGTTACTCGTCTCCTACTCAGTCTGCGATCCTGGAAGAACTAAATCTGTCACTAGCAGAGGTTAGATTGCACAACATGAATCAAGAATAAATTTCTTATTTAGTAGTATTCTAAATTTGGCTCAATATTGATAATTAGAACATTTTTCGTCTGTCCATGTAGTATTCCTTGTTTGGGTCTATATTGACATTTGGTGCAATGATTGGTGCAATCGCAAGTGGACCCATGGCCGATTTCTTTGGTCGCAAAGGCGTAAGTCAAGAAATTTTTTGTACATTATCACCCATTATATAGAACAAGTTCTAGTTTTTTGCAATTCCAAACAACCATAATCGTCTACTTGACAATCGAAACAGGCATTGAGAATATCAACTGCTTTTTGTACCGCCGGGTGGCTAGCAATTTACTTTGCTCAGGTACCTATAGCTTTTAGTTGGACAGTTCATCAAAGGAAAGTTGCTCCAATTTGACATGGTATAACCAAACAAATTTCTTTTAAATATGGAAGGGACCTCTGCTTCTGGACATAGGACGACTGTCAACAGGATTTGGGATGGGAGTTTTCTCCTATGTGGTACGTTACATCTGTCTGCTAAGTTCAAACTGGTTAAACGATACATACCCTTAGTATCCTGACATAGATATGTTTTGTACTGTAAGGTACCTGTGTTTATAGCTGAAATAGCACCGAAAAATCTAAGAGGCGCGTTAACAGCAGCAAATCAGGTTGCAACCACATTAGTATATAAATGGATTTTGTATACAAAAATATTTCGCACACACATGAATTGTGCACCGAATAAGTTAGTATACAAAAAGTTGCAACTTTACTGAATTATTCCTACCTATTCTTCAGCTAATGATATGCACAGGAGTGTCCGTTGCTTTTATAATAGGAACCGTGCTAACATGGAGGACCTTGGCACTAACAGGTTTTAAAAATCAATATAGCCTATGTTTATTTACTATTTTATTTATTGAATTCAAACGGCTTACTTGGAACGTGAGCGTAAACCCTTTAGTGACAGTAAAAATAAAACCTCCAATGAATTCTGTTGATATGGTTGCAGGATTGATTCCGTGTGCCGTTCTGCTAGTGGGACTATTCTTTGTTCCAGAATCTCCTAGATGGCTGGTAAGTTTATTAGAAATATATGAAGTATTATAATGTTGGTTATCTACGGAAAAGGTTCGAGAAATTATATTTGTCATGCATGCAGGCTAAGATAGGAAAACAAAAGGAGTTTGAAGCGGCCCTAAGAAAACTTAGAGGAAAGGATGCTGACGTTTCTGCGGAGGCAGATGAAATACAGGTTTTACATTTGAAAGCTCATCTTTTCACTTGAACTTATTTATAAAATTTGTGGGTTATTACAGAGGTCTTGCAACATTTGGTAGGATTATATAGAAACACTGCAAAAGCTCCCAAAAGCCAAACTATTTGATTTGTTTCAGAGAAGATACTTGCGATCTGTGACTGTAAGTTTATCTTTTATTGATAATCATTTAGATGAAAACCATGAAAGACTTGTTAGTTTCATAATTCTAGTTTCTTATGCTTCTTTGTTTTGTTGATTTTTATTGTGAAGATTGGAGTTGGGCTAATGGTCTGTCAACAATTTGGAGGAATCAACGGAATCTGTTTTTATACAAGCAGTATTTTTGAGTCTGCAGGTTTGTATTTTATATTTACAATCTTATGCTTCATCCATCAAGGTAACAAAAACAAGTGGAACACTATGAGAATCTTCAATAACTTTGATGGATAACTTTTCAGGATTTCCTGCTGATATTGGAACAATAATCTATGCAATTCTTCAGGCTATATGAAAATTTTTCTTAGAGATATTTGAATATAGAACCCTCATTAGGTGGCAACATGGGCAGGTTGGGGTCGAAACGGGTCATTTGAAGTACAATTCAAACCCTTTGCCCATTTAAAAAGAGAATCTATAATAACAAGTTAATCAGATTATTAAGACAATTATGTCACAGCAATAATATAAATCTTTGTATAAAACAACTTATGAAACTGCATGCATTACAAATTATAAAATGACTTGCAACGACTTTCAATCATTTGACCCGATAGACCCGTCTGACCTGTTGTGTTGAAAGACAACGCAAACTGACCAAATTATAACGGGTCAAAAATTTTCACGTCTACTCTTTTACAATCTAGATGAATTGCTCATTAAGAAGTGCTGAATCTCTCTTCTTTTTGCTTTTTGCAGGTCATCATTACTGCCTTGAATGCACTCTTTGTAGATAGAGCCGGTAGAAAGCCATTGTTACTGGTAAGGATTATTATTCGATACCGGCAATCCACTCTAAGCTTTGTTGTTCTTTTTCTTTCAAGGCCATTTCTGAAATACATATTTGTATTCAAGGTTTCAGGAGCTGGATTGGTTATGGGTTGTTTACTAGCTGCAATTTCATTCTACTTGAAGGTAATCAAAGCGTCAATTACTTTCTTACTCCCTCTGTCCCAAAAAAAACATAAAATTCGACAAAAGTAAATCCTGATTACCAATATCTATAATTTATTTTGGGAGACAAGAAGTACCTTATCGGCTTCTAGCACTTCAAACATCTGTTGTCTAATGATCATTTTGTGCACCAGACTTATGAAATAGGACTGGCAGCAGCACCTGCGCTAGCTGTAACTGGCATTCTGGTAAGTATAATGCATCATTTGAAAGACCAAACTATGAACATATGATTTCTTAAGTCGTTTCTTGAATGCAGTTGTACATAGCATCATTCTCAGCAGGAATGGGAGCAGTTCCATGGATTATAATGTCTGAGGTACATACATCAACATCAATACAGTTTTCCCATATGGTTTCTTTATCGAAAACTTAACCATTCAGCCCGTTGCCTTTTTAGCTTATTTACTTTTATATATAACCCAATTTTGACTGATTTTCACATATAACACAAAAATTTCACTCTCTAATTGACACTCTGCATCTAGATATTCCCCATTAACATCAAGGGTGCTGCTGGAAGCCTGGCAACGCTTACAAATTGGTTTGGCGCGTGGGCTGTATCATTCACTTTTAATTTTCTCTTGAGCTGGAGTTCTTATGGTAATTTGACACGTTTATAGTAGTCTCATAAATTTCCAGCATTCTTAACGTTTATCGTGATTTAATCTTATGCATGTCGTTTCAGGCACCTTTCTCATATATGCAGCCATAAACTTGGCTGGTATTCTATTTATTATCGTGATGGTTCCTGAAACGAAAGGAAGAACTTTGGAGCAGATACAAGCTGCCATTAACACTTAATGACCGGAAAGTATCATCCTGGATTCATGGTAAATCTCTCACCCCTGCCTATACATATAAGTAGTATAAGTAGTAGAGGTGGCAACAGGGACGGGACAAGGGGGGTTCCGCGGGTGCCCGGAACCCCTATAGATTTTTTTCGATGTAGTGTTAATTTTTGAAAAAAACATCAATTTTTCCAAAATGCATCTTAAATGCGCCCGGTCCATCGAAAATGTGTTTCTATATTATGGTTCCAAAAAAATTCGTACACCCGATCATATTTGGTCCTGGTTCCGTCCCTGAGTAGCAAGATGCGTGAGGTTGGCAAAACGGGTCAAAGTGACTTAAGGTCGAAGCGAGTCAATCTTTTTGGGACGAGTTAGGTTGACCCATAAACACTTATATATCCATTTGAAAAAAATATTTATAATAAATGTGTTCATTATGATTACAAAAACATTACTAGTACAATAAGATCTTAAATATTTGAATGAAAGATTGAAAGCCTTTTGGAAGTTGCATAAGGAGTAATAGATTTTGTGCGACTTCCAACCCATTTAGCAAGTACCCTTTTAGTTAAACATTAAAGTGACATTATGCATCGAAAACTTATTTCTTGAGTAAATATACAAGTTTTAATAGTTATAAATATAATTGCCTCTTATTAATAACACAAGTATTGCAAGTATTATTTGAGTTTAATTAATAATTACTCCGTATTATACTAATATCTTAGCTTAACGCATTTAAAAAACGATTTAACGTATTATGTCATCTTCCTACACTTTTTTCTATTAACAAATATCATTTAAACATTATAACAACGGTACATAGCGGTAAATAACTAAACTTGTGAACTTCTGATTTTGGTGTAACCCTTGATGCACATTTAAGAGTTCAATACGTAGTTATTGCGAGTGGGTTAATAACAAACAATGAAAAAAGCTTGAGTATTAAAAAAACGAGTAAATTGCATTGTAAAGCCCGTGCGTTGCACGAATTGTGTCTAAGTGTTCATAGCTTAATGGTTGGTAGTCATTAGGTTTACACTATCTAAACTAATTAGTTTAAATGTTGCCGGTTCTTCTAAATTGTATGATTGTATGCGTTTATGGTTTGTGCAACAGGCAGGTCAAGATTATGCACTTTCGAAATTACTTTTTTCTTGTTGTGAACATTTGAGGCGGGTAATGGCGAAGAACCATACAATATGGCGAACATGGAAGCTTTGGCAAACCCGTGCGTTGCACCAATTGTATCTAAGTGTTCATAGCTTAATGGTTGGTACTAATTAGGTTGTATGTATTGCCGTGATAAACTATCATCACTTTCAATAACTGCACAGATTGGTTTTTGCGGATTTTGTTGTGGCATTTTTATTAGGCAATAGGTTGTAGGATAAATGTGATGTTATTTTTATTGAATTGCTCTATTTATAAATTTCTTGCTAAATTGATAATTCTGTCACGTACATATGATTTTTTAATGTGACAATGTATTGGTTGTCTACTTGAGGGGTGTTTTACGATAAAATATATAACTTTACTTTTTCTTTTTTCCCATGCATGCATTAAATAGGACTTAATTTGCATTTAGCAAACATGGCTCTTAGTTTTTCAAAAAAAAAAAAAAAAAAAAAAACGTCACCATGGTTATTTATATGTTAGTTAGTTACATGTGAGTCGGTTTTGTTCACTTGTTAAAAGAGATAATAGTTACTCATAGGTAAAATTAGGACGTCAAGTTAAGCCGTTCACACTTATTTGATTGTTATATAAAAACTAACATAATAAATCCATATAACCTACAAAATATTATCCTACTTGAGAACATTGTTTCGTCATTACAATTTATTCTTTCGTACAATGCTATTCATTTGCCTTTTACTTCAAATATAATTATGTGCATTTACATTTTCTACCTCATCACATATAACAAAATAATAAATAACAAAATTTGTGAATTACTTAATGGTAGGTATACATTAGGTTTACACTATAAACTAATTACTTTATTTTAAAAGAGTACATGTGAATAGGGTTTTTGCAAGTTGTTATAGAGAATTTAATATCCAAATTAGATACTTGATACGTTGTTTTGGACTTGTGACTACTTTTTTTTCTCCATGAACGTTTAGTTTCAAAGTAAAGTTCAATACATTTTTCATGATTATCATTCAAATTCGAACTATACCCGGCATAATACACACAATGTAATAACTTGAAAGTTTATACGTAGGGTGTTGACAAACCTTTTCTTGATAAATATCAACCATTTATATAAAACTTGTTAACCATTTCACACGTCAGTTTGGAAAACAAACGTTTACCCAACCAAGAGACACAACAAATGATGTGTAACATTGTAAACTTCACATGTAATCATGCGCCAATGTTTCTACTGCCATTGAAAATTTAAAAGCTGCAAGTTGTAAGTTTCTACTGTCCATATTAGTTAATATTGCTGCCAATGAAAATTAGTACTGTCAGTTCATGGATTTCATGTTTGTACTGCTTGTTATAGCAGTTAGTACTGCTTATTGGAACTGGTATTTCAAGTGCATTTGTAACTATTTAATTATTAAACTTGAAACATACACCAAGAGTATCTGATAAATATGCTAATCAGACCTTCTAAATCTGATAAACTTAATAATTTGTTGACTTGTTAATATGATGGTGAGTTTAAATATTTAACAATGTATAACTTGTATATTCAAAAGCAATGTACTTTGATCAAATATGATGATTCAATAACATTGTAATTGATGCGACATCTCATTTAAAGGGCATTTCAGTATTGAAGTTATTTTTTTCACATTAAAAGAGTATACGTGAAGAGACTTTTTTCTGATATGTACATTTTTTTAGAATCAAAGGCATTTTGTACTGCTACTTATATGACGATCACTTAGTACTGCTATCAATAAAGATTAGTACTGCTGAGTTCTCATATTTGTACTGCCCATGGTACTTAGTACTGTTGTTTGTATCTTCATACTGCCCAAGTTCCATTTGTAAGTTGATATTTTTAAATTTTTCCATACATGCATATTTAAGACCTCGTTAATTATTGTTAACTAATAAGTGCAACCGAAACAACCTTTTTCCAATTAATCTAACCACGAATCTAACCGAAACAACCTTTTTCATACAAATGCCATGCCATGGCGGTTGCATTGATAACATTTTATTTGCAACCCTTGCACTTCATCTAACCAACTTTTAATCCAAAACACTTCATATTCACCGCAAAATACACAACAAATTAAATACTCTAAAGGTAACATTTATGGCAAATAAATAAATTGTAATCCAACTTTTCATATTCTCTGTTTTGAGTGTCAATGCATCAAACACACGATTTAAAGAATGTATTGGATCGGAGTTCCTGGCATTATTAATTTCAGTTCATAATACACTTTGACCTTTATCACTAATCAATAAAAAGTTATTTGAAACTTAATATTATGTAGATATTTCTATTTATAACGACGCGTTTGGAGTTTTTCTAGGGTTGCGTCTCATTGAGATCAAAATAGTATGGTAACTTAGAACCGCAAGTAAGGTTCAACATCTATCTTGTTGACCACATCAAGACTTAGTTTTCCTTTGACTCAAGAGTGGATGAGAACATGTAAATATTTAGTGTTTTGTTTGGCTTTCTAAGCCAATATCATTCACTGCTACCTCGATGCATGCTTTTCCATATATACTGGAATTTACATTCTATTTTTCTTTTCTTAGAGAGTTTAAGTATTGACTAATTAAGTCAAGATACTGAGTTTAACGTTAATGACGCACGCACTGCTGTTATGAAATACATTACTACATTATAACGAAATGAAGACTTGAAAGCAAAAAATTTGAGACAACGTTACTTATCCTCAATTATGACGAAGCCTTACTCCTGATAGAGACCATCTACAGAAGTATCGACATTAAATATGCTAGTTATAAGATTTCATAACTGTGAGAATTAAATAAAATTCCCTAATATGTCATTATATTGATGAAACACACATAAATATTTAGCACATTTGGTTATTACACGTGCCATTCAACAAAAGAATATGCTCAAATAGACTACCTTCTTGAAATTGGTACAACCAATAATTACACACGCCTGCAAATGATGTGCATGTACCATAAATTAGGTGACAGTGATATGATAAACTTTATCCATTCATGTTTCATGATACTGAAATTACTATATAATGTACATTGTGCAGATACATAGAATATAGATTATTCAATAGTTTATAAAATGAACAATGAAGAATGTGAAACTACTACATTTTTCTAACTTCCAACATTTTATAGTCATATCATTAGTGGACAAAAATGATATTTTTAAAAGCTCGGGAGTAAACCCATATCAAAACTGAATTGTGGAAGCCATAAGTTTGACCTTAAATAGTCAAACTGTGATTTTATGCATGCCTCTTTCTGGTCTTCAAATGATTTTGTGCATGTCTCTTTCTGGTCTTCAAATGAGTTTGTGGATGCCTCTTTGTGGTCTTCACCCGATTTGACCCTTTAGCCGACATGTGCAGCCTATTCACTTAGGCACCTATAAATAGATATGTACATGTTGAAAAATTATACAATGAGACTCACATATGCTTACATCCATACCACGACCAACCGTATCCCTCGGATCTGTATCATCATGAGATAAAAAAGACTCGACTCTATCATCAAGAGGATCCATCCTCAACAAAACGATCCATATCAGCCTGCACAATGTCTTTATCATCACACTGCAAAATTATATTGCCAATAAAAACTAAAAGGAAGGTTCACCTTAATGATCTCACCACAAATGTTACTTCACACTCGCCAATTGATTTGACAGGGATGTAAGCGGGAGCATCAGCATCAAACATCATTAAAGGCTTTTAAGAATTGCCATTATGAGGCAAAGTAGGCACTGAGAAACAACCCTTCCACAGCAGCAAACAAACCCAAAAACTGATATGAATAAGTAAACAAATCCTATACAATTGTTTGGAAAAACTCACAGCAGCAAATGAACAAATCGAATAGAAACAGAATGAGATATTCAATTGTAGAGATTCAACTTATTGTTGAATTAATGTTTGCATGGATGTAGAGCCCACCTATTGAATGAAACACGTTGAATAACTTGCAGCTGCACTACCTTCGGCTTTCATAACCTTATAACCTAAAAACAAAACAAAAAAAAAAACAAAAAAATCAAGAATGAAGATTCGAACTTTTGTGTTTGTGCATGTGATTTTGGCCGGTTTATATAGGCATGCATTAGGTTAAATCATAAATTATTCTTGCAACCCTTGCACTTCATCTAACCAACATTTAATCCAAGAACACTTCATATTCACCTCCATTTCATTACATTCAATTGAGTTAATTATGTTTTGGTTAATACCTATGATTCATATAGTAAAGATGTAGCTTAAACTACCTTGTACATTACAACTTTTTATGCACAATTACTCTTGCACATTAAATTAAGCCATTGCATCTTTAGATAGTATAGATATTTGAACTACTCCATCCGTCCTAAAATTATAGTCACCGTTTGACTTTTTCGGTCTTTATTTTTCAACTTTGAGATTAAGTATTTTTGTTTATACTACAGAATACTTGATGCAAAATATATGAATGGATTGAGTTTTAAATGTAATTTTCATCAAGTACTGTATAACATAAACAAAAATATTTAAAGTCAAAGTTTAGAAAGAAAGACCGAAAAAATCAAACGGGGACTATAATTTTGAGACGGAAGGAGTATTAAGTTAATGATGGATGTTATTACCATTTTTAATAAAGGATATATTGATAATTGAACTTTACTTATTTTTTTAAGTTTTAAAAGAAAGTTTTATATTTATATATAGTAGAGATAGTAAATAAAAAATGAAAATGATTGTGATGCCTAAAATGAATGACTAAAAATATACCTAAGAACAACATATGTCAAAATGTTAATGGATTAGACATGAGTTTAATCATGTATCTTACGCTCTGTTCTCGAGTTGCTTTTTTTTTTTTTTTTTTGGAATGGAGGGGGATGGGAAAGAAAATTAAAAATATTGGTGTTTTTTTTTTGGAAGGAAAAGTAAGGGACGGGAATGGTGGGGGGGGGGGGGGGGGGGGGGGGAATTATGGTCTTTTTTGTGTACATCTGTTCCTCCCAATATTAGGGGGATTAGGACGGGAAGTGAGTTTGTTAAATCATGGGCTTGTGTAAAATTACAAATATATCCTCAATGTTCTTGCACGTTTTATATGTTTTACTTAATTTTCACACTTCACAACAGCTATCTGCTACAACCGCCGGCATCTATTTTTCTCTCATCATCACGTAAGTTTATTCCATTGAAAAGTAATGGAATGTGTGTACGTGAAACCTTAACAAAAAATCATTTTGTATTCAATATCTGACAAAAGAATGAATTATGAAAATTTAATAAGATGAATCACTTCTCTATGCGTATAAATAACTGTGAGCAGTGGCATTTTCTGTATGATCTTGTTATGCAAAAAATAATTAACTAATCTATATAGTTTTGAGGGTATATTGGTAATTTAGGTAGCTTCCTATCCTTTCCTTGCTACTTAAAAAATAAACTCAAGAACATAAAAATAAATAACCAATTTCTTCACTATGGCATCCCTTACTTTTCCCTTCCCATCTCATCCTCTCTCACTCTTTAAAATTTAGATTTGAGAACAGAGTGTTAGGTCTCTTTATCATTACTCAAATAACTTGCAAAAACTGTCCCTGTAGTATGTCCGAATTGTATTCGCAGTATCTATCTTTTCGAAAGTGCAAGTGTCGAACATGTGGTAAACCTTTGGTGTGGATTTTGTCCTTGCCACAGGATGCAATGACTAAAATGCTTTTGCCTCCGGTGAGACTTTATCATTTCACTTTGGGGCAGTTTAATCATTTCATTTTTGGTCCAGGGCAGATATCCGCGTCAATAGTTTTGGACGACATCTGCACTTTCGAAAAAGTAAAGACTGTGCCAGCAATTTAGATCTTAGACATATCACATAACGATTTTTGCAATTTACTCTAAAAATTATATAAGAACACGCAACAAATTTCATTATTTACATATCATGTCGCAAAAATACAACCATATTGGTTAAAGAAACGCAGTGTATGAGCTTTTTTTAGGAAGTAAAAGTGTTTTTATTTCATTATATTTTAGAAGACACATTAAAAAGAAATTTGTTATCAACTTCAATCATGATTGACGAAAATGTATTTATGAAAGTCGTGGTCATAGAACTATAGGTATTTGTTTAATTATTTGAATGACCATGTACATTTCCATGTAAAAAGCCAAAGAAAATGTTATAAACATTCACAAATGCCATAATTTCAACCAAAAAAAAAAAAAAAAAACTAACAAATCATACAAATTATCCTTAAGAATTTAAAGGAGCTCTTTTTATTTAGAACTCCTGAACCTTCGTAAGAATAACATTGTACTAATGTCAACTTATATCACCATTATACACCTCACTATATAAGCCATTAAATTTGCTTTTCAATGACCTATGTAGGACAAATCCCATTCTTCTTTATCAAAGAGACATACAAATCATATGACTTAACCTTTGTATTGAATATGAACACGACAAAATCTACTAATTCGATAACTTAATAATTACGAATGTTAAAGGGTAAACACGCTTAACAACAACCTTTCCAATATATGTTGTAAGTATAGAAATTATATCTTTCTCATTCGCTAAAAAGAGAACCATGTTATCGATGTTATTATGCTAATATATTGACTCACTTGCATATGAAAATTGTATATATGTCAACAACTTAATAATAAATGCCCTTGTCAAAGAATTCTGAGAGTTAAGATTGATTTTGAGAAGATTGTTGGACACAAAGTTCCTCATTTGTTTCTCGCTTGTTACTAACATATATAACATTTTACTAGTTTTTAGTAAAACTGATAAATTTTATGGTGCTAGAATGTGAAGATTGCATGGTTAAAAAGTAATCGAAGCCAATTGCTTTGAGGGAAGAGGGTTTGATTGTTGAGTGTTGTACTTGAATCCAGAATCAGACAATTGGATAGCAAGATATAGAGCATTGTTTAAATCCCTCTTCATGTATTTCTATTTTACTTTGTTTATATTCATTGCATAATTTGTATTCATGCACATTAATCATATTTTATGCAAAAATACCGTAATTATGTATCCAATCCTTGTATCAATCAAAAGCAATACTCCGTATTATCTACCTTTATCTATCGGGGTAATTCTGAGACTGTCCCAGTCGCTCGAAGTGGTAGGCTTTTGAGGACTCACTTTAATGACTTTCTTTAACTAGCTCAAGCAACTTGCGACTTTTTAAGTTTTAATATGAAGGTGACATGTGGCACCCAAAAAAGTCGCGCACAATCATTAAAGTGGTACTTTTGTCATAGCCCACTATGTGTACTTTTTAAGCGATTTTTTTACAGCGACTTTTCATACCTTAAGCGACCTTCTATTTTGTCATTTTTCACCAAAAAAGTCAAACTTCGAAAAATATTATTTTATTCTTTTTACCCCTTCCCAATGTTGAGCAACCTAAGCGACTTACGGCTTGGTACTTTGAGCGACTTTTTTTAGTTTTCATATTTTTGTACTTGCGTCGGTACTTTTGTAAAAAGTATTATTTTTTAAATACTTTTTATAATACGATTTACACTTTATGATACATATAAATTAAACTTTCATTTACAATTCCCAATAAAACACATATTTGACTAAAGTAACAACTACTACACGAAGATTAAAAATCTGATACACCAAAATCTTAAAATACTTATATACCAAGATATGAAAAAAAAAAGATTGATACATCAAGGTCTAAAAAAGTAATACATCAAATGAGAAAATTGCTTCATATTTTTGTCTTTATAAACTGATATACAAAGGACAGCGGCAACAATATTCAACAACTGATGCATCAAGATGTAAATTACTGACACATCAATTTTGGTAGATTTACCACCGGGAACCACCACCGTCATGTCAGACGAGTACATCCATGTCACCGGAGAAAACTTCGTTTTCGAGTTTCATGTGGGTCGATCTTTGATTTTTTTAGATTTATATATTTGGCTTGTATATTCTTTGGTTTAAATGGGCGTTTTTGCAATTTGTGAAGTGGTAGTGAGGTTGTTGGTGTAGATTTTTGGAGAGAGATAGTGAAAGAATTGTGTAAAAATGTGATAGATGAGTATTTGTAATTATTACGGAGTATTAATTTTAGTGAAACAAGGAATTAAAGAAATAAAAAGTCAAAAACACAATTATCGCTCAAGAATTTGAAATAAAAAAGTGTTTATAAAATATTTTAAAAAGTATTTAAAAAATAATACTTTTTACAAAAGTACTGACGCAAGTACAAAAAGGTGAAAAGTAAAAAAAATGGCTTAAAGTACCAAGCCGTAAGTCGCTTATGTTGCTCAATATTGGGAAGGGGCAAAAAGAATAAAATGATATTTTTCGAAATTGATTTTTTTGGTGGAAAAGGACAAAATAGAAGGTCGCTTAAGGTATGAAAAGTCGCTGTAAAAAAATCGCTTAGAAAGTACACATAGTGGGCTATGACAAAAGTACCACTTTAATGATTGGGCGCGACTTTTTTGGGTGCCACATGTCACCTTCATATTAAAACTTAAAAAGCCGCAAGTCACTCGGTTTAGTTAAAGAAAATCACTAAAGTGGGTCCTCAAAAGCCCACCAATTCGAGCGATTGGGCTAGTCTCAAAATTAGCCCTTATCTATATCTATAAAATATTTTGATATGAATCATATTATTATTCTCCTTTTTATTATTATCTAGTTAGTAGTAAGTATTAATATTATTTTATTAGGTGAGTTTTATTAGATAATGATTGTTTGTCCTTACCTAGTCATTACCTGACGACTAGGTGGAAATGTGGAATAAGATAGTTCATCGAAAGGTTAATATTCATGTGTGGAGATTGATTAAGGATCGTTTGTCTACCTGTTTTAACTTATGTTTTCGTGGTATTGACAATGTCTCTTTCATATGCCCAATGTATAATAATGGTTTGGAATCTACCTATCATACGATGTTTGAATGCATTATCGCGATTAAGGTTTGAAAATCGGTTGTTAAGTGGCTAGACATGAATCTCCCTTTTCAGCTTCCTCGTATTGAGTTCCTAGACTTTGTTAATAGTCATGGTAATTTAGACATACCACGGAGACGAGTTTTGCAATTTACTCTAAAAAAATATAAACACACGCAGTAACGCACGTCAACAACAAATTTCGTTATTTACATATCATGTCGCAAAAATACATTTATATTGGTTAAAGAAACACAGTGTTTATGAGCTTTTTATAGGAACTAAAAGTGTTTTTATTTCATTATATTTTAGAAGATACATTAAAAAGAAGTTTGTTACCAAGTTCAATCATGATTGACGAAAATGTATTTATGAAAGTTTGGTCATAGAACTTTAGGTGTTTGTTTAATTATTTTCAAGAGACTTAATCAAAGGATTACTTGAATGACCATGTACATTTCCATGTAAAAAGCCAAAGAAAATGTTATAAACATTCACAAATGCCATAATTTTTTAAAAGAAAAATAAAAGCCAAAAAAACTAACAAAGCATACAAATTATCCTTTAGAATTTAAAGGAGCTCTCTTTATTAAGAGCTCATTACAACATTCGCAAGAATAACATAGTACTAATGTTAACTTACATCACCATTATACACCTGACTATATAAGCCATTAAATTTGCTTTTCAATGACCTATGTGGGACAAATCTCATTCTTCTTTACAGGGGTGGCTCAAGGGTAAAGCTACTATAGCCATCGCTTTAGGCCCCTGAATTTTTAAGGCCCCCAATTTTTCTAAAGCACCATCATGTATACAGTCGTTACATCTATTCTCCAACATCGCTTTTAGGGCCCCGACATTTTTTAAGCCCCCTAATTTTCTAAAATACCTGATACAATTTATGATTTGAAGCCGCAACTACATTTATATGTGTTCTTTAAACCTAAAGTTTATTAGATACTAAGTCCATCATTTTAATTTTATGAAAACAAAAGAACACATACAAGCGCACTCGTGTTGGTTCAATTTTGTCATCTTAGCCCTAATTCTAGAGCACCGAAAGAACGACGTTTGGTTTCTCTATTTGTTATTTTGTTTTTCAGTCATCAACTGGCTCTTAATCTACTAGGCGTTCTTGGTTTTTCTAGATGGACGTTATATAGACAATTTTACTAAAACCGTAGCAAATAATCAAAAGGCCCTGTTTTAAACTTTGCTTTAGATGTCCGTAAGGACTGAGCCGCCCCTGCTTCTTTATCAAAAAGACATACAAATTGTATGGCTTAACCTTTGTATTGAATATGAACACAACAAAATCTAGTAATTCGATAACTTAATAATTTCGAATGTGGTATGAAACACGCTTAACAACAACCTTTCCAATATATGTTATAACTATAGAAATTACATCTTTCTCATTCGCTAAAAAAAGAAACATGTTATCAATGTTATTATGCTAATATATGACTCACTTGCATATGAAAATTGAATATATGTCATCAACTCTAATTAATAATGAATGCCCTTGTCAAAGAATTCTGAGAGTTGCTTAATGTTTTTGATATACCAAGCACTTTTTTATGTAAAAGCCAAAAGATTGTCTTTGAGAAGATTGTTGGACACAAATTTCCTCATTTGTTTCTCGCTTGTTACTAATATATATAACATTTTACTAGTTTTTAATAAAACTGATAAATTTTATGGTGCTAGAATGTGAAGATTGCATGGCTAAAAAGTAATCCAAGCCAATTGCTTTTGTTGAAAAATTTAGTGCACTTGAGGGTACTGATTCATACCTGGTAATGGGTCAGGAGGTACGGAGTGTACACCTATCAGGTCCCTGAACACCCTGACTCTAATAGTGATTTGGAGTAACTCATCAGAAGGTTTAGTCCTTTACAGAGTTACTACTGCTAGTACTGAAGTTAGTACTGTCGGCAGTGTTAATGCTGCTAGTATTAAAGTTAGTACTGTTGGGCATAAGTTAGTACTGCCAAGCATAAATTAGTACTGCTGGTATAACCACTAATCTCTGCTATTATGGAAACTATTATGGTATGATTAATGGGCCGTTAATCACTCATAATTCCATGGGCTAGGGTTTGAGTAATCTACCTCCTATATAAAGGAGTGTTGTCCTACAATTTCTCCGTGAAAAATACTAATCAACCTCTACGTGTATATTCATGAATATTCCTGACCGTCGATTGCCTCATACAGTTTTTGGGCGGAACATGTAACCAGCTATCCATTCCATAACTCCCATCTCAAAAAAAAAAAAAAAAAAAAAAAACACACACACACACACACACACAAAATTGAATCCTCTCAAACCCCTAATCAAAAATCCCCAAACCAAATTGTTTAAACAAAATTCGTTCTTCAATCAAACCTTCAAGAAATTCATCATCACTATATCAACAAAATTTAACTTCGACAAAATCAAACTTGGATCAATAACCTAATCCCACTAAAACCGGATTCACTTTCACAAACACCAAAGATCCCTCTTTTCAGAAAACCTTTAATTGGTTATCAATATCATAAATCGATCAACACATTATCAAACTCACACAATCGATATGGCCGATTCTAAGGTATTTTTAAAAAAATTGTTTCGATTGAATAAAAAATGTTTAGCCGCTCAGTTTTGATGTATGATGGATTAGAGATTAGTTACTTATGCATTTATTTATTATGATAATTGATTTTATTTTTGCATACCAAGTGTTTGATGAAAGTCCCGAATGATTTTTTTTATGAAACCTTTTGTTTTCGAATGTAGTTTTTTGTGTGATTAAACAAGATATAAAGTGTTTATGGAATTGTTTAATGAATTGTAGATTTGTGATGGAATGTAGTTTTTCAGTCCGTTGATAACTATTGCGTAAAATCAAGCAACTCAGATTCTAAAAGGAATGTTTGCACACCTTTACTTTGCACCAGTTTATAGTTATTCATTTATTTGAAAGGTTCTGAAAACGTTACTCCATGATTTACAGGCTGCAAATCATCCCATTGCCATTGCCCCTGTTGCAGGATGAATGCAATATCCAAAAGATTTGAAGTTTGAACAACAACAATCTCATTAATTAAAGGTTAGTAATTTTATTTAAAGTTTGATAATGTAATGTCTCAAGAGACAAGAATACATCCAACCGATTTCAAATTCGGTTATTAAAAGTTTGATAATGTAATGTATTTTCTATTTTATTTATTAAAAGTTAATCTTGATAAGTTATTAAAAGTTAAATCTCGATAAGTTATGTTGTGTTTGTTAAAGAAGGATACCCATCCCGCATTAGCAGCTGTGAGCATGATAGACGAAACTCCATAGTTCATTTTCCAGACTCTTATGTCTTTTGGTTCTTCAAGATCACAGTAAGGATACATACTTTTAACTCTCGCTATAAGATTTAGCTTTTAAAAAAAAAGTATTTTAAGAGTATCTATATGTTGCAGATGAGATTTCTGTTTCCATAAGGGTAGTGTGATTGAAAGCATAGATGGTCACTCTGATATTATTCACAAGCAATTAAACCATGATTGGTTGCCTTGGTATGAATTACTTGCTATCCCCATAATTGTGATTTTGTATGTAAACCATAGTCAATCGTCAAATAATGTTTGCATGTCACTAGGGATTTATGTGTCTTTTGTCTTGAATATTTTTGTTGTATAGGACTCATTTTAGGGGAGGTATATGAACAATCCCTTTTTTTTTTTTATAAATCTGAAGCCGATTATTTCATATTAACAGTGTATAAATAATTTTGTGTTTTAGGGAGATAATTTGAAGGTAAAAGTGAACAAATTGGCTTCTACAAAAAAACCAACTACCTTATTCTTAGTTCTTACTACACCATCCGTTATTGCCACCCGGATAAAATAGTTGATAGTGCTGAGAATCTTGGTGAAGTTCTTTGTGGTGATCGTATCGAAAACTCTCCCTACGAGGTAAGCCATAGTTCATGACTTCATTGACACTTCATGCAGAGTATGTCTCTTATTATGATATGCTTATCAATCAATTGATGAAATTTGCATTGCCGTTTCAAATGCAAGTGCGGCAGATCGATGTGCAATGTTGTATGCCGCATTGTACTAACTGAGAAAACAACCAAAGAATTCAAGGAGAAGATCGATGATGAATATAGAGTTAACATGTAAGTTGCATAACATCTTAAGTTTGTATTGAGACATTATACATGGGTGTTTTGATTTGCAGTTTTGCACTTTGGGTTTGACTTTCTATTTATTGACAAGATCTTAGACAACCTACCATTGGTTGTTCCCATGACAAGCTTGGTAAGGGATTCACCGGTTATATATCAGCATGGATATTTTGTTGGACATAAAGTACAGTATGCAGGAGTGAGTAAAGAAACAAATTTTAGTAACTATAATAAATTCATCTTCTGTTATTAGCCAGCTCTTTATTTTAATGTTTTCCCTAACTTGTGGTTATCTGCAGACTAAGGAAGAAAAATATTTTATCAACAATCATTTGAAATTCAGTCAAATATCACAAGGAAATCCAAACAGACTATGCAAGGATTGTTGGATTTGAAGTTAATGCTTTCAGGTAATATCACTTATTCATCAGTTTAGGGCATCACTGAGGATTGTATTGTGTTAAGTCGCTCAAACCTCAAAGTGCGTTCAAAATGCATAAAAACGTTCTAAAGCATTTTATTAGAAATAGATCATTATTTAAAAAGATTAGTGCAAAAAATTTCAACGAACTTTGGCCTGATAACCTGATTTCTGATTTTGTAACCACGTTTTAAAACATCAAGGAACTGTATAGTTTACAGGCTTTTAGTCGTTAAGATCTTGATTAAAGATGAACATTCGATAATTCTTTAAGCCGAAATTACCATTTTAACCATGAGCTTGGCATAGGTGCTCTATACTATTTTAAGTTACAAGCGAATATTAAGCTTTAATAGATAATATTAATCTTCAACCTAACCCAGTATAACCCATTTTGACCTGTCTATAATCTACCTAATTGACCCATGACTAAATCTGGCTCACCCTCCTACTTTGCAACCAATATCTGATATTCATGGTCTACATGAATTGGGTAATCACAAAATACAAAATGCTGAATTGACTTGATCCGGATATAATCTTTTATGTTTCTGTCACAGGGCACTTGTCGAGAATGGGAATAATCCTCATAAGTACATTAGGTATACAAAAAAAAAGATCTTGACTGGATGCTTAGTGAATTTTTTGAGGGTAAGACACTCAACTAAGCCATACGGTAGATTTCACTCTCTCCGAAAGATAGAAAGATGTAGTTAATAGTAGGTGAAAAGAGCATGAGTGATGTCAAAAGGATTTGGTTTAGGAGGCTCTTTCACTGTCTTTAAAATGATAAAAGAAGGTTTGTTATGATATTGCTTTCGGTGTTAATATTTTAGGCATTGCTTATAATGTATATACATCTCCGGTTCTCCACCCTGCTTCATACTGATTCGTACAATTATAGATCAAGGGAGAATTGCACAAGAAATATGCAAAACCCGAGTCGTTTGTCCCGACGAAGATCGAATGGAATTTGTGTTCCCGGAACGTGATTCGTGTAGTGAATGAGAGTGTAATAAGTGAGAATTGTGATTTTATACTACGAACAATGAAATATGAAATAAAAACAACTAATTAAGCTAATTAAACAATTAAACTAAGCATACAAACTTAAAAACGTAAATTTGAATTTTAAAAAACGTTACGCGACGAATTATAAAACATAAATAAAAGTGAAATTCTAAAATTTAAGACCTAAAAATGTAAGAATAATTTTCCTATATTAAAAATGATAAAAGAAAATTTTTGGAAAAAGAAAAATATTTTTTTGACTTTTTAATATTTTTTTATGAATTAAAAACTAATTAAAACTATTTAAATGCTTTAAAAATAGTAAAACAAATGATAAAATTCTGGAAAATTTTAATTAAATCTAAAATTTAATTAGCTATCTAAGAAAAATCAATTCAGAACTTCATTCAGCCTGAATAAGCTGAATAGACCAAATAAGCTCTTTTGGAATAAGCTAAAAATAAGCAAATGAGGTCCAGAAATTACAAGAAGATCAGAACTGATAAATCTCACTATTATAAGCACAAAATAACTGAAAGTAATCAAATAAGCACAGGCTATAAGTTGTTAATCAGCTGAACAAATGCAACTTAGGACAGAATCAAAATGGCTATTCAGCCAACTTCAAGCCCTTATAGAAGCTAATCAAAAGCTAGTTATGGGAAATCAAAAGCTAATCCTAGAAGCTAGTACTATAGGCTATACAAAAAACCAAGAATCAGTCAATAACAAGCACTAGACAATCAGATATAGAGCTGAGAATAGGGGCTGTTAGGACAGAACTGGTGTGCAGGACACAGATCAGTTACCAGGGTACTTTTAAGCTAACTTATAAGCTACAAGACCAATAAGCTAATTCCTAAGGACTGTAAACTGGTTAAGTTAAGCTACTAATGAATGCATAAAAACTCTTTTTAAGAAATTTGAAAAACATTTAAATCATTAAAACCTATCTGATATGAAAGCAGTTTATGCATCAAATTCATGTTTTGACTTTATCTGTTTTCAAAAACTTTGACTAAAATGAGATTAGATTGATTATAACTTACTGAAAATGGAATTATAAGCTTAAAAAAAAACTTGATTAAGCTATACTTACTACTAATGCACCTAGTCTAATGATTTTGCAAAGCTAAATCCTAACAGTATGTGCAGTCATGAGATTAAAATCTTAATTTGACTTTATACCTAATAACCTTCAAGTTTTATGCTCAAATTGACTCTAATATATCTATTGCAACTTATCTAAACTAAACAAACCTCAATCAAACTACAAGAACACAGATCCAACTGCTGAACCAAACACCCCTAATGAATCTGCTTATGAACTATAGAGCAACAGTGAAGCAAATATAAGCTAAATAGTTAAAAGGACACATTAATCTAACACTTTAATAAGACTAAACAAGCAGAAAAACTGAAAATGGAACATTAAAAATAAGCAAATAAGATGAAGAACAAAACGTTGACTTACATTGAAAGCTTGAAACTAAGTACAAATAGAGAACTGGAAATGAAAAATACAATAAGCTGAAATAAGCTATCACTACTGCTACGCTACCCTACTCCTAATACCTAATAACTAACACCCCCAATTCGTGAAATAGGAGCTTCTTATATAGCCTGAGGAGATGGATGCCAAGTCATCGATCCGAGTGATCATGTGCTTCTTTGAATCAGTCTCATCCGTCCAATCATCCCTTGGTCATCACTCTATAAATCTCAGCCTTCGGATCAAGTATTGTGAGGTGGTTTGTCCAATCAATAGCTCCCACGTGTCATTCCTTGAGTCAGGATCATCCTAGAAGTCCGTGCAATGACAATCTTACCCTTAATTGTGGTAATTTTGTACGGTAATACTTAGGGTTCATCGGTAAACAGTGAAAGTCTGGGAATTTTGGGGGTAAAATAGGCGCGGGGGTGTGAGGATGAATTTTTATTTTTGTTTGACTGTTATAAGGTTTGACCGGAAAGTTATAAGGGTTTGACCGAGGTTGGATTTTGGTTGGGTTGTGGGTTGCGGGTCGAAGAGTGGGCTGGGTTAGTTCGGTTGTGGGCTATTTATTTAAAAGTGGTTTTTAAGGGTTTAAGGGATTAAAGTTGGGCTAGGTAATTGTTGGATCCGGGTTAAATATTTTTTAAAGGGTTAAGGGATTTAAACATAGGGACTAAAGGTGTAATTTCTGATTTTTGAGGGACTGATCTTGCCACTTTTTCCAAGTTGAATCCAAGGGCTAATGTTGACAACTTCTGATAGATGGAGGACTTGGGTTGACTTGTTGACCATAATTTCTTCCCGGCATCGGCTAAAAATAATACTTCCATATCTCGTGCTCGTTTTTCCGGTTCTTTCTTGAATTTTGTCCTTTTCTTCGATATCCGTGCCTGCATATGTAGAAATACAAAAACACAATATATTTGGCATTTTGGTCGGGTTTTTGGTCATTTTGGGTCCGGTTTTGGTCGAGAAATGGTATGTGTTTAAGCACATACCAAAATTCCCCCAGACTAAGATATTGCAATGTCCTCATGCAATGTTATAAAAACACGTTTTCAAAACCGAAAATTTCCAATCTCTTTTTACTAACTTTGAAAAGTAGCAAAATTTTCAAAAGAGATTAAGAAATCTTAAGTTCTAAAAACTCCCCGATTTTCCTTTTATTTTATTTTTGTATTTTTATATTTTTCTCATTATTCATGTGACGGCTTTGTTGACGTTCATTATCTTATGATAACTTTTAGGGTCTTCGAGCAGGAAACACGACTCATAAAGAAGTGACCATACGGATAAAATTCGTCGTCCCTGATTTTTCACGAGTCCCCAAACTAAGCTTAAAAACGATATCATTGTCATTTACAAGTTAGATTGCCAACACTACCCAGAAAGCTAATTGTGGACTTCTTGTTCCCAAATTCCTAATTTCCTCTATTTATTTTATTTTTTGGTGAGAAATGAATTTCTTCAAATTCTCGTTTCGATAATTTTTAAGCCGATAAAGATACCTTAGTTTAGACGCTAAGTAGTTTCCAAATCTTCCCTCGAAAACCGTTGCATACAAAAATGAGGTCCACATCAAGGTCTCTGATTTAACACGATTTTGAGGATATCCCTTTTATTTGCGACCGAAACAACTCATCTACGAGTCCAGAGACAGAAGCCTTTATTAGGATATCCCCGGAGTCGAAATTTGGCATTTTTTACATTATTAAGCACATTAACGTATTTAATCCTTGGCCCTTTATAACAATCACAACATCGGCTGCGAACCGGCAAGATGTGATAGTCTATTATGACCTTGGAATTTTTCCTCTGCCTTTATTAGAAGTCTACAACATCGGCTGCGAACCGGCAAGATGCAGAAAACTTTTTATGGCTTTGGATTATTATTATACATTATTATATTCATTAATTATTTTGCCAAATCCCGAGTCCTACGGCTTTTATAACAATCCCAACATCGGTTGCGAGCCGGCAAGATGGAATAGTCTATTACACCGTAACACTGACAGTACCTTGATGTGTACCCAACTTTCATAAGCAAGGATTTTTTAAGGAAGAAATAAAAACTAATCATCGCCAAAACTAAAATAGCTTTAATTATTCCTAAATTTCTATTTTTGAGTGAAACAAGCTTATGGGAACAAAAAGCCACAAGTAACTTTGATGAGCTCTAAAGAGATCCAACTACTCCACGTTTAGCAATCTAACTTATAAACAACTCTATCATTTCTCGTTCTTCGCAAATTTAAAATCTTAAATTATAAGATCCGCGAATGCTTAGCCAAATAATCAAGCCATGCATATATAAAGTCAAATACGGGAACTTGCAAACTCTTGAAAAGAATTCGCGTTTTCTAGCTCCTTGTGTAAAAGACTAGCACGAGCTTAAAATTATAAATGGTTAAGGGGACAAGCTAGGGCTCAACACGCCCGGTCAAGTCAGAATTTTATTCCTACTCTCTCCAGCGGAAAATCAACAAAAATGTCAAAATTTATTATATTTTTGCAAAAAATTTTAAATTTTTCTCATTTTTTTGGATTTTTTCAATTTTTGAGGAAAAACGGGGTTGCATGAGAAAACGGCAAAAAGTGCAAGGCAAAATCAAATCGACAGATTACCCCCCCAGACTAAAACGAGACATTGTCCTCAATGTCTTAAAGGTAAGGGTTCTCCTACATAAATCTAAGGCCGTTTATTAATTATGCCAAAAGATAAACGTAAAACGATAAGATTTTAGGATATCGGATGAAGCAACGAATGATGAAACTCGAGTAGCATGAAGGAAACTACGAGCACGAGAGTCTTCATCATCGGGCAATCCTGGACACATCACAGAAAACACGAAACACAAGATATGGAAGAGGAAGCCCTCCTCACTCACTTTATTAGAAAAGAGATAAGAAGATAGAAGGATATGCATGGGGTGCCTCCCACGAAGCGCTTGTTTTTGGTAACCGAGTCACATGAGCTTGACTCGACCCTGAATTCATTTTTCCTTGGGGAAGCAAGTAACGGACACCCGGCATGAAAGAACGGAGATGCCGGGGTCAAAGACGGTGTCTTCACTCCCTAAGGAGTGAATGAGAGGAGAAGTCACCGGGTAGGTGAAGAAAAGGAGAAGGATCATGATAACAATTGTAAAGAAATTGTCATCCTCACACCCGGAAGAGATAAAAATGGTGGATTGGGTGGGCAAATTATCATACTTTTCAGAAATCTCATCCACCACTTTAAAAGTCACAACACCCGTATCGGGCTTGATATCATCGGGTGGTTTAGCAGGCGGACGAGTGGGTGATGGCTCAACGTGTAATGACTCAGTTTTATGAAGTGAAAGGGGATCATCATTAAGCAATCTTTCAAGAAAAAGAATTTCCCCTTCCGAGTCATGGGAATCGTCAGGGCGAGGTATTGGTAAAATCAGCCCATCAAATGTAGAGTCCTCGTCCTCGACGTTCTCTAACCCTTCATCGAAAAGAGGATTAACTTTGCAAGAAGTATACTCATCATTGAATTCAAAGAGAGGGTTAGAGAAAATCCCGGAAGTAACTTTGGAAATTTCAAGAGAATCTCCACAAGATTGCAAATCACTTTCACCGTCGGATATTTCCTCGGACTCACTTGGGATTGGGACGAGGTTCTCAACATTGTCTGATTCCGTTGCCGGAATAGTGTTAAGATGCTCGTCCCCCATTTTTAGAGAGTCCTCGGGTTCTTTGGTAGGAATGACGGGTGCTGTTGCAACTGACGAACTCTCATAAACTCCCCACCCAGAATCCTCATCATCGTCGTCATCGTAAACGAAAGTTTGACGATATTGGGAGCTTACTCTAGCTGCTTGTTCTTCAGCTAGAAGTTCTCCAGAAGTTTCTTGGGTAAATTGATTAACCATATCCTTAAAGCTTTTTGTTAACTCTAGAAGTTCATGGTTATATTTCTTTGTTGACTCTAATAGTTCATGGAGAAGTTCTTGATTGAGTGGTTGGGATGGTGTTAGAATCATATGGTGTTGTGGAGGTTGGAAATTGTCAAAACCGGGAGTATTATAACAAGGATTCGGTTCATAGTAATTTTGATTCCACGGTTGACATTGATAGTCATTATGAGGACCTCCACAATTTGGACAAGAAAAGTTCGGTGTATCATTGAAATACGGTTCTTGCTCATAAAAGTTTTGAGGAGGGTGATTGAAATTGTTTTGAGGATAATCGGAAATGTTCGGATTAAAATCATAAGTGTATGAATTTTCGGCTTCCGAAGCACAAAACGAACAAAATCCATTGATCAAATTTCTACCACACCTCTCGCAAGTGCACCGTTGACAATAAGACGATGTCGGATCAATCGAATCTCCACACCCATCGCAATATCGTTGATCGAATGAAGATATATCGGGCTGTGGTGGGTAGTTGTAGAAATTTGAAGAGTCGTTGAATGAATTCGTATTTGGATTATAATCAACTGAATTCCTCGAACCACAAAACAAACAACTTCCGTTTCGAATATCATTTCCGCACCCTTCGCACGTACACCACCGACAAGGTAATCCAAAAAGCGGTTCTCCACAACCGACGCACGGGATAACCGATTCCATCAGAATTAAAAATATAGAGGATTAAGAAGATAAGAATTAAACATTTAAGAGGATTAAAGAAGATTATTTTTGGGTTTTGAAATTTAGAAACATGAAAAAAATCACAAAAGAAAAATGGAAAATAAATTTGAAGAGAAAATCTTTTTGGATTTTTTTATATATAAGGAAAAAAATTATTATCTTTTTGGTGATCGTTTTATCATCCGTACTTGTTTCTTTCAAAACTACGCGCAGCGTGGCGGGAGAGAAGAATGGATCTCTCTTCAGTCTGCAATTTAATGTCAAGACTTCCTTAAACCCCGTAATTAGGTTGTAGTAAAGAAATAATCCAAGCAACGTTTAACTACACGATCTCTTTTGTTGTTTATTCGGAATGGTTTACAACCGCCCTCCTTCAACGGAAGACCGAGGATGTTTATTAAGATGAAAACACTTTAGGAAAAGTGTTTTTTAATTATTATATTTTTGTATTTTATTTTTTTTTATTTATTTATTTATTATTATTATTATTTTTTTTTATTTTTTATTTTTTATAAAAACGATAACTTCCGAGGAAGGGTCTTCAAAACACGATTCGACGAACGAAATCACGAACTCACTTCAACCTTCCCCGGCAGCGGCGCCAAAAATTGATTCGTACAATTATAGATCAAGGGAGAATTGCACAGGAAATATGCAAGACCCGAGTCGTTTGTCCCGACGAAGATCGAATGGAATTTGTGTTCCCGGAACGTGATTCGTGTAGTGAATGAGAGTGTATAAGTGAGAATTGTGATTTTTATACTACGAACAATGAAATATGAAATAAAAACAACTAATTAAGCTAATTAAACAATTAAACTAAGCATACAAACTTAAAAACGTAAATTTGAATTTTAAAAAACGTTACGCGACGAATTATAAAACGTAAATAAAAGTGAAATTCTAAAATTTAAGACCTAAAAATGTAAGAATAATTTTCCTATATTAAAAATGATAAAAGAAAATTTTTGGAAAAAGAAAAATATTTTTTTGACTTTTTAATATTTTTTTATGAATTAAAAACTAATTAAAACTATTTAAATGCTTTAAAAATAGTAAAACAAATGATAAAATTCTGGAAAATTTTAATTAAATCTAAAATTTAATTAGCTATCTAAGAAAAATCAATTCAGAACTTCATTCAGCCTGAATAAGCTGAATAGACCAAATAAGCTCTTTTGGAATAAGCTAAAAATAAGCAAATGAGGTCCAGAAATTACAAGAAGATCAGAACTGATAAATCTCACTATTATAAGCACAAAATAACTGAAAGTAATCAAATAAGCACAGGCTATAAGCTGTTAATCAGCTGAACAAATGCAACTTAGGACAGAATCAAAATGGCTATTCAGCCAACTTCAAGCCCTTATAGAAGCTAATCAAAAGCTAGTTATGGGAAATCAAAAGCTAATCCTAGAAGCTAGTACTATAGGCTGTACAAAAAACCAAGAATCAGTCAATAACAAGCACTAGACAATCAGATATAGAGCTGAGAATATGGGCTGTTAGGACAGAACTGGTGTGCAGGACACAGATCAGTTACCAGGGTACTTTTAAGCTAACTTATAAGCTACAAGACCAATAAGCTAATTCCTAAGGACTGTAAACAGGTTAAGTTAAGCTACTAATGAATACATAAAAACTCTTTTTAAGAAATTTGAAAAACATTTAAATCATTAAAACCTATCTGATATGAAAGCAGTTTATGCATCAAATTCATGTTTTGACTTTATCTGTTTTCAAAAACTTTGACTAAAATGAGATTAGATTGATTCTAACTTATTGAAAATGGAATTATAAGCTTAAAAAAAACTTGATTAAGCTATACTTACTACTAATGCACCTAGTCTAATGATTTTGCAAAGCTAAATCCTAACAGTATGTGCAGTCATGAGATTAAAATCTTAATTTGACTTTATACCTAATAACCTTCAAGTTTTATGCTCAAATTGACTCTAATATATCTATTGCAACTTATCTAAACTAAACAAACCTCAATCAAACTACAAGAACACAGATCCAACTGCTGAACCAAACACCCCTAATGAATCTGCTTATGAACTATAGAGCAACAGTGAAGCAAATATAAGCTAAATAGTTAAAAGGACACATTAATCTAACACTTTAATAAGACTAAACAAGCAGAAAAACTGAAAATGGAACATTAAAAATAAGCAAATAAGATGAAGAACAAAACGTTGACTTACATTGAAAGCTTGAAACTAAGTACAAATAGAGAACTGGAAATGAAAAATACAATAAGCTGAAATAAGCTATCACTACTGCTACGCTACCCTACTCCTAATACCTAATAACTAACACCCCCAATTCGTGAAATAGGAGCTTCTTATATAGCCTGAGGAGATGGATGCCAAGTCATCGATCCGAGTGATCATGTGCTTCTTTGAATCAGTCTCATCCGTCCAATCATCCCTTGGTCATCACTCTATAAATCTCAGCCTTCGGATCAAGTATTGTGAGGTGGTTTGTCCAATCAATAGCTCCCACGTGTCATTCCTTGAGTCAGGATCATCCTAGAAGTCCGTGCAATGACAATCTTACCCTTAATTGTGGTAATTTTGTACGGTAATACTTAGGGTTCATCGGTAAACAGTGAAAGTCTGGGAATTTTGGGGGTAAAATAGGCGCGGGGGTGTGAGGATGAATTTTTATTTTTGTTTGACTGTTATAAGGTTTGACCGGAAAGTTATAAGGGTTTGACCGAGGTTGGATTTTGGTTGGGTTGTGGGTTGCGGGTCGAAGAGTGGGCTGGGTTAGTTCGGTTGTGGGCTATTTATTTAAAAGTGGTTTTTAGGGGTTTAAGGGATTAAAGTTGGGCTAGGTAATTATTGGATCCGGGTTAAATATTTTTTAAAGGGTTAAGGGATTTAAACATAGGGACTAAAGGTGTAATTTCTGATTTTTGAGGGACTGATCTTGCCACTTTTTCCCAGTTGAATCCAAGGGCTAATGTTGACAACTTCTGATAGATGGAGGACTTGGGTTGACTTGTTGACCATAATTTCTTCCCGGCATCGGCTAAAAATAATACTTCCATATCTCGTGCTCGTTTTTTCGGTTCTTTCTTGAATTTTGTCCTTTTCTTCGATATCCGTGCCTGCATATGTAGAAATACAAAAACACAATATATTTGGCATTTTGGTCGGGTTTTTGGTCATTTTGGGTCCGGTTTTGGTCGAGAAATGGTATGTGTTTAAGCACATACCACATACGCAACTACTACACAATCATAATCAAACCCAAACCCAATATCATTCACAAACCTTAACTCGGAATCATCACTGATTTAATTTTCTATTGGCTATGTTGTTTTCCATAATTCCATTTATGAACTTTTTCTCCTACAAAACTCATATAATTAAATGGTTTCTCTTTGCAGGTCTTTGATTCGTGAGACAATAATATGATTTTGCTTATGGATGTTAGATTTGAGAAGTGGTGTCATCCATCTAATTTCAGAAGTCCGGCAATGACCATAGAATCTATAATTTGCAGATCAAAGGTAAACGCTCATTTTTCTATTAGCCATTTAATTGAATAGACTTTTTATTCTGATTTCTTGGTAATAAAGGTAAATGAGACAGAATAATTTTGCACGATTAGGATGTGGTTCATAAAGCTAGAAACTTTGTGGTCAAATTGATTGCAAAAACTAAAAACAATAAACTATTTGTTTTATTTGCAAAAACTATAACAATATTTCTTTGTCATTAGTTAACTTTTCCAAGCCATGAGTTGTATACAGTTAGGGTGGTGAGGATTTTATTACCACAAACCGGGCTAATTTCAGGAGTTGTGTAATTCAAGTTCGACTGTAACATTAGTTTTCTTTTTGTTATATAGGTTCTTTACTTTACCATCTACATAGAATACATTATCAACTTTAGGTACAAACCTAATGTTCTACTAATACTATATATTATTAGTGAGTTATATTAGCAGCTCCTTATGTGATGAAAAATGATCAACAAACTCATGCAGATTTTTAACTGCAAATACTCTCTTTTGATTAAGCATGCACAGAAAGCAGCTAATGGGGATGATTCAAGTGGCAGCAAGGAGAGAAAATGAGAGGTGTTTCATATTTGGATTTCAGGATTTCGGACGGGTGACAAGGAAGATTACAATTGGCATTACTTGACACAACTAGAGATGAGAATTCAGGCTCATCAGGTTTGTTTCTTAAAAATGAATTAGCAATCCTTATCGTTATATTAGTATTATTGTAGACGATAAGACATAAGATAATGAGCAGAAAAAGTAAGACTTTAGCATATTAAAAGTTTTATATGTAAGCGTTAAGACCGGAGTATAAAATGTTACGAAAAATGTAATACTGAAAACGCTTTTTAACCTATACTAATTTTGAACAGTTTATTGTTGTGATAGGTGTTAACAATGATGTACAAAATAGTTACAGCAACTCGCGCGCACAAACTGCACGATCACGTTCTCTGGGCCAAGGTAATTTAGAATCCTATTAAAATTTTCTATTGAACTTTACATTGGCAGTCTACTTTGTTGTTGGCAACTAAATTCATTCGAAGTGTTTCGTCAAGGAGCTGAGACAAGCTGGAATTAGAGTGTGAATGTACAAGTGAACATATGTGTATATATGTTATCTACAAATACTAATATTAGTTAATGTATTTAATTAATTAAATGGAGGATAATATGGGAACAGGTAAAGGTCGTTGAACTTTAGGGAAGCTAACTGATTCACTATACCATGATTGAAGTTATGTGTCATAAATGACAGCATTTTCATCAAGATAGTAATGATTTACATATGTATGAACCAGCTTCTGAATTGCAGATCAAATAAGTAACCCATCATTGGCATATGGGTAGTATTCAATGAGGAGTCTTAGTCCATGCGGCTTTGTCTCATCAGGTACTACCATTCCTCTGCAACCGAAGTCCATGCGGCTTTGTCTCATCAGGTACTACCACCAAGTTGTTTTCTTAGTAATAAAGGTAAAATTGATTCTGATTTGTTAGGACTGCTTTATGACCGCAAAGTTTCTAGCTTTATGAACGACATTAATATTGAAAGTAAAAATCAGTAGTATTCTGACTCATTTTTTTTTTATTAAACTGGATAGACTGATAGTACGTATATGTGCATTACTTTTTTTTTTAAATATAACTATCTGAAGCAACAAAAAGGATGGGGCTTTCTTTCACCAAGTTGTTTAGCGCGATATTTTCCAAGAGAGAGATGCGAATTTTGATGGTTGGTCTCGATGCTACTGGTAAAACTACCTTCTTATACAAGCTAAAGATTGGAGAAATCGTGAAAACAATCCCTACAATCGGTGAGTCCTGATCAAAGTTCACAGTCAACCATTAAATTACAATGAATGTGTCTTATTCGTTGTTATTAGTTAATAAGTATATCTGATGTTAGTGCTCCGTTTGTCCCAAAGTAAGTTAAACAAGTACATCTGATGTTAGTGCTCCGTTTGTCCCAATGAATGTCTCCTATTTTTATTTTAGACATACAAAAGAAAATTAATTGTGTTGCCTGAAATTAAAAAAATGTTGTGAATCTGTGATATTTTTTGTTTGTATTATTACTTTTTGATTTATTTCACCAGTGTTCACAATATATGTGTGTTTTCCAGACATGAGGAGTTCGTTAGGAGGTGAGGTCTACTGATAAGATTCGAGGTTGTCTATTGATAAGATTCTAGATTTTGATGAGGTATTTACAAAATATTTAATTGTTTATGGTGCTTTCATATTGCTTCTTTAGGTGATAAATATTTTGTGGATCCAAACACATGTTAGCTGCATTTACTTCACCATTAGTTAGTATCACTTCCCTCTGTCACTTATTTTTCAATGATAATGACATTATCTATATCATCATATACAATAAACTCGAGCAAATACAAAGGTGAAGTTTCAAGCCCCATTATTTATTTATGCAAATATTTAGAATCATGGACAACAAGTGGTCAAGAGGTAGACTTTGTTCCGGTTGTGGTTGATTTTTTAATTATAGTAAAACGGGTTTTTTTGGATTCTATTGACATGTTGTTTAGTGGGTGATTGGAAATTTTTTAAGTGTATATCTGGTTGGTTTTTAGGGTATTGCACCTTCTATTTAGTTGGTGTTTGGAATACTACACCAGCACTTTGTGTCTTTTTTTATATTTACATACACTGTTTGGTTGTCTTTTCGGTTAATTGACGATTGTTTATCAAGTATATATGTTGGATAAATTTTTTTATGTAGTTGCATTTGCAGGTTATGAATCACAAATTCAAGGACCCCGGCCAAGTCAACCAAATATCAGTGGAGGAATGCTGATATGGAGTGTTCTAAGGATAATCTACAAGATATAAAAGACATTATCTTTTTTAAGTTCAAGATAATACACAAGATATAAGAGGCATTATCATTTATAAGTTCAAGATATATTCTGTTTTGTTGCCAGCAAATAAAATCAAGTATCATTGGATATGTCTTGATAATTTTACGCCTACAATTGTAGTGTTTTTGAAAGTTCTAAAGTTTACCAAAGAATGTCTTTGGAAAGTATATTTGATTCTTATGTATTTGTGATTAGTTAATAAACAAAGCTTTACTGTTGATTTTTCTCATATGATGTTCTCATTCTTTCTATAATATGTGCAAATTTTTATTGTATGTTAAGACGGTTGGCGTGTTTGGATTGTCTTGCTGATGCGTTTAGGGGTGTTTGGTTTAGTTAATATGGTTTTGTGCTTGCAACCTTATTGAGACACATATCCTTAAATTTACAACTATTTTCAACATATAAAAACAAACACTTGCATGAAATAAGCTAATCAAGTAACCATCCACAAAGGTCATTCAAATATACAATTTTTTTTTTGTTGATATTGTTATTACAACATTATAAACACACACATCTTATGAAATATTTGCATCGTTTAAGATCAAGAATGTAGAACATAACCACAAAAAATGATATCTTATTAACTATTTACGTCGGTTTGAGATCAAGAGGTAGAACACAACAAGGGAAGTGACCGGTTATATGTGGTTTGATATATGTTATGGGGATATGTGATAAACACAAATAGCTTATGAAAGAATATGAAAAATATGGGGATATATGATAACTGATAAGTCTTGATATATTGTTTGTTTTTTGTAGTACATGTTTTATTATTTCCGTTTGTTTTGCCATGACTATAAACAAAAGTCAGGGCCAAACATTGTCTAAGGTTGGGTTATATTTGGAACGGTCTGTTTTTTCACACGGACAACTTTATGTAGCAGTCTCAAGAGTAAAAAGCAAGAGAGGCCTAAAAGTGTTATGTTGTGACAAAGACGGCAACTACACCAATTCTACAACCAACGTTGTATATAGAGAAGTTCTTCATAGATTATAAACTATATGTTATTTTGTTATTTTCAACCTTAGTTTTTGTTAAACTTTATTATTTTATTAATAATAGCATGCTTATTTTATTTCATTTATGTTGCTATACGTTCATACTTATATTACTATCAATTTTATTGTATAATCAAATTCTTAAAGCTAGCCGCCCCATCGGGGTGGGCCTTGGATCTAGTCTCTATTATAAATAAAGATCATAACATAACTGCATGGATATACAACATACAAACCCTAAACACTTGAAAGCGAACAGGTTCTTGATTTGTGCCTAAAACAAGAACACCACTTGGTCTTATCCCATAGAGATATTCGTGTAACCCAGGCATAAGGTCGAATAGTTTCTATTGGAAAGTGATAACACGATTTCAAGTGAATATCCGGTACTCATTGATTATCTACACCCTGTTCTGGGAACACACGTAACACAAGAAACCAACAATCAATAGAAACTATTTAGTGATAATCAATGGCTGGTGCTATGAAGCATATGGCTGCTAACTTTTCCAAACTGGAAAAGTTTGAAGGTGTCGATTTCAGAAGATGGCAAAAGAAGATGCACTTCTTGATTTTAAGCATGAGTGTGGTGTATGTCCTGAGCACTCCTATTCCAGATGATGAGGATGATGCAACTGTGGAAGATATAAGGAAAAGGAGCAAGTGGGAGAATGACGATTACATCTGCAGAGGTTTAATCCTCAAAAGTACGTCTAATCCTTTGTTTGATACTTATCAAAATGTGGAATATGGTAAAGAACTATGGGAATCCTTGGAAGCCAAATATATGGCTGAGGATGCATCAATTAAGAAGTTCCTTGAAAGTAATTTAAACAATTACAAAATGGTCAATTCTAGATGTAATACCTGAAATTCAGATAACCCGTAAAATTACCAAATTACCCCTGATAATATAAAACCTTATTAAACAACTTATAAAATTCTGAAATAATTCCAAAACATCTGAAATCGAACTATATCTGAAACAAAATAATTTTTGGGACAATGTTACATCATTTTAAATGTTCAAAAATAATCATACACATTTATTTAGAAATTCCGAAAATTATATGTTAAATAAATATAAGTATTTAATTCTTTTAATTAAATAAAATGTACAAATAAATTAAGGAAAGATTAAAGAAAATCAACCCAATATATTTCTAGATTCTAAATCCCGAAAATACAGATTTTTGCTCCCCTAAAGTCGGTTTTCATAATATAAAAACATATCTTTTATTTCCTCCTCAAAAACCTAAATCGCAAAGTAGAACCAAAACCCTAAGCGATCAAGAATAAATCGACCAAGGTATCCACAAGATTTCTGGACGTGTACAAGGATTTTTCTGGTATTCTTGGAGGTGCAAGGAAGCTAGGAAAATTAAGGGTTGCTGCGTTTTGTCATTGGTTCGTTCATGTTCTTGATTTCTTGTCGAATTGCTCTAAAACAAGGTAATAATCCATGCGACTTAACCAAACGTTTTAAAATTAATATGGCATTTTTACAGTGATCTTTAGATGTTATATGACTCATATAAAATATGTAAATCGATCCATGCATGCTAATCTAAGCGTATGAAAATATAATGGTCATAAAACACGTAAATCACAAAAATATATAATCCGAATTTCTGGACATGATAGCTATTTTATTTAGACCTCATATGATGTAATAGACCTGGGAAAAATAATAGATCGAATTATAGTAGCCTAAATCATGTCGTTGTAATTTTAATGTCTAAAACATACGTAAATATGTAATATATGTTAAACGATTTTTCTGGGCATGTTCTTTATTTTTTGTGGGTTCCTTATGAGTCATATGATCTGGGAAAAATATGAGTTTGATTTTTGGAGGCCAAAAATTAACGTGCTGAATTATTGTATAAACCGGATTTTGTGAAAACAAAGAAATAAAATAAAATGGAAATCGTGGCTTCTAGGGTTAGGGTTCTTGGATGAATATCTGATCATTTAATGTGTTTTAAGGATGATTTAATGATGGTTCAATGATTGGTAAAAAGTAGGGTGTGAAATTGTTTCTAAAAAGTCTTACCGATTTGCAATAAAATGTATAAGGACCTGTTTTGCCAACTTTGAAACTTCTGGGATATTTTTGTAAGATCATATACATCTGTAAGAATGTGGGAAAAATATAACTTTGGGGTCCTAAGTGTAAATATTGCAATATAATGAATTAATGGGAAATTAGGGTTTCGATTTGGAATTAATTAAAAGTGAGGGACCAAAAGTGTAAATCTGAAATTCTGAAGTTTTTTTGAGTTAATACTGATATAAAAAGGTTGTTGTGTAAATTTGAGGATTTTTGGGCTAATTATGTAATTGTTATGAATTATGACTTAATATATATGTTTTGTAAACTTAAAGGGTTAAATATGTAAATTTTGAATTCTGAGGGGTCAAATCTGTAAAGTACTAAATTATGATGGTATATTCTGTAATTATGAAATATAATATGCTTGGTTGGTAAATATGGATATTGTAGGGTTTAATTTGTAAAATATGTAATTATAAGGTTGGTTTTGTAAATTATGTAACTAAAGGGGTGTAATCTGTAAATTGTGAAAGTTAAGGGAATAAAAGGTAATTCTGAATAAAGTGAGCATATAATTCTGTAACTTAAAGTATTTTCACTAATGACCTTGGAAATTAATGAAGTTACATTTAAAACCCTAAACTTTGTATAATTGTCATTTAAAACCCTAAACTTCTGTAACTTGATAAAATGTACTGTATTCCATAATAATCTCTGAATAAGGGTTAAACCTAATCTGAAATGATAATATATGCTAATTCTGGAAAACCTGCTAATTATGGGAACTTACTAAATCTGGAAAGTTACTAAAAATAGAAAGTACATAAAATGATGAGATAAACTAAAAGGAATAATCTGAATAAGAAACTTTAGTAATTCTGTCTTCCTCTTCCTTAGGTGTGAAGAAGGAGAAGTCCTGGTCTTATTTCTGTGTTTTTTTGATTTTCTGCTGTGCTAATAAGGTACAGATATTCTGCCCTATTTCAGTAAGGGTGTTTCTTTCCCTTTTCTCTCAGTATTTCATTTTCCTTATTAGGATTCCCTATACCATTGCTATGTTCCCCTCTGTTTGTGAATCTCTGTTGTGATCTGTTTATCTTGAATCTTTGTTTGAACCTCTGCTATGATTCTTGTATTCTGAACCTTTTTCCTGAACTCTGATTGATCTCTTGTTCTGAACCCTGAATTTGTGAATCTTGATTGAATCTGATCTGTGAACCTTGTTCTGAACCTTAACCTGATATATCTGTTGTAAACTTTGATTTGATTTTGGTATAAACCTTAACCTGTTAAATCCTTATCTGAACCTAATGGATTTTGAACCTTTATTAAAAGCTATTTTAAAAAGAAGCTATACCACTTGAAAGGGAAGTTACTAAAAGTTTTGGAAGACCATTTTATGAAAACTATTTTGAAGGATCATTTCAATGAGAACCATTATTAAAGGATTGATTTAAATGAACTTTTGACAGGAACTTCTGAAATGGACTATTGCTATAAACTTGTAATTATTAACCTTTGATTACTCTTTTGGACTTTTGGAAATAAACCTTTTAATCTGAACTTAAGCTTTGATATTAAACTTAATCTGATAAACTCTGATTTAAACCTTATTATCTTAATCTGAATTGTTGACATGACCTTCTGCCATGAACCCTTAGATGTGACTCTGTTTATTATATGACATCTGACCTTGACCACAGTCTGATATCCGAGCCAATCACTAGGCATGAGGGTTTCATGTCCATGTCATTGATGCACCGATGGCATGACTCTAGGGCAGGAGAGTGATGACCTGTCCCGTCCCTGATTTATTTTATCTGGTGTGTTCTGAGGAGTTTCTGGCCACAGGGGGCGCATGGATGCATCCTAGTTCTGACTCTGTTATCTGTTATCTGTTTATGTTATATGTTATTATTATATCTGGTGACTGATGGTGTGTGCGATACACGTCTTTCACATATATCTGGGAGCTGATCACTCCGATTTGATACATGAGGTCACCCCTCATATTATCTGTTACTTGAGAGGTATCCCCTCTGGATTATTATATGATTACTCTGTTATGATATTATCTGTTATCTCTGGGCTCGTGATGGATTTCTGTATTTCCCTAAACCTGGTTTGTGCATTATCCCTTTCTCATTTCTTTTCTTTTACCCTTACTCCTTTCCTATTCTTTCACTTTAATTCTGTATCTGTATAATCTGTATTTCTGATTTGTTTCTGTATTGTTCTCTGCTATTGTTTCTGTCATCTATATATCTGTTCACTGAGCTCTCGTAGCTCAGCCGCATTTCTTTTCCTGCGGCAGGTTTTAGTAGGAAGCTGGGAATGGGTGAGAGTGTACCTCTGGACTTAGAAGGCTTGGTAGCTATTCTGGATTAGAATTGGATGGAAGATATTATGTTTTAGAATTAGTTTTGAAAGTTTCATTGTAACCTTGTAGATTCAGTATTTCACTTGTAATCCTTTGAGATTTTTGTATTACTGTAGATGTATGCTCTGTTTTGATCTGATATGAATCCATTATTGTGATATCTTTACCCTTGTCGGGTCGGGGTGTTACAATTTATGGTATCAGAGCTCACAGGCTGCGACTCGTAATACATTTACCCTTGACCTGTGAAGTCTGGACCACTAAGTTTCCACTGTAGGCGCTCATAGGATAACCTTTGAGAATTTGCCTTAGGATTTTCCCTGTAGGAACTTAAATTCTGACCAGTGAGGAATGGGTAGACTATAAGACATTTTCTTAAGTATCTTGCTTCCGCACCACTCTGATTCGTGCCTTGTTTTTGGTTAAAGACTATTGAAATTACATTTGGAAATTTAGAGCTTATGCCTTGCACCACCTAAGAATTGAAACCTAAATAAAATCTGAAGCATTGGAAATTGCGTAGTAATTATCTGACACTATTTGATCCTCACCTTCAGACTCTGACTCCGACCTCCGAACCTTCTGTTAATCATTCTGATGCCTCTTTGGGCAATCTGAGAATCCCCATGATGATGATACACTTGATACATTCTGTTATTTGTTTCTTGCTTCTGATAATCACCTATGAATCTTTTGATTCCGTCATAACCATCTCTGTTCCCATGAGAAGTTTTGTGGCGTTTGACCACAAGTATAAAAATGCTTTCCCTCTCATTCCGAACGATAAGATTTATCTTTATTGATCCGTCTTTCTTTGACAGTAACCTTGATTTTATCCTTATAAGGATTGATTGATTTGATCACCTAATGTTGACGACTATCCTCCTATGTCTCACCTTTGGCGTTTGAAACAATTTTGGAACCCCTGCCATGATTACCGATTGTTAAACTTTTGCTGCCACTACCCAATTTTGACCTTCATTTCTGATCTGTTGGATAAACAGTCTGATATCTTTCCGACCATCCCGAAGACCATTTAACCTTAAAGTGTTTGACACATTCTATAAATTCATGATCCATGTTGGATATAAATGTATCCTCTGATCCTATTCTGTCCTGAATGATGAATCTTATTTGTCAATCAGTTTTCCTCAGGAAGGATTTAATGCAAACACTATCTCTGTATGGAATTGTTAACTGTGCATGATGATGCTAATAACCGATGTTCCATAAGCCTCACTTCTGACAATTATTTGATGTTCGTATTACCAATGAGATACACTCTATCTGTCACTTATGCTAAAAAGCTAAACCAAAAGCACCAACACCTTGAACTATTCGCGTACCTATCCCCACACTTTACTGAACCATGTACTTGACTCTGACATATGCACTATCCGTCTGGTTAAGTGACCATATACGTTCTGCGGATCTGTTTACTATTGATATACTTAATTTTGGAGATCTTTTGATTATTGATTGACTGGTTCTTCAGCTATCATAAACTACCGCATCTGAAATATAACAATCTGCTCCACCCTATTTTGTTATAGTAACCTTGAACCGCTTAAATCTGTTAAGCTTATCACTGTTATGGAAAGATTTACCCTGATCTCATTTGATTGTCAAATTCTCCTGACACCTATTAGTATCCACCCCTAGAAAGTTTTGTTGTACAAATTTTCTGGCATTTTCTGATGAAACTTCTGACTTTCCCTCCCGTTTGAGAAGTAGAATTGATTCTGAACCGATCTCGGTTGACGACCCATGATGCTATAGAAGTTAAGAGATTGAAGAAACTGATGAGATATGATTTTGTCTCACCTCAGTGTTCCCTTTAAATACCTAACCGTAATCTCAACCGCAATCACTTTTCATTTCCGAGTATAAATGATTAAATTATTCTATCCTTGTGAACTCTGTATCAGACAACCTCATTTAATGTTCGAAGGACTGAAGAAGCAACCACAAGAACTTCTGAGAAGGGAGATGACTAACTGAAAGCAACTTCCGTAAAGTAATTCAGTTTTATTCGTAAAGATGGGTGATGTGAATTAGATATGAAGTTTCCCTGAAGTGATTCATGAAAACTGCTTTCGTACTCATTGTGACCATTATGAGTCTTAAATAATGCCAATAGTATTGGCTAATAAGAATCATGTTTTCACGAGTATCTGGACAATTGTCATAGTATGACAGCATGTTTGTGCCCTGAGACGAACGAGGAAACATGTAGACCATCTTCGTATTAAATGGAATGACCTTTGTTCTGGAAGAGTAGATGTGATTGGCGTTCAGAGATTGTAGCAGACACCACTACCAAGCATCCGATGACGACAGCAATCTGAGTTGGCGAATTCCGAACTGTGCTAGCAGACTTGTCCAAGACTCGTAGTCTTGCTTCTCTATTCATTTTAGTTGTACTAAGATGAATTGGGAGCAGAAGCAGACTTGAGAATGGAAATTGAGATCATGATTTTGAATGGAAGAAAATTCTGAAGCGAACGTTTGGTTTGGAAGAATGAATTCTGTGACGGATGAAGCTATGGATGATGTGATTCACTTCTGCTTGACCTATCTAAATTTCTGTTACCTAATGATAAATCTTTTGAATGATTTAAGTTCCTTATCAGTAATTCCGCTCTGTGTTCATTCTGCGTATGTCGGATGATGGTTTTGTTATCTGAAATTTGGCGAATGATGGATGATCTGATGTACCAAATTCTCATAGACATTTTGGGACTTCCGTTAAAAAAATTTTGAGTAATTTGTTCTCTTCTTAGTTAGGGTATTGGATTCTGATGACCTCTGAGACTGTAGGAAGACAAGGTGGATTAAGATAAGTTTGTTCTGTTCACAACTTGAGATAAAGTATGACCATCATGAGGGCATATTTATATGATGCCAGTATTATGACGTCTGGCCAATGTGATAATACTAACATCATATAACGTGCACTTGTTGTGGGCATAGGATATTTCGAGAAGTGCCTTAGAAGCTTAAGAAATTCTGATAACTGTTTGAGATCGTCTGCGTTAGTGAGACTTTAAGTTCATTCTAACTATACGCGTAATCTGCTTCCACCGTTATGCGAATTGATACATCTGGATTCTCGTCACGCATTCTGCTGACCTCTGAACTTCTGATAATAATCTTCAGTTTTGTTATAAAACTTCTTCCAATTGATGTTATCGATAATCTATTTCTATACGCTCTAATCTGATCTGTCAATTCAATTTCGGTGGACGGCATATCCGTCAAAATCCTGTGAAATTCTTACGTCTCTTCCGAGGAAATCTGATTATCATCTATTAGGTCTGATATGTCTTTGTTTAGTTTCCGTTCCCGTTTCTTTCTGCTTTCTGCAAATTTCGAGGACGAAATTTTTTTTGTTAGTGGGGAAGAAGTTGTAATACCTGAAATTCAGATAACCCGTAAAATTACCAAATTACCCCTGATAATATAAAACCTTATTAAACAACTTATAAAATTCTGAAATAATTCCAAAACATCTGAAATCGAACTATATCTGAAACAAAATAATTTCTGGGACAATGTTACATCATTTTAAATGTTCAAAAATAATCATACACATTTATTTAGAAATTCCGAAAATTATATGTTAAATAAATATAAGTATTTAATTCTTTTAATTAAATAAAATGTACAAATAAATTAAGGAAAGATTAAAGAAAATCAACCCAATATATTTCTTGATTCTAAATCCCGAAAATACAGATTTTTGCTCCCCTAAAGTCGGTTTTCATAAGATAAAAACATATCTTTTATTTCCTCCTCAAAAACCTAAATCGCAAAGTAGAACCAAAACCCTAAGCGATCAAGAATAAATCGACCAAGGTATCCACAAGATTTCTGGACGTGTACAAGGATTTTTCTGGTGTTCTTGGAGGTGCAAGGAAGCTAGGAAAATTAAGGGTTGCTGCGTTTTGTCATTGGTTCGTTCATGTTCTTGATTTCTTGTCGAATTGCTCTAAAACAAGGTAATAATCCATGCGACTTAACCAAACGTTTTAAAATTAATATGGAATTTTTCCAGTGATCTTTAGATGTTATATGACTCATATAAAATATGTAAATCGATCCATGCATGCTAATCTAAGCGTATGAAAATATAATGGTCATAAAACACGTAAATCACAAAAATATATAATCCGAATTTCTGGACATGATAGCTATTTTATTTAGACCTCATATGATGTAATAGACCTGGGAAAAATGATAGATCGAATTATAGTAGCCTAAATCATGTCGTTGTAATTTTAATGTATAAAACATACGTAAATATGCAATATATGTTAAACGATTTTTCTGGGCATGTTCTTTATTTTTTGTGGGTTCCTTATGAGTCATATGATCTGGGAAAAATATGAGTTTGATTTTTGGAGGCCAAAAATTAACGTGGTGAATTATTGTATAAACCAGATTTTGTGAAAATAAAGAAATAAAATAAAATGGAAATCGTGGCTTCTAGGGTTAGGGTTCTTGGATGAATATCTGATCATTTAATGTGTTTTAAGGATGATTTAATGATGGTTCAATGATTGGTAAAAAGTAGGGTTTGAAATTGTTTCTAAAAAGTCTTACCGATTTGCAATAAAATGTATAAGGACCTGTTTTGCCAACTTTGAAACTTCTGGGATATTTTTGTAAGATCATATACATCTGTAAGAATGTGGGAAAAATATAACTTTGGGGTCCTAAGTGTAAATATTGCAATATAATGAATTAATGGGAAATTAGGGTTTCGATTTGGAATTAATTAAAAGTGAGGGACCAAAAGTGTAAATCTGAAATTCTGAAGTTTTTTTGAGTTAATACTGATATAAAAAGGTTGTTGTGTAAATTTGAGGATTTTTGGGCTAATTATGTAATTGTTATGAATTATGACTTAATATATATGTTTTGTAAACTTAAAGGGTTAAATATGTAAATTCTGAATTCTGAGGGGTCAAATCTGTAAAGTACTAAATTATGATGGTATATTCTGTAATTATGAAATATAATATGCTTGGTTGGTAAATATGGATATTGTAGGGTTTAATTTGTAAAATATGTAATTATAAGGTTGGTTTTGTAAATTATGTAACTAAAGGGGTGTAATCTGTAAATTGTGAAAGTTAAGGGAATAAAAGGTAATTCTGAATAAAGTGAGCATATAATTCTGTAACTTAAAGTATTTTCACTAATGACCTTGGAAATTAATGAAGTTACATTTAAAACCCTAAACTTTGTATAATTGTCATTTAAAACCCTAAACTTCTGTAACTTGATAAAATGTACTGTATTCCATAATAATCTCTGAATAAGGGTTAAACCTAATCTGAAATGATAATATATGCTAATTCTGGAAAACCTGCTAATTATGGGAACTTACTAAATCTGGAAAGTTACTAAAAATAGAAAGTACATAAAATGATGAGATAAACTAAAAGGAATAATCTGAATAAGAAACTTTAGTAATTCTGTCTTCCTCTTCCTTAGGTGTGAAGAAGGAGAAGTCCTGGTCTTATTTCTGTGTTTGTTTGATTTTCTGCTGTGCTAATAAGGTACAGATATTCTGCCCTATTTCAGTAAGGGTGTTTCTTTCCCTTTTCTCTCAGTATTTCATTTTCCTTATTAGGATTCCCTATACCATTGCTATGTTCCCCTCTGTTTGTGAATCTCTGTTGTGATCTGTTTATCTTGAATCTTTGTTTGAACCTCTGCTATGATTCTTGTATTCTGAACCTTTTTCCTGAACTCTGATTGATCTCTTGTTCTGAACCCTGAATTTGTGAATCTTGATTGAATCTGATCTGTGAACCTTGTTCTGAACCTTAACCTGATATATCTGTTGTAAACTTTGATTTGATTTTGGTATAAACCTTAACCTGTTAAATCCTTATCTGAACCTAATGGATTTTGAACCTTTATTAAAAGCTATTTTAAAAAGAAGCTATACCACTTGAAATGGAAGTTACTAAAAGTTTTGGAAGACCATTTTATGAAAACTATTTTGAAGGATCATTTCAATGAGAACCATTATTAAAAGATTGATTTAAATGAACTTTTGACAGGAACTTCTGAAATGGACTATTGCTATAAACTTGTAATTATTAACCTTTGATTACTCTTTTGGACTTTTGGAAATAAACCTTTTAATCTGAACTTAAGCTTTGATATTAAACTTAATCTGATAAACTCTGATTTAAACCTTATTATCTTAATCTGAATTGTTGACATGACCTTCTGCCATGAACCCTTAGATGTGACTCTGTTTATTATATGACATCTGACCTTGACCACAGTCTGATATCCGAGCCAATCACTAGGCATGAGGGTTTCATGTCCATGTCATTGATGCACCGATGGCATGACTCTAGGGCAGGAGAGTGATGACCTGTCCCGTCCCTGATTTATTTTATCTGGTGTGTTCTGAGGAGTTTCTGGCCACAGGGGGCGCATGGATGCATCCTAGTTCTAACTCTGTTATCTGTTATCTGTTTATGTTATATGTTATTATTATATCTGGTGACTGATGGTGTGTGCGATACACGTCTTTCACATATATTTGGGAGCTGATCACTCCGATTTGATACATGAGGTCACCCCTCATATTATCTGTTACTTGAGAGGTATCCCCTCTGGATTATTATATGATTACTCTGTTATGATATTATCTGTTATCTCTGGGCTCGTGATGGATTTCTGTATTTCCCTAAACCTGGTTTGTGCATTATCCCTTTCTCATTTCTTTTCTTTTACCCTTACTCCTTTCCCATTCTTTCACTTTAATTCTGTATCTGTATAATCTGTATTTCTGATTTGTTTCTGTATTGTTCTCTGCTATTGTTTCTGTCATCTATATATCTGTTCACTGAGCTCTCGTAGCTCAGCCGCATTTCTTTTCCTGCGGCAGGTTTTAGTAGGAAGTTGGGAATGGGTGAGAGTGTACCTCTGGACTTAGAAGGCTTGGTAGCTATTCTGGATTAGAATTGGATGGAAGATATTATGTTTTAGAATTAGTTTTGAAAGTTTCATTGTAACCTTGTAGATTCAGTATTTCACTTGTAATCCTTTGAGATTTTTGTATTACTGTAGATGTATGCTCTGTTTTGATCTGATATGAATCCATTATTGTGATATCTTTACCCTTGTCGGGTCGGGGTGTTACACTAGATCTGTCATAGAACAATACAATGAACTTCTTAGTATACTTGGTAGATTCACACAACAAAAAATGAACATGGATGAGACTATTTCAGTCTCTTGTGTCATTGATAAACTCCCTCATTCTTGGAAAGATTTCAAGCATATGCTGAAACATAAGAAGGAGGAATTAACTCTTGTTGAGTTGGGCAGTCATTTGCGCGTTGAGGAATCACTCAGAGCGCAAGACAGTGACAAGCCAAAGAGTAGCAATGCTACTGGTCCATCAGTTGTCAATATGGTGGAGCATAACAACTCCACCAGGTACAATGACAACAAGGGCAAACGTAAACATCAGGATAACACCAAAGCTGATCTTAACAAGAAGCCAAAAGCTACTTGTTGGAAGTATGGGAAAACTGGACACTTCAGAAAGGATTGCAAGGGTGTTAAAGTTGGCAACAAAGCCAATGGATCAGGCGCAAGTGGATCAGGGAATGGTAATACCAATTCTCTGAAAGGTCAGAATATATTTAATAAGTCTTTTCAGATTTATTATGTTACATATATATATATATATATATATATATCTGAAGCATACTTTGTGCAGGATGATGATGTTGCGTGGTGGGTTGACTCTTGAGCAACAATCCATGTGTGTAAAGATAGAAGCTGGTTCAAGACCTATGAGTCACTGCTGGAAAGATTGTTTCTTTGTTTAATGTTTTACATGTTCCTAATATTAGAAAGAATTTGGTTTCTAGTAGTGTTTTGAATAATTGTGGTTATAAACAAGTTATTGAATCTAGTAAGTTTATTTTGTCTAAACATGGTGTGTTTATTGGTTTTGGCTATTTGTGTAATCAAATGTTCAGGCTTAATATTGTTTATGATATTGTTAATTCAACCTTTATGTCTACCTCTAAACTAAATGATTCAACCCTATGGCATGTTAGACTTGGCCATGTACACTTTAAGAGATGCGAGATATGTCTAAGGATGAGTTAATCCCAGCCTTTGATATGAACACTGAAAAGTGTAAAACTTGCATGATGACCAAAATAACTAAGAAACCTTTTCAAAGTGTAAAACATGAAACTGAAGTTTTGTAGCTAATTCATAGTGACCTATATGATTTACATGCTACTCCCTCATTGGGGAATAAGAAGTACTTTGTGACATTTATTGATGATGCTTCTAGGCTTTGTTATGTCTATCTGTTACATACTAAGGATGAAGCATTAGATAAATTCAAAGTATTTAAAACTAAAGTTGAATTGCAACAAGGTTCCCTGATCAAAAGATTAAGGACTGATAGGGGAGGTGAGTACATGGATACTCTGTATTTTTAGTCTGTTGGTATAATCCATGAAACGACTGCTCCATATACTCCTCAGCAAAATGGTATCTCTGAAAGGAAAAACAGGGTACTAAAGGAGATGGTTAATTCCATGTTGTCCTATTCAGGGATGAGTCAAGGGTTCTGGGGTGAAGCTATGTTAACAGCTTGCTATTTATTAAATAGGGTTCCCAATAAAAGGAACAAGGTTACCCCTTATGAACTCTGGACTAAAAGAAAACCCAACCTGAACTTTTTCAGGGTTTGGGGTTGTAGGGCTGTTGTAAGACTCCCTGATCCAAAGCAGAAAACTTTGGGTGAAAGAGGCATTGAATGCATCTTTGTTGGATATGCTGAGCATTCCAAGGCATATAGGTTCTATGTTATTGAACCTAATAAGTTTGTTTCAATTAACTCAATAATTGAATCAAGGGATGCAATCTTTGATGAGAATAGGTTCTCATCAGTCCCTATACCAAGTCAAAGGATTCCAAATGGAACTAATGATATTGGCGTTTCAGAGGTCTCTAGTGAGGTCCCTGATGAGGTTGTGGTACAACAACTTGAATCTGAGCTCAGAAAGAGCAAAAGGGTTAGGACTCCAAATTCATTTGGACCTGATTTTCAATTATATTTAATTGAAGGGACAAGGGATGAGGTCTCTGACCAATACTCCTATTGCTTCGTTGTTGAGGATGATCCCAAAACATTTGATAAAGCAATGAAGTCCCAGGATGTTGATTTCTGGAAAGAAGCAATTAATGATGAAATGGATTCCATCATGGGCAACAACACTTAGGTGTTGGCTAATCTACCACCTGGTTGCAAATGGATTTTCAAAAGAAAAATGAATGTAGATGGAACTATTGAAAAGTTCAAGGCTAGACTAGTCATTCAGGCTTTAAACAAAAGTCAGGGATAGACTATTTTGATACTTATGCCCCTGTGGCACGTATCAGTACCATAAGATTGCTGATTGCTTTAGCATCAATTCACAATCTGATTATACATCATATGGATGTGAAGACAGCTTTCTTGAATGGTGACTTAGATGAGGAGGTTTATATGAACCAACCTCATGGTTTCATCATGCCTGGCAATGAAAACAAGGTGTGTAAACTGATTAAGTCTCTGTATGGACTAAAACAGGCACCTAAGCAATGGCATCAAAAATTTGATGAAGTGGTTTTGTCAAATGGTTATCTTCTTAATCAAGTTGACAAATGTGTATATAGCAAATTTGATGAATCTGGTAAAGGAGTCATCATTTGCCTATATGTTGATGACATGCTGATCTTTGGCACTGACCAAAATCAGGTTGACCTGACAAAGGAATTTTTGTCATCAAGGTTCTCCATGAAGGACATGGGGGAGGTTGATGTTATCCTTGGTATAAGGATTAAACATGAAAGTAACAAAATTTCTATCTCTCAGTCTCATTAAATTGAGAAGGTGTTTAGGAAATTTAATTACTTTGATTGTACTCCAGTGAGTACTCTTATGGATACAAGTGAGAAGCTGATGCCTAATACTAGTAAGGTTGTATCTCAACTTGAGTATTCTAGGGTGATTTCCTGCCTGATGTATGTCATGACATGTACAAGACCTGATATTGCTTTTGCAGTGGGTAAACCGAGCAGGTATACTAGTAACCCTAGTGCTCATCACTAGCAAGCAGTTCAGAGGGTACTGAAGTATTTGAAGAAAACTATGGATTGTAGTCTCTCATATATTGGTTATCCTTCAGTATTAGAAGGATACACTGATGCAAGTTGGATCAGTAACACTGAAGACAATTCGTCTACCAGTGGCTGGGTATTCCTACTTGGTGGAGGTGCAATTTCTTGGGCATCCAAGAAGCAAACTTGCATCACTAGTTCAACAATGGAATCTGAATTTGTGGCTTTAGCAGCTGCTGGTAAAGAAGCTGAATGGTGAAACTTTCTTTTTGAGATTCCATTGTGGCCTAAACCTATAGCACATATTTCTATCCTTTGTGATAGTGCTGCTACATTGGCAAAGGCTTATAGCCAGATGTATAATGGGAAGTCTAGACACTTAGGTGTCAGGCATAGCATGATTCGTGAGCTTATCATGAATGGGGTGGTATCTATAGAGTTTGTTAGATCTCAACAAAATTTAGCTGATCACTTGACGAATGGTTCGGCTAGAGACTTGGTTTTAAAGTCTACTAAAGGGATGGGTTTAAAGTCCAACTTAGTCACTGAATGCTAAGACACCCAACTCCCTCCTGAGGAAACTTGGGAGCTGATTTCAATGTGGAAAGCTGAACATTTAGTGGACTGGAGCACATGTTTTACAAACATCCCAAGGTTGTGCTCGGAACCTGCTGAAAAGGAGGATGAAGTCTTTACTTCTCAATGGTTAATTTCTTTAAAAAAGTGCTAAGCAGGAGCATGAATAAAGAGGAACCACCTATGTGAATGTTGAAGTTTTGCCGCTTTAGGGAGCTATGGACTTTTAGCTTTTACAACATTTATGAATTGGATATGGGCACATGGCTTATTTATTGTCAGGAGCATTTAAGTGTTTGAAAACTTGTGTGTATTTTATCTTCAGTTATTCATGTGGGTTGAAGGGTTCAATTCTTAGAACACTCTGATTCTCGAATATTTGAACGTGTAATGTACTAATATGGGAATTCAATCTTCAAGATATTTTCATTTATGCACATGTTTTGTTTTATGTTTAAATTTTCATGCAAAGGAAGTGAACTAAATTTGGGGAGGATTGTTGGAACATTTAGTGCACTTGAGGGTATTGATTCACACCTGGTAATGGGTCAGGAGGTACGGAGTATACACCCATCAGGTCCTTGAACACCATGACTCTAATAGTGGTTTGGAGTAACTCATCAGAAGGTTTAGTCCTTTATAGAGTTACTACTGCTAGTACTAAAGTTAGTACTGTCGGCAGTGTTAATGCTGCTAGTATTAAAGTTAGTACTGCTGGGCATAAGTTAGTACTGCTGGGCAAAGTTAGTACTGCTAGGCATAAGTTAGTACTGTTGGGTATTAATTAGTACTTCTGGTATAACCACTAATCTCTGCTATTATGGAAACTATTATGGTATGATTAATGGGCCGTTAATCACTAATAATTCCATGGGCTAGGGTTTGAGTAATCTCTATTATAAATAGAGATCATAACATAACTGCATGGATATACAACATACAAACCCTAAACACTTGAAAGCGAACAGGTTCTTGATTTGTGCCTAAAACAAGAACACCACTTGTTCTTATCCCATAGAGATATTCGTGTAACCCAGGCATAGGATTGAATAGTTTCTATTGGAAAGTGATAACACGATTTCAAGTGAATATCCGGTACTCATTGATTATCTACACCCTGTTCTGGGAACACACGTAACATAAGAAACCAACAGCTTTGAAGGAAGAGGGTCAGATTGTTGATAAGTGTTGTACTTGAATCCAAAATCCAGATAATGAATAGCAAGATATAGAGCATTGTTCAAAACTTTAAATCCCTCTTCATGTATTTCTATTTTACTTTGTTTATATTCATTGTATAATTTGTATTCATGCACATTAATCATATTTTATGCAAAAATACCGTAATTTGTGTATCCAATCCTTGTATCAATCAAAAGCAATATTATCTACCTTTATCTATATCTATATCAAGCATCTCCAATGGTAATGTTTTACCAAAGACTCATTTTATTCCTATGAAAAGTTAGGAAAAAATGACATGTTTAAAAAACATTTTGATATGAATCATATTATTATTCTCCTTTTCATTATTATCTAGTTAGTAGTAAGTATAAATATTATTTTATTAGACAAGTTTTATTAAATAATGATTAGAAACTAAAATTTTATTAGAAATGGAGTCTTGTTTAGAAATCTATAAATAGGGTAGTAGGGTTGTAATTACTGGATGTTGAAGTATATGAATAGATTAGTGATTTAATATCATTATTGGGAGAGCTTATTCGACCTCTCGAATGTCGATTACTCTATCTTTATTTTTTATTAATTGTTTATATCTCATTATCGAATCGGTTCATATTAAATTGGTATCAGAGCTGTTCGATTATGAGTTAAAAAAACATTATTACTGTTTACAGCCAGAAACCACTGTTCATGTCGGAATTTACTTTTCATCAGTGTAGTCACTGTTTATCATAAGAATTTTGTTATTCTCGTGGTTCGAAAGGAATGGCAGCCAAGAGCTTTGAGGATGGGTTAATGGACCTTAAAGAGATGAGAAAAAGGTTTCCATCTGAATGAGAGGAAAGTTAAAAGCGGTACAATCGAAATCGGAGGAAAGTATCTCGAGGTTCGAATTTAAAGTGGAGGAACCTATTACACAAGCACGACAAGGTTTCTCTTTGTTGTCTAATAAGTTCTTCAAATCGATATAGGCAGCGGTAAAAGAAAAGAAGAACAAATTGACAGAGGAAATGGTAAAAGAAAAGGATAATAAGTAGCGACATTCATCTGGGCGACAACCAAACCAACGTTGTTATAAAAGAAGGATGAAGGCAAAGTTATTCTGGAAGAAATTTGTGGTTTCATCGTAGCAAACTAGCAAGCTATAGATCAATATTTAAAAGTTGGAGTTTTCAAGAGTACCCACAAGTTAGCATCAAAGTTTCAAGCGGGCCTATAAGACTGCATATCTTCATAAAGAGCTCGTGAGAAATTTTCGTGACTACTACCTTTACTTGATGCTTATAAAAGGGATTCAACTAAGAACATGGGATCCGGGAATCACATCATTAAAAACAACACCTTGAGGACAAGGTGTTTCTAGGGGCGAGAGTATTGATATGAATCATATTATTATTCTACCGTATTTATTATTATCTAGTTAGCAGATAAGTATTAATATTATATTATTACATGAGTCTTATTAGATAATGATTAGGAATTAGAGTTTTATTAGGAATGGAGTCTTGTTTAGAAATTTATAAATAAAGTATTATGGTTGTAATTTACTGGATGCTGAATTATATGAATGGATTAGTGATATTATATGATTATTATGAGAGCTTATTTGACCTCTCGAACGTTGATTGCTGTATCTTTGTTCTTTATTAATCGTTTTTATTTCATTATCGATTCGGTTAATATCACATCTTCGATGCGAAAAAAGTAGCATTTTTATGTACCTAAGGTTTTAAAAAAACAACTCTACCTCTTTTCTTGCACCGCAAGCACCGGAAATCATGAGCCCCTACCAGAATCCACTAGAATTGCAATTATTGTACAATTATTTATCGTCACAACTTTGCGCGAGTACATTAAAATATGAATATTTTATAATAGATAAATAAATAAACTTCATAGCAAATAACTTAATGACTTGAGCTTAAACCTGGTCGGGTCCTACCTAACCATATTTTCTCAAGGGCATAGCTTAAGCTTAAGCCCAAGCTCATTTTTAAACCCACCTTACCTTTGATATGGCACCATGCATGAATGCTTCTTCATCTTTACGTGTGAACATAGTTACAGGTTGGAGGATACCATGCGTGAAGGATTAAAAGTAACTAATGCACCTATACACGAAGAACACATTTGTTAGTGCAAGCAGTCTCGTTGGGGAGATTGTTAGTGCAAGCAATCTCGTTTGTTTTGATTGATGACAAACATGTAACTTGATACATAACGTAAAATGTGCAAGTTACTTGTAATCATATCTTGTCTCAACATACATTCAACACCTCTCGAGTCCTCGTAAGATATAACACAGGTTCGTACATGTTTGTTATGTGGCATTATGATCAAACCCTTAACAAACCATTTAGAATGTTTAAAATACAGATAGGTCATTAAGTATTTTAAAAGACTAACCATTCTACTTAGAACCTCATTTCACACTCTGCATATACAAGTACTTTTACTTGTACATCATGTTTCCTAAGATTAATAGGATAGGTACACTTTAGGTGTCAAACTAACATGATACATATTGGTAAACATATATTAGTTAAGCTAGTATATACGTAGGACATACATATATACATTTACATTATTTACATTTTAAGAATTAAAATGGAAATATGTTCATGACATCAGTGCATAGATCATTAGGATATCTTTATAATATCTTGTAGATTTAAGAAATATCTTGGAAAGATTCTCAAGCAAAAGATTGGATTTGAAAATCTTTTGGAAAGATATGGAAAAATATTTTGGAAAGATTCTTAAGCAAAATATTAGATTTGGAAATCTTTTTACAAGATTTGGAAAGATATTTTGTAATGATCTTGAAGCAACATAGTTGACTTTGTTAGATTATGGAAGATATGGTAAGATATGGAAAGATTTGAGAATCTATTAGTTGTCATGTCCCGGCGGATCCAAACAGCATAAAGGGCGGATCCCTTTATTTGGATCCGCCAAATCCGTGAGCTGTTCATACAGTTTTCCTATAAATAGTAGCCCATTGTTTACCCATAGTTTCATCCAACTAGAACACACATTCCCTTCATCATTTCACACACTTAGATCAGTAGCAAACCATGTAGATTCATACATTAATCACCCTTTGCATAATGATCATAATGTTACTAACTTTCATTATGTTGTAAGCATACACTTGTTATGATCCTGTGAAGCAAGCTCAAGATCATGAGTCATCATCCATAGCATACTTCCTGATCTACCATGAAGGTTAGAAGATCTTGAAGTCATCCACCAAAGCATTCCAACATATGAAGATTCAAGGGCACTTGACATCCTCAATGATTGAAGACTTCTTATTCAAGAAGTTCATGTAGATACCATATGCATATATGAAGATCCATCACAACAAGTTTAGGGAGCTTGTGATCTTCATCCATTGAAGGCTTCCTTTCAATGGAAGTTCATCTAGATTAGTCATACATATCCATGAAACATTTAAGTCATGGATCATCATTGTAACATACCATATTAGATTAGATGGTTTATGTGTTTGTGCCATAAAACACAAGGTTTCTATGTTGGGCCATAAAATATAGCGGGAGTGGTTGTACCCATGTAAAGAACTCAGTATCTAGCTTAGTACCGGAAAAAGGTTAAGCGACGATGGGAGTGGTTGTACCCATGTAAAAGAACTCGACATCTAGCTTAGTGTCGGTAATTGTATAAGCGACGTTAGGTTGGTTCTACCTCGAACTAGAACTCGGTATTTAGCTTTGTACCGGAAAAAGTGTAAGCGACGTGTGTAAGGTTTTCTCCGCCGAGAAGGGAGCTTGTTGATCTAGTGAAGTAACTCTCGAGTTGGGTACTCGGGGAGTGGAGTAGGGCGGAGAGGAGCTCCGTGACCGAACCACTATAAATCATCGTGTTCGGTTTGCGCTTTCTTTTACTTATCTCTTTACTTTTATGTTTGCATTATGTGATTGATTGTGTTGTGATTAGTTGATAATACTTATGTGACAACTTGGTAGACATAAACTATAACAGACAGCTTTCATATTAGAACAAGCCAAATTGGAAATTTGATACAACAAGTTTTAAGTTTTTAAAACGGGAACGTATTCACCCCCCCCCCCTCTACGTTTTCACAACGTTTATTATATATTTAATATAGTTATTAATTATATAATATATTCCACTAAATAAATTTAACGATCGTTAGTTTCCGTTAGACGCTTAACTAACTTTAAATACACGTTAAATAAGAAGAGAAGGGCTTAAGTGTCTAAAACCGATTTCCCTTTTCCTCCCCTTGCTATGGCAGAATATTGGGAAGATTCTAAGGGGTTCTAGGTGTCGTTTTTACGAAAGTAAAGGAGGTGAAAACAATAACTTGTTGGATAAGTTGGGGTGCTATATAAACACCCCTTAGCCTCATTGTTTCATACGTTTTCTTACACATCTAGAAACCCTACACCGAACCTTGTTTTCATTCGGTAATTCCTTCTTAGAAAACCATACGTATCAAAACAATAAGCCTTGAAATCCCCTTCTGAGTTTCCGTATAAATATCAAAGGCTTTGATATTAATTAACCAAAGGACTTCTAGTCCAGTGGGTGGGTTACTTGCTTTTCCTTCCCACAGACCAGTGTTCGAGTCCTGTGGTGGTCAGATTATGGGCTTATTTTTTGGTTGTTTTAAGTTCGATTCAAATGCATACCACTTAGGTATTTGGATCGGATCTAGAACAAATATTAAACGCAAGTTGTTTTGGTAATCTTGGAATAAGCACTAGCATCCTAACGTGTGTCGTTGGACGTGTAGTATGTGCAACGATAGAGGTGACTTACTTTAGTCACTAAAGGGTTTCTTGTTGAGTCAAGATCCGGTGGAATTAATCATTTATTGATTAATTAAAGGTTAGTATTTATGTGCTTTATTTTATGTTGTTAATCCATTAAACACTAACTAGATCCATCCGCTGCTGCGTACTCGTGGTATTGATGGTTTGATCAATATGAAATCCCCACATGGCATCACGAGCCATCTCGTTTGGTGTTATGAGTTACACATTAAATCGCTAGCTACGCTAATTAAACACATAATATTAATTTTTATGACAATAACATGCATTATTGTCATTTAATTAAATCTTGATCTTATTTAATATATTAATGTTTAATAAGACTAAAAGGGGTTAAAAAAACTAAAAAGTTTACTTCTTCTTTTTCTTTTTCCGATCTTAAGGCTTACGCGGTCATTGTATATGACGCTTGTGGTCCACTTGGTACCAAGCTCGAAAACCTTGTGGGAGCCTTAGATTCTCCAATTGGGGAAGGCTCATTCTTGAGTTTTGGAGCATTACTTATTTTACTGCTTTCCATTAGAGTCTGTCTTCACCTCTACCCCTTCTTTTTTCTGTTTTACTTGCTTATATGTTTTATCCCTTGTGACTTGTTTTTACATATATGCTATTGATTTTGAAAATAAAAACAGACTAATTACTTATATCGAAACTTGTTTTTAATTAAATCGTGGGTTCCATCAAGCTACTCGAAGCTACCAGGATATAGCTTGCTGGATATCGTGAGATTTAATTCTTGTCTGTTAATATACACACTTTTCCTTGTGACCAGTTATGTGTTAACTGCAAAAACTTGTTTTTTTTTACACTTAATCAGACTATAAACTATCGAAATTTGATTTAATTAAATCATTGGTTCCATCAAGCTATTGAGGGTGTGGATCATTACTCGAAGCTACCAGGATATAGCTTGCTGGATATCGTGTGATTTAATAAACTTTAACTATAAGATACCTAAAGTTTTGTGTTTCTATTAATGATCTTTGATCATATCAAGATCTAGGGTTTTGTGTGGTCTTTTCCCGCCCCACTACATGCTTCGGCATATGAGGAAATTATTGGAAGAACTTGATTCTTTTGACTCATGCAGAGTACAATATAGGGTTCTTGACCACTCTTTGCCCGTGATATTAGTACACCTAATATGTTGAAAATTTGTTTTTGTAAACTTGTGTTACAAAGATATATGCATGCCTCTTTGTACACAATTTTTGATACATATTTTTTTCAAAAATTATGTGATACCCTATTTGAAATTTAAGTCTATGCCATCCAAGTTTGAGGACACTTGCACTTGCCTTTTGCTCTTCGTGGGACGTGAGTAAATTGCAACCTAAGGTGTTTATTCTCTGGCGTGACATCTAGAGTTATTTACACATGTTCTCTAATTGGATGACTTAATCGAGTCAAGCAGTGAGATCCTTGATCCTGAGGCATAGGATGAGACAAAACATGCATGACACTAGCAGCTTGTACTCTAGTGCCATAAGTCTCATAAATCTAAGAGTTGCACTTGAAATGCAATTGTCGCACGCCGCCTACCTCTTGTACCCACAAGACTTACCAGAGTAGTAAGCACTACCGTGATGAGTGGGAGCTCAAGAGGGTCTTAGTCTTTTATTAAATTAATTGTTTTTCTGTAAAAACAAGGGTAGTTAATTTCTAAAAGAATCAATTATCGAAAATACTAAAATTTAAACTTTACTGTTAATTGTATATTGCAACATATACTATAAACGATGGTTTGTCCTTTTCTTGGAAAAGACAAACTGGGTCTCCTTTCCTTGTAAGAAAGAGAGAGACATATTTCTATTCATTTTCCTTGCTAGAAAAGTGAATAAAATGAACGATTGAATTTACCCCAAATTCTAATCAAACTCATAATGTCTTGTTATTATCGAGACATCTTATGAGTTGAAATTAGAAAATGGATATATTACCGCAAAATAGTAAAAGCAATAGCTAGCATGATTCACCTAGTTATTTGCTTTGAATAAAATAAAGGCTCTACACCCTTGTAGCTATGTAGGCGAAATATAAAGGAGAAATTGCATGCCAATTTTTGAGTTAATGAGTTAGCATAAATGGCTAGTCCATCGTTAATGTAATAGAACTTGACACACTCCTGGATATCTAAGTACATGCTTACTTGTTCACATTAGCAATAATGTGTAGATATCCAAGAAAAGGAATTTCAATAAATTGCTATTTGCTTCTCACTAATAGGAAAACACTTGTAATGTTTGTCTAATTCAGTGGGAGTAGTACAATTTATTTTCTAAGCTGGCATTCTAGTAATGTTATCTGATTCAGTGGAAACTATGAGCTTGTCTGCCTTATAGTTGTCCCATATTATTTCTGGTTTGCCCAAAAATAACTTCTTACTTTCCAAATGTGATATTTTTTTCATTTAGTATGAATCACTGCATACTGTTTTATATGATAACTTGTCGCTTTCTGTAGCATTATCTATAACATCCTCATGCAAGATTACTTATTAATTGAACCTGTTCTATATACACTTTTTGTGCGGATATGATTTGAGCTAGACTTAATTCATATTCTATATCTGACATGGTCATATTATCTGTACAAACAAATGAATGTCGTATTGTTTTGTATACTTGCTTAATGTTGCATCATGCACAAGTGGGAGAAATCTTAATTGTGTGCAAGAAACAACATATAATATGACTAATGGTTTTCCTTGACCATAAGGTAAGGAAATTAATATTCTACTAAGACTTCTACACATAAAATGTATGTTGCCCTATTTAGAATAAGTGTCAAGATATGATGAAAGCTACTTCTAAATATTCACTAAATGATTTAGTCGGTATGATTATGTTTTCTTATAAAGTCATAATCATGAAGTAAGCAATTAACTTGAAAATACTATTTGAGGTCAACAGTTGGTACTCATAATTATTTTAGTTAAATATGTTTTATGTCTTCTTGTAAAGACACAAACATAAAGTCCTTTAATTGTTGAAAGACTTGTAACGTAAGGTAAGACGTTAACTCGTTATGTCTTCTTGTTAAGACATGAACATGAAGTCCTTGAGTTGATCAATGACTTATAACGTATAGTAAGATATTAAATGTTTATGTCTTCATGTAAGGACATACACATAAAGTAAGTGACTTGGTCAACGAATAATATCTAGTATGTAATTGGTTTCAAAATACTATGTATGCAATTTGGTTTTACCCAATTGGCAAGTATATGACCAAAAGAGTATTAAGTTATCTAAGGAATTGTGGTATAGTCTCACAATCCCATAAGATACCAATCCTTGTGGTACGTCTAATGTGTTATATCAAACTCTTCTGACATTGTTTGATTAATGATAACTTAAACTACTTTAATATCCAAAACTATCAAGGTTAGAAAATTGAGTATATCATGCATATACTTAATATGACTCTAACATAGAAGGTAATTAAGACATCATCTATTGATGGAATGGAATGATTCCCATTATGTCTTAATTGAAGTTCAAAATTTGTTAAATCTCTTGGAGCATGTTATTAACAAACTAGAGTTGAGAACTGTGGATGCATTTTAAATATTCCAAGTGGAAACAATTTATTGTTGCTCAAGACGCTTAGTATTTAGAGAATAGTCTCTACTTACAAAAGTAAGTGGGCATCTTGAAGATATTTAAGAACAAAATGCACAACCTTCTAAATACACTTGCTAATGTCATACTAAGGTTAAACATGAAAATGTTGAACCAAAGAATGATGTAACTCACATTCATAGATCCGCAAGGATACCTCATGCACTTGAGTGATATTGTATATCAATGCTGAGGAATATAAGTTTGAGAATCTCTGAGAACCTGTTAACTATACAGAGATGCATTATCAAGATCTTGAATCTGATAAATGTCTCAAAACTATGAATGAAAAGATGTAGTCCTTGAAAGACAATCATTATTTTGAACTTGATTGATCTCTTACCAAACAACTAAACTGTGAGGTTAAGAATGAGTTTCTTTAGAAGAAAGACTCATAAGGACAAAATTATATAAACATTAATGTATGTCTTGTGATAGAAGTTTTAATCATACTCAAGTAATTGACTGTGATTAAATTTCCTCTCTACACGTATTAATGATATAAAGATGGTTAATTATCATACTTGTTTTCATGCATATGAAATATGACAATTGTTGATTACCTTTGTAAGGTAGTCAAAAGGGTTATGAATCCATATAATCTTTATTAAGTACACAAAATAGTAGAATCCAAGTGTGGATTAGATCATGCATCTAGGAGTTGAGATCTTAAGTTTAATTGTAAATCAATATTTTGATTTTGATTAAAATAAGATAACTCCTGAGTACACCTGAGAGCAAGTGAGAGTACTATGTTTGTTCCTTAGATCTAATATGTCGTGCAACATATTGAAAGCTATTTTCCATCCGAGCAAGATTTTATCCCTCGACTTGGAATATAGTTTTCACTTCAGAGATTTAGGAATTAAAACATACAATCTTGGAATAAATGTTTATGGTGATAAACATGTATGGTAATTAAGTATAACACAATGTAACATATCATTGAGCAAGTCTCAAAGGATATATTTCACTTGCGATAATTTAACACATGGATGGATACCTTGAGTTTTACTAAGGTTTCATCATGTACATTAAATTGTGTATGGGGCTAGTTGTAACTTTTGCATTAGTACAACGTGAGTTAACAACAACAGTATCTAAGTGAGAGTCTTTAGATGACTGTTAAAATAAATTTCTTATTGGAAGTTATTTGGGTTACATAGATTCATTACTATGATTGGAGTCATCCCTAGTAAATACCTATGGATATTTACTGTGACAATTCTGACACAATTAACATAGCCAATGAACCTGGTAGTTCAGAAAGGCACCAAACATTGCCAAAGAAGGGTTCAATCATTTAAGAGCATAGTGTTATTGTATACATTAATGCTAGTCTGATTGAGTGGATACTCAATCCTAGTCATTGTAGGATTTCATCACGAATGATAATGATGCTGACTAGGCATGCTCAGCTGATAACATTGTTGCAATACACATTAAAGGATAAGAATACTTTACAGTTTGAGAAGCTGTTGAGATGTCTGTCTCATATAGGTTTTGTGCTGGCTTCAAACACCCTATGAAATGTACCATGGCAATACTAGTGTACTAGAATGCGCACGTACAAAATGACGTTCATCATGTTATTCAAACTTTCACTATTGTGAGTTTTGAAATAAGTACTTTTAAAGTTTACTCAGATGACTATTAGTTGTAATGTACCATACATGTTGAAAATGTTGAGGAACATTGGATTTCAACTTACTAATAGTCTCATGTGAATCTGTGATTAGTATTTGGATAATAGAACTGTAAGCAGTTGTATTATATAAAGAATTGATATACCTAGTATGATCGGTTTCATTAATACTACTGTGTTCTATATTTTTTTGGTGCAAAGGTGAGATATATATATTGATCTCCAAAGATTTACATCATAAGAATAGGAAACAAGATTTTGACATCTCCTAAATCTAATACAAACTGAAATATACACAAGAAACTTCTATTCCAACCATACACTTTATCTCAATTCACCTTTTAATGCACCTACCATCTAGCTACATTTCCACTTCTCCATTCTACCAAACCACTCATCCTGCCACTACAGTAGACAAGGTAGAAATGGAGAGTGGCATCACTAGGCACCCATAGCCCATCCATGGGGGGGAGGGGGGGGCTTTGCCAAATAACCTATATTTCCCTCTCAATGAAAGGCTTTAGTTGTTTGGAAACACTCTCCCTCCATGATGACCAACCATTACCTCCTGTGATGGCGTATTGAGAGGACTAAGAAGGTTCATCTTGCACACCTCTCTATTCCACTCATCATACACCATCCTCCTAGACCATTTACCCTTCACAATGGGGACCCTACTTTATGGTACATTCATACCAGTTAGGCCTCCTACTTAGCCATGCTTGGCTGTCCAATTCCCTCCCAAGGCCAAATTGAAACAATCAAGAGGTTAGAATAGGTACAGCCATACCAGTTAGAACTCCAAGATACAAGGTATTACTCCATTGTAATGGTCTGAATATAAGAGCAGTTGTATTTAACTGCTATACCAAACACCCCTTTATGCAGGCCACTGATAACCCACACAAACAGGATCTAATGCAGAGACACTTTTTTTTTTCCTGCATAACCACAAACAGGCTTTAATCAGTATGTCCAAACACCCCCATTCTGCCACTGTACCCCAACATACAAAATCATATATTCAAACCAGCATACACTCTGCATACTTTATTGCACTTTTAGTTCAGAAATTGCACATTCCATAGGCCCTCTGCTTTTACCACATCATTAGTCCTTTTTGCTCTGATAGACATCAATCTACTTCTTATTTCTTCAATAATGATCTTAAATAGGCTATCCACACTTCTACAATTGGCATTGAATAGTCTTCCATTTCTTTCCATCCATATATGATAGACTGTGGCAGCAAGGCATAGTTTCCCAATTATCTCCCAAACACTCCTTTTATTCTTCCAACTGCTCATTTCTTTGACAATATCATCCCACTTAGTAGCCTTTATGCTCATGCCAGCTTTATCTTGTACTTTCTTCCATAGCTCTTCAATATACTCACATGTGAAAAATAAATGATCATGGGAGTCTTTCATTTTCATGCACAGACTGCATTCATAGGTCTTGTTTGGATACCATTTGTACAGTTTGTCCTGATTCGTTAACTTGTTCTTTATTGCCATCCATAGTACAAAAACATGCCTGGGAATGCAGTTTGAGTACCCCAGCAGTTTGTCCCATTCAACTTTAGTACTTTCTCCTCTAACATCCATCCATGCTTTCTTTGTTGTGAATTTCCCCTCTTTCCCTTTACTGTCAATCCAAACAGGTTCATCTAGTTTGTCAGTTAGTATAGGTACTTGAATATTGTTTAAGAAACCAAATTTAGTTAACCAATGATTAGGCCACTTCCACCCATTCTCATCAATCAACTCTGCCACTGTAGTTTGGTCATTGTATCCAGCATAGAATATGTCTTTTTTACTAATCAAAGTAGATAGTGACACCTCATTATGCCACTTGTCATGCCAGAAACTTGTAACTGTACCATCACCAATCTTATACCTTTTATGTTTGCCAACCATGTCCCTGAGTTCAAGAATGCTTTTCCATCCCCAACTCTCATTATTCTGAATAGTAACATCCCATACATTTCTCCTTTTCAATTTGACCACATTTATCCATTTTACCCATAGGGAATCTTTCCTGGCTGCCACATTCCATAAGTGTTTAATCAAAAGTGTCTTATTCCATAACTCCAGTGATTTAAAGCCTAGCCCTCCTTGATCCTTTGGTTTACAAACATCATTCCATGAAACTTTAGCTCTACCTTTGCTTCCCTCACCAGAACTCCATAAAAATTTCTTAAACATTTTCTCAATATCATTCACAACAGTTTTTGGGAGTAAAAAGACAGACCCCCAATACACTTGCATAGAAGCTAATACAGAGGCAATCAATCGAGCTTTTCTAGCATAAGACATACTTGTTGTTCCCTTTACACTATTAGAGTTAACTAGAAAGTTAATCTATTTCGTGTTATGACCAATACAATGTTTAGGATTAATTCTAACAGTTATAAAACGTGAGTATAAAAAACAACAATATTTTTCAACGTTTAAATTCTTATTAGAAATAATTCCAAGAATCTATACCCAAGTGTTTTTGCGGAACAAACACTTGGGATTGAATAGACAAGGGTATGGGGTGTCTCCTATCGAAACTCAAGTTTTGCTTGAGTGGTAACAATATACCCACTGAGCTATCTCAGTGAGTTGTATACTCTTTGTAGGAGAGAAGTTCCTTTGCAAAAGTTCAAGACTTTAAATATACAAAGCACACTCAAACTTCTCTCCCATCTGATCTATTTATACACAAGTAATCTAAGTATAAGTGATTAAATATAATACAAGTTGTTGAGGTTGTGTGTCTGACAATTACAAATAGTAATTGTCATTTCCAAGAACCAATAGGAAAGGGCTAATAAGACTTTGGGAGTTGTTGGCTGACACTCCATGACTTTTAGCCGCAATAGGGAAGGTTGGATCTGACAAGAGAAGAGTGTTGGGCTGACACTATTATCTTCTCAGATCTTTTCCCTATTGTTCCCGCCTTTTCTTCAGGCGTTGGTTCCTCAGTCCTTCAATCACTTTGTTGGTTGAGGAGACTGGGGTTCAGTGAGTTCTTGTCTAAAACTCACTGAACCATCATCTTCTTCTTTGGCTTAAGATCGACTCAGGGAGTACCACCTTCCTGAGAAGTGAATCCTTCTTCTTGAATTCGTCTTAAGTATCTTGAAGATGACTCACTGAGAGGCTGTTCTCTCAGTGACTTGAATTGTTCTCGGTTTAAGTTTAACACTTAGTTAATTTGTTTCCAAATCATGTTTTACGTATTCTTGGGTTTTTCATGACCCAACAATCTCCCCCTATTTGGATATAAATTATTCCTAAGTGTTTTGATCAGTATGAGTGAGCTAAAGTCTTCTGCTCATACTGAATGTACTAGAAAATAAATAAGGATATTGATATAGCAAAACATTCATCAATTTATTCATATCATTACAAGTCCTATTATTCTAAGTACAAAATACTCATGGTTCCTCAACAAGACCCATGAGTTCAAGCTTCGCCTTCTTTGACATCAACACCTCTTTATCAGGTCGATCCTTCATCATTTGATCCATCAACCTTACAAACTCCTCATTTTCAGGTCTCCTGATATTAAGCGCCATCAGTTTGTAAGCAAGGAGTGTTGTCGTTTCCACTTTGTCGATGTCAGAGACTCTTTGAAAGGCTTCCTGACCAAATTCATCCACAAAGAAGATACCATACCCAGGTTCTTTGATGACCAGGTTGGGACAGAACTTGACTCCCTGAGGAGTAGTCCTGTTGCAATGAAGTGCAGCTATGTATTGTTCAGGTTCAATATCCACAGCTTTTCTTTTCCTCCCAACCTTTTGAGTAAATTCAGGGATAGTTAGTCCCTGAGAAGCAAGTGCCTCATCATGGTTAATGCCCAGACTCTTTGCCACTCTTGCAAGTTCCTCATACTTAGCACTCAGTGACTTGATGATGATTGGGGCATTCTTGCTTGCGGTTTTCTTCCTTAGGATGGGCATCATCATATCCCATTCTCTTAACCCATAGTCTGAAAACTTGATTGCAGGAAGATGTTCAGACTTCCTTGGACCTCTATGGATTGTTAAGCTCAGAGGTCTGGTGGGGTGAATAGTGATATCAGTGATTTTGCCTTCATCTTTGGTTTTGGTCATGTGCCATACATACCTCTCATAAATCCTCTGCCTCTTTTCTTCCTTAAGTTTGGCCTGTTTGTTATGTTCCTTAAGGATTTCAGCCTGAAGCTTGAGAAACTCATCCCTTTGATGTCCTTCTTCTCAGACTCCTTGATTACTTCTTTGGAAACCTTAGAAATTTCAGACCTGTTGAGTACCAGCTCTTTCTCTCTTTCCTTCCTGAGCTCTTCTTGGTGTAAAATTTCAGCAAGTTGATCAGGAGTCCCATAGACCCTTCTCCCATCCTCTAAATCAACATAGAATGGTGCATCAAGATCTGCACGTCTTTCAGATGAAGCCTTGACTAAGAGTGATTCAGGAGGAGGGTTTGTTTCAGTCACCATGATTTCCTTCCCTTTGTTAATGGGAGGAGGTTGACTGGTGGATGTCTCAGGGACAGTTACCAAAGCCGAATTAGGGTCAGGGATTGGAGGATCATCTTTTATCTCCCCCTCAGCAGATGGCGAAGCTTCAGTGGAGACACCTGCTGACTGAGGAGGTGGAGGAGTATGAGAGGCCTGAAGAATGGATAAGATGTTGGAGACCATAGACTTAGTTTCAGAAGTCTCATTCTTCACGGCACTTAATTCGGTAGCCATTTCCTTCTGGTGGGTGGTGAGTTCAGTTACTTGGGTGGTGTAGTGGTTGACCAGCTCATTATGTGTTGTTGAGAGTTGCTCAAAGGCTGAGGAGATTCTGATCAGGTGCTCCTTGGATGCATTTACAGCCTGATAAATGGACTCTTGCTGTGTCCTTAAACCTTGAAGATCTACCCCCTGAAGGAGCTTGAGAAGCTCAGTAATGCTGGTGGAGGTGTTAGCCTGAGAGGCCAAGTATGCATCCAATCTGGTGACAAAAGTGGGATCATCTGTAAGATGTTCTTGTACTGATTCTATAGCCTTGAGGATGTTGGACAGTTCCTGATGCTGTCCAGTGGCTATGTCATCTACAGATTTGTTCAGGTCGCCAAGTTGTTTATCAGTGAGGGTGGCGGCCTGAAGAATCTTTGCCTGAGATTCTTCCACTGAAGCCCTGAAGTCAGCATAGGAGAATGCCACTTCAGTGTGCTTATCCCATAGCTCATCCGCAACAGAGTTGTAAAGACCTTCGTTGGCTTTGCGAAGGACTTTTGCCATTTGTCTTTCAGAAGCCAGATGAGCATCGTCATACTTTTGCAACCACTTAGGAGTGGTTGAAGCACCTGATGATGATGATGAGGTTGATTGAGAACTGGGTGGTTGATCATCAGGATGAGGTGAGGAATGTTGTTTCTCAGAGGGCTGAGGAGGGCTTACTTGTGTTTCCATTTCCTCCTCAGCATCAGGGATCTCATCATCACCAAAATCAATCTCCTCCTCTGACTCATCAGCCAACAAATTTTTATAGTCAGCCAGAGAAGGAGCCTTCAGTAAATCCAGCTCCCCCTCAGAAGAGGGCTCACCTTCGTTGTGGCCAGGTCCTGATTCTTTTGTCATAATAACTGGTGGGGTTTGACCAGCCTGACTAGTCATAATAACTAGCGGGTTTGCCCAGCCCGACTTTTAGGATCAGTTCCTGAGAGAACAAAAATGACTGAGGTGGGTTTGGGTTCCGTATCGGTGAGTGGTTTAAATCCCTCCGAGTCTTTGTCCCCCTGAGCGCCTTCATCCACTGACGGGTGTTTTTCAGTGGAATCATGAGGCACTCCTTGTGAAGATGTATGGACCCCCTTCCCATCAGGATTAGTCTGTCCTTTTGGGGATTTAGGGTCCTGAACTCCCTGAGACCCTGAGTGTGATTGCTCAGGGACGTTAGCAGGATGTGAGTGGGTATGGGTCCCCGTCTCAGTGGAGTAGTACTGCTCCACCGAGGATATAGAACCCTGAACTCCCTCAGGCTCTGTTTGTGATTTATCAGTGCCTTCATTAGGATGTGAGTGGGTGGATGCTCCTGACCCTTCTGACTTGTTTTTGTCAGTAGGGACATTAGGAAAGGGTTTGCCCGAGGATACTGAGGATGATTGCTCAGCACCCTCCAGTGGCGTTTGTTTTGTGGCCAATGTGGTCTCTTGTATGGGAGTCTGAGAGGTCAAGGTCACAACAACTTTCTTGGTGCCTGAGGCAACAGTCTCAGTGACGAGTGGTTTAGGTCTAACCACCTTACTGGATTGTCCCCCTTTCCCTTTCTTCTTCTTCACCTTCTTGGTTGGTGAAAGAACTGGTGAGCATACATTTTCACCCTGAATCACCATTAACATGTAGGTGGTCAGGGCGACCGGTTGTACCTCAGTAATGTCACTACTAAAGTTGGTCTTATGCAAGATGTCAGGTTTTGTACCTTCATCGTCAGACCTTAAGTAGTCAGAACCAAGAAGATCCTGAAGCACACAGGAAATGAACCTAGGATAAGACATGTGTCTTTGCCTATGTTTCCCTGAGAGCTTTGACACGAGGTCTCGGAAGATTATTCCTCCGATATCTATTTTTCTACCCTCCAAGAGACTGAACATCATCAATTGTTGTGATGAGTTCAACTGCTCAGTGGAGGATTTGTTTCCTCCGAGTACCTGAATGATGAATGTCATCATAAGTCTCCAGACAGGGTGAAACCATGTCTTCACTATTGGAGCCTTTGCCAACAAGGCTTCAGGAGACTCGCCAGGACGCCTAACATCATGAGGCCCTAGGAAAAGCATTTCAGCTTTTATTTCCTGATCAGTAGGGTTAGCCTCAAAGTTTTCAACAAAGTTAAGACCAGTGGCCATGATGAAGGTCTTGTAGTTCAGGGAGAGAGTCCTAGTCCCATTCATCACAGTGAAAGTGATGATAGACTCTTTGGTGTCCTTAGGGCTAGTAGCCATTGCGGTACACCAAAACTCCCTGAGATAGTCATTATAGATAACTTCTGGGGTGGTTGTAAAAGCTGTGGCAAGGAAGCAGTTTTGTAAATACTTAACTACATCCTTGTAACCCGCATATTGTTGCGGGTAATGGAAATTCCCAACCACATTGTTTTTGGTCAGGTCCACGCCCTCCATTGTGAAGCTCACATTTGGGGCGGTGGTAAAAGCATTAGAGGAAGCCATTTTATGATCGGGTTTAGGTCGGAAAATGGTCGGATATTTCTTAATGCTAAGAACACACACATAATTTGTTTGAAAAATAAAAAGGGCAGAGTTTGCTTATAAATTTCTAAAAACGTGTGTGTGTATTCTTTTGGATGGGTATTTATAGGATAGTGGAGATGGGGGTATTTTTGGCATTTGAGTGATCTTATTTAATCAAAATATAATTTTTGGAAGTTATTTTGAATAAAATGTTTGAGATCCGCATTAAATGCCACCACTCTACTTTTCCTCTTTTTTCTCAATTGGCAGAGTGAACAGTTGAGCAGTTTCTGCAAAAGGAGAAGTTGCAGAGTTTCCATCATCACACAGTGTTTTGTGTGAGAGAGGGCATTGAATGCCAAGTTGGGAAGTGGGGGCCCATTAGGTGTATGCCAGAAAGGCAAAAAGAACAAATATTCTTGAATTAAATATGAGTTCAGTTACCAACCTCGGACATTTACTAACTAGATACTTAGAGCATTTAAGTCAGTATTTAATGTCTCTTTTCAGGGCCCTGAATGACTTTTCATTCAGTGATTGTATTTCAGAGACTTGGGACTAGTCACTGATGATTCAGGAATATAAAAAAATTCCTGAGCAAAAAGGATTCATGAACTTGGGTTTAGTTCATGAACCCTAAAGATTTCAGGAACTTGGGTTTAGTTTCTGAGGTTGAGGATTCAGTGAATTAAGTCACTGATGAACACATTGAGTCAGGGACCTGAGATTTTAAGAATTTACACTTCAGTTGGTAGGAATCAATCAGTGGACTGATTCTCTATATCCAACATTCCTAATTCAGCTTTCAGTCTTGTGAAAGTTGGTTCATCCAAAGGTTTGGTGAAGATATCAGCCAACTGATATTCAGTAGGAATGAAGTGTAATTCAATGTCACCATTCATGACATGGTCCCTGATGAAGTGATATCTGATATCAATGTGTTTTGTTCTCTGATGAAGAACAGGGTTGTTTGAGATTGCAATTGCACTTGTGTTATCACAAAAGATGGGTACCATCTTGTACTGAATTCCATAGTCACTGAGTTGACTTTTCATCCAGAGTACATTTGCACAACAACTAGCTGCTGCAACATATTCAGCCTCAGCTGAGGACATGGCAACTGATTGTTGCTTCTTGGCACTCCAACAGACTAATTTCCCACCAAGTATTTGGCAAGAGCCTGAGGTGCTTTTTCTGTCCATCTTGCATCCAGCATAGTCAGAGTCTGAGTATCCTTTGAGATCAAGTCCTGAGCACTTTGGATAGTATAATCCAAGGTTAGGAGTGCCCTTTAGGTACCTGAATATCCTTTTCACAGCAGTGACATGAGATTCTCTTGGGTCAGATTGATATCTGGCACATAGACATACAGAGAATTGGATATCAGGCCTTGATGCAAAAAGATACATCAGTGATCTTATCATTCCTCTAAAGAGAGTTTGATTTACTGGTTTACCAGTTAGATCAGGACCAAGGTTGTTTGGGGGAACCATGGGAGTTTTGACTGAGGCACAGTCCCTGAGATCATACTTCTTCAGTAGATTCTTTACATACTTCTCTTGACTGATAGTGGTTCCTCTATCAGTCTGCTTGATCTGAAGACCAAGAAAGTATGTCAGTTCTCCCATCATGCTCATTTCAAACTTCTTTGCCATTAGTTTTTCAAATTGTTTGCAAAGTTTGAAACTTGTTGAGCCAAAGATGATGTCATCAACATACACTTGTACTAGTATGACATCATTATTTGTTTTATAGATAAACAATGTGTTGTCTATCTTGCCTCTGACAAATTTGTTTTGGATTAAGAAGGCTGAGAGAGTCTCATACCATGCCCTGGGAGCTTGCTTTAGTCCATAAAGGGCTTTGTTAAGCTTATAGACATGATCAGGAGACTCATGGCTTTCAAATCCAGGAGGTTGCTCAACATAAACTTCTTCTTTTAGTAAACCATTTAAGAATGCACTTTTAACATCCATTTGGTACACCCTGAAGTTCATGTATGTAGCAAAAGCAAGGAAGATCCTGATGGCTTCCATCCTTGCTACTGGTGCAAATGTTTCCTCATAGTCAATGCCTTCTTGTTGATTATAGCCTTTGGCTACAAGTCTGGCTTTGTTTTTAATGACTATGCCATTTTCATCAGTTTTGTTTTTGAATACCCACTTCATGCCAATGACTGAGACATTCTCAGGACATTTAACCAAGGTCATTACCTTGTTTCTGTCAAATTGTTCCAGTTCATCATGCATGGCCTGAACCCAACTTGGATGTTTAAGTGCTTCTTTAACACTTTTGGGTTCAATTGTGGAGATGAAGTCCACAAATAGGCATTCATTGGATGAGGCTGCTCTTAGACTAGCAGCCATGCTCCTGGTGAGCATGCCTTCAGTAGGCTCTCCAATAATATTGACAAGTTCAATGTCCTGAGACCTAGTCCAACTTTCTTGAGGTCCTGGATAATGATTTGAACTTGTGGAGGCCTGATTTGGTAGAGGGTTTGGTTCTGGAGTAGACACATGATCATTGATTGGATCTTGAGTGTCTATCAGATCACTGAGATTGTTTGGATCTTGAGTATTTTGAACAGGCTGATTGATATCATCAGTGTGTGTATGTGACTCAATAAACTCAGTGATGGTTGGGTTAGGTAGGTTGTGGGGGATTATGTAATAGGAGAGATTAGCATCATCTTGATACTGAGTAGAAGGATTGTTTTCAGGAAGATATTCATCAGGAGGATATCTTGAAGAATTATCAATTCCTATCTCTTCTACTGAGGCAGTTGAGAACCTGATAGCATCAGTGCTCTCATCAAAGGTAACATGAAATGTTTCCTCAGTCTGCTGTCTCCTTGTGTTGAACACTTTGAAGGCTTTTGAGACAAGTGAGTATCCCAGGAAGTATCCATCATCAGCTTTTGCATCAAATTTCCCTAGGTGATCCTTGTGATTATGAATAAACACAGGACACCCAAAGACATGAAAGTAGCTGATGTCAGGGATTCTTCCTTTGAATAACTCATATGCGGTTTTCCCATGTCTCTTGACAATTATTGATCTGTTTTGTGTATAACAGGCAGTTTTGACTGCATCAGTCCAAAAATGGTTGGAAAGGACTGATCCACATAGCATTGTCCTAGCAGCTTCAATGAGTGTTCTGTTTTTCCTTTCAGCAACACCATTTTGTTCAGGTGTGTATGGAGAGGAAAAGTTTTGGGAAATACCTTTCTCATCACAGAAACATTCAAGTTCATTATTTTTGAACTCAGTCCCATTGTCAGTTCTAATTTGTTTGACCTTAATGTCATTTTGATTTTCAATGTTCCTGACAAAGGACATGATTGTTTCAGCTGCCTGACTCTTTTTGATCAGGAAGAATACCCAGGTGTATCTAGAGTATTCATCCACTATGACCAGAGTATACTTCTCATGGTTAATAGACCTTGGACTGACAGGTCCAAATAGATCCATATGGAGAAGATGTAGGCAGTTCCTGATGGAAAAGTTGGTTTTGGTTTTAAAGGATGCTATGTGATGTTTACCTTTTTCACAAGCTGAGTATGGTTTATCCTTAGAATACACAAGAGATGGTAAGCCAAGGACCTTGTTTTATTTTACAAGATTGTTTATGTTCTTAAAGTTCAGGTGGGTAAGTCTCTTATGCCAAAGCCAGTTGAGTGTATCAGTGGCTTTAGCAAAGAGACAAGTTCCATCCTGAGTTAGACTGGACATGTCTAAAACATAAACATCTTGTCTTCTTGGTGCAATGAGGACAATTTCCTTATTTGCATTGAAGATGGTTCCTTGCTTATCATCAAACTGAACTATGTATTTTGCATCACATAGTTGACTGACACTGATCAGATTATACTTAAGACCATTTACATATGCTATCCTAGTAAAGACAATACCATTGCAGTTTACTGAACCATAACCTTTAGTGAGACATGATGAATTATCAGCAAATATCACTTTGGGTCCTGGTTCTTCCACATATTTGTGCAGACACTCCTTAACACCAGTCATGCTCCTTGAACATCCACTATCTAGATGCCAAACAGGATCCTTGGCATGCTTCTGCACAAATAGTAAACTAGGTCAGTTCTTTCTAGGACTCCATTTCATGGAGGGTTTGGTATTGTAGGTCTTTATGAAAGTATTAATTGATTCATGGTCAGAGGTTGAGTGGACTGAGCTACCACATGTTTTGCATTTGGTTGTAGGGGTAGCCTCAGTAGTCTGAGAGGATTGTTTCATTCCTCTTCTTGACTGAATGACCTTCTCTTTTCCTGAGGATTTCTGAGTGGAACTTCCACTAGATTCACAATGTTTGTCATATTGACAATCCTCAGGGTGGTGGTCATTGAATCCACACAAAGGGCAGGGTGGAAAAGGCTTGGCCTTTTGCTTCTGTTTCTGCTTAGAATCAGAAGGGTAATTCAGGCACTGAGCCTTAAGTCCTGAAAAGTTTGACATGACTGAGCATTGTTTATGATCAGAAGTCCTGTGATCTTCCTTTTTGCAAATCATGCAATAAAGGACTCTATAGCAATCATCAGTGAGATGATTTGTATAGTTGCATAGCTCACATCTTTTCAGGGGTTTTGTGGGTTTGGGTTTGGTCTTTGAGGAAGTTGGTTTTTGTTCCTTCTTGGATTGAGAAGATTTCTCAGAAGATGCAATCTTCTCTCCTAGCTTCCTGACCATTTCAGCCAACTAATCAAATTTTGAGTCAGGGCTTTGGGTTGATACTTCAGAAGGGACTGAAGTTGATGAGTCATCAGTATTTACTGAGACATCAAGGTTTGCTCTCTTCAGGATGGTTGTTCCCCTTCCTGATGTCTCCTTTGGAGAGTGTGGTGAGAAGACCATAGGTGGGAGGCCTAAGTTAGGTGTAGCACCCTGAAGGGTATTCAGTGGAGGAAGTGGAGGGTATGATTCTGATTCAGACTCATCCAAGGACTCAGTGAGTGGTTCAGTGAGTTCAAGCTTACTGAGTTTTTCAGTGAGTCCAAGCATATTTTTCAAAGCCTGACTTTCAGGAAGCAAGATCTTTCCAGTCTCAAAGTTTGGTAACTTACTGACTGGGTTGTCCCTGACAATCCAGTCATTTGACTTGGGAAGTAATTCTTGCTCAAAAGATATGCCAGCTGGAACAAAGTTTATTTCATTTTGACACACAGTAGGATCAACCATAAGAGGGTCAATACCAATGGTTTTCTGAGAGATTAATCCCACAGTGTCAAAGACCTTAGGGTTTTTCTTGGTCCAGCTTTGAATGATAGCCTTTTCTTTGTTAAGTTCAGTTTGAAGGACTTGGTTTTGTTTCAAAATCTCAGTGTTATGAATTTGTAGAGTTATTTTTTCTAGTTTGGCTTGCTTAAGTACAAGCAGTTCATCTCTACATTTGTTCAATTCTGACACAATATTGTTATATTTTGAAAGCAAGTTAAGCCTTTGTTCTTCAACAAACTTTAAATCAGCACAAATATAATTCATGTAAGACTGCCAATCAGAATCATCATCCATAGAAAGTAAAGTATTTACCTTCTTCATGGTGATGTTGACCCACTCTCCATTTCTAGCATGGCCTTTTCCCATAGCCACCTGATCCTCTTCTGAAAGTGCCATCAGTGCACTAACTCTTATTTCCTCATCTGAGGAAACCTCTTCATCATCCCAATCATACGCTTCAGCTATTAAAACCTTGTTCTTTGTCTGAATAGGTTTAGATGTTTGAGTAGCCTGAGACAATATGGGGTTAGTTTCAAAAAGTGCAAGTTTAGCTTTGATATTCCTATATTTTGTTTCAAAATCCTTTTGACCCTTGTTTTGGAATTGTTGGGTGGACTGAAACATTTTAGGTTGAAACTTGCTAGTTCCTGAAAATTTGTAAGAGGGTTCTGAGATAGTTTTAGAATAACAGTCCCTAGCAAAATGACCCTTTTTACCACATTTAAAGCATTCAGTGGTCTCATTTGCTTTTGATTTTGTAAAGTTGGACTGATTTCTTTTGATGAAACGTTTTGAACTAGCAAGGAGTGCCCTTTCTTGGAATTCCAAGTTTAGGTCATTCAGGTATTCCTCATCAGTCTGTTCATCAATTTCTTCTTCAGAATCCTCTTGAATATCCTGCACAACACCATTAGAATAGAAAGCAGTTGATATGGGTGTGGAGGTTAAGGCCTTTTTGGACTCAAAAGCTTTTGAGTCAGGGTATCTCCTTGAGATTAAGTTGTCTTCATAGACAAACTTCCATAAATTTCAGGGAGCTCAAGGGTCTGAATGTGGTTAGCATTCCTCAGGCCTTGTGAGAAGTTGAGCCACTTCTCAGGGAGACTGTTGACAAAGCCAACATTTGTCTCATGTTTGGTCAGTACAACACCATCATTTGATAATTCATTTATCAAAGTCTTGTAACTGGTGTAGGTCTGTGAGAGACTTTCAGAGTCTTTTGCCCTGAAAGTATTATACTCAAGTTTAAGGTCCATGACCCTATTTTCCTTGGTATCTGAGGGACCCTCAAAGCTGTTTACCAAGTCATCCCAAGTTTGCTTGGCTGTTAGACAGTTGATGACTGATTCCATTACATCGTCAGGAAGACATGATATAAGGATGCTTTTCAGGCGTTGGTCTTGATTGACCACCCTCCTCTCATCAATGGTCCATTGGGCCTCAGGCTTGTTTAGCCCTGTGGCAGTCTTTGGGACAAATGGGCCATCCCTGATACAGGTGATGTAGTAGGGTTCCATACCAGTAAGATAGCAAATCATACGCTTCTTCCATTTGCTAAATTTCCCAGCTTCAAGTCTGGGTGCAACAGCTGAGTAGTTGCCACCCTTTTTCTCGACTAGCTGGGGTACATTGATATCAGCCATAGTAGGATCTTGGTTTTAAAAACCTAGAGCACTCTTGGTTAGTTTAAAAGATTTTATAAACCAGAGGCTCTGATACCACTTGTTGTTCCCTTTACACTATTAGAGTTAACTAGAAAGTTAATCTATTTCGTGTTATGACCAATACAATGTTTAGGATTAATTCTAACAGTTATAAAACGTGACTATAAAAAACAACAATATTTTTCAACGTTTAAATTCTTATTAGAAATAATTCCAAGAATCTATACCCAAGTGTTTTGCGGAACAAACACTTGGGATTGAATAGACAAGGGTATGGGGTGTCTCCTATCGAAACTCAAGTTTTGCTTGAGTGGTAACAATATACCCACTGAGCTATCTCAGTGAGTTGTATACTCTTTGTAGGAGAGAAGTTCCTTTGCAAAAGTTCAAGACTTTAAATATACAAAGCACACTCAAACTTCTCTCCCATCTGATCTATTTATACACAAGTAATCTAAGTATAAGTGATTAAATATAATACAAGTTGTTGAGGTTGTGTGTCTGACAATTACAAATAGTAATTGTCATTTCCAAGAACCAATAGGAAAGGGCTAATAAGACTTTGGGAGTTGTTGGCTGACACTCCATGACTTTTAGCCGCAATAGGGAAGGTTGGATCTGACAAGAGAAGAGTGTTGGGCTGACATTATTATCTTCTCAGATCTTTTCCCTATTGTTCCCGCCTTTTCTTCAGACGTTGGTTCCTCAGTCCTTCAATCGCTTTGTTGGTTGAGGAGACTGGGGTTCAGTGAGTTCTTGTCTAAAACTCACTGAACCATCATCTTCTTTTTTGGCTTAAGATCGACTCAGGGAGTACCGCCTTCCTGAGAAGTGAATCCTTCTTCTTGAATTTGTCTTAAGTATCTTGAAGATAACTTACTGAGAGGCTGTTCTCTCAGTGACTTGAATTGTTCTCGGTTTAAGTTTAACACTTAGTTAATTTGTGTCCAAATCATGTTTTACGTATTCTTGGGTTTTTCATGACCCAACAATACTTCTATTTTTCCAGTCACTTAACTTTTGTTGAACCTTTTCCACCAGAGGTTTACAATCATTTATCCCAATCTTTTTGGACACAAGAAGAACTCCTAGGTATTTGACAGGTAATTTACCAATTTTGAAAGGTAAAATACACTGTATTTCTCCTTTAGTTTCATCATCCAAATTGCCACAAAACATTGTGCATTTTCCAAGGTTAGGGTGTAAACCAGAAAGGGCATTGAACATTTCCAAAGCTTTTTTGATTGTGTGGACTGAACTTGTGTCACCATGACATAGCATTAGAAGATCATCAGCAAAGCTCAAGTGGGTAATTCTTAGTTTCTTGCATCCAAAGTGGTATTTGAACATTCTATTCCTGCTTACTTCATTCTTTGTAATCTGATTCAGCACTTCCATTACAATAGTGAAAATGTAAGGAGAGATGGGGTCCCCTTACCTTAATCCTCTACCACCCTTAAAATAGCCATACCTCTCTACATTTACACATATTGTGAACTTAGAAGTTATTATACAGACCATAATTCATTTAACCATTTTATCAGGGAAGTTGAACTTTCTTAAAGTGTCTTCAATAAAACTCCAACTCACTGTATCATAGGCTTTCTGGATGTCAATCTTGAAAGCACATCTTTTTGGACCATTTGAACAGTTGTACCCTTTTAGAAGTTCCTGTGTAAGTAGAATGTTGTCTGTGATAGCCCTGCCAGGAATGAAAGCACTTTGGTTCACATCTACTAAGTAGCTCAAAGCCTTTTTAATTCTATTTGTGAGGATTTTGGAAATACACTTATAAATCACATTGCAGCAGGAAATAGGTCTGAAATCAGAGACTTTTTGAGGGGTTTCCATCTTAGGGACAAGAGTGATAAGTGTGGTATTGATCTCTCCCAACAATTTTCCAGTTTGGAAAAACTCTTTGATAGCACTACAGAAGTCTTCTTTAATGGTATCCCAGGCTTTTTTGTAGAATTTTGAGGTGAATCCATCAGGCCCAGGGGCCTTATTGTCTTCAATGTCAAACAAAGTTGATTTTATTTCAGTGTCACTCACATCTCGTATCATATATTCACCATCTTCATCTGATACTTTAGTTGAAAATATGTTGCCTTCCTCCTCTCCCATGCTACTCACATTAGTCTTTGTGCCTAGAAATTTCTCAAAGTGGATAACAAATTGATTAGCAACACTGTCATTATCATATCTAGTACCTTCTTCATCACATATTGAAAGAATTCTACTTCTATTTTGTCTTCCCTTCAGCACTTTGTGAAAATAAGCTGAATTCATATCACCTTCTTTTAGCCAAGTAGCTTTTGCTCTTTGGGCAAGCAATTTTTCCTCATCATCAACTGCATCTTTGTATTCTTTAAGAACTTTGACCTCCTCTTCTCTGAGCTTCTTATTATTTGGATCAGCATCAATTTGGGTTTGAATACAACAAACCTTTCTTTTCAGCATCAACACTTTTTCAGTAAGGATACCATTTCTCCAGTTTAATTTGTTCAGAGCAGGTTTCAAAGCCTTTAGTTTCTTGACCAGGTTATACATTTTGTGCCCATGCATTTCCTTCTTCCAATGTTCATTAATAATGGTTCTGAATTCCTGCTTATCAGTTGTATAATTTGCAAACCTAAAGGCTTTATTCTTCTTATTCAATATCATTGGGCATACTAGAATTGCAGGGCTATGGTCAGAGATGCCATATGGTAGAAAAATAGCATTTGCATGGTTGTATTCGTCCATAAATGTAAAATTTCCCATGACCCTATCAATTTTTTTGAGAATAGTGGCATTGGGGTTTAGTAAGCTTTTTGTCCAAGTGAAGTGTAACCCAGTGCTCCCCAAGTACTCCATTTCAATATCATTAATGCAAGTTTGAAAATCAACCATATCTTGAGTAGAATGTGACATACCTTCTGAGTGGTCTTCTAAATTCAAGCTCACATTAACATCCCCCATGATCACCCATGCTTTGCCATCCACAATTTGCTTGTACAAACACAGGTCCTTCCATAGTTCTCTTCAGTCATTTCCTTTGTTTTCAGCATAAATGAATGTGCAGAAGAACCTTCTATTGGTGCTAAGAACTTCAATCAGGTAAAGCATTGACTGAGAAGCTGCATGTATAAGTGAACAGACTACATTACTAGCATCCCAACCAACTGCTATTCTACACCCTCTACTGCTGATATTTTCATTATGTTGCCATTGACAGCTCCCAAACACTTTTGCATAAACCTTATCTATTCTATCTTTTTTCATGTGGGTTTCCAATACAGCACATATACTTAGTTTCTCATTCCAAATTAAATTCTTGATTTCATCTTGTTTAGAGACTTTACCCAAGCCCCTAATATTCCAAGCTGCTATTTTTAGATACATTTTAAACTAAAAAAGGTTGTTTTTGACTCCATGAACCTCATTCTCTGTCATGAAGTCAACATTAGCAGAGCAATCCTCAAACACTTCATTCTTATCCAATTCCTTTGAACATTCTCCTACATTCTCATTCTTACTTCCTGCTATACCATAAAGCTCCTCCCATTTCTCCTTAAAGTACCTCTCCATTCCAGGGTTCCATCTTTTTAAATCTTGAATTGAGGGTTGTAGTTTCTTGTTTAGGAAAACATCCACAATTTGTCTGTCTTTTAGCTCCTCTAATTCTATTACATCTTCTCCATTCAAGGACTCAAGGATATTGTACTTATTTTCACTTCTCTTCATAGCATCCAATGTATCATTATTAACATTCCAGCTTTTTGGGCTACCTGATTTCTCATTGTTTGGTCTGTTTTGCTTATCAACCTCAGTTGTCTTCTGAACATCTGGTGCTTTTGTTGTTCCTTTGACCTCTTTCTTTTTGAATTCCATTTTCCTTTGTCCATATTTCCTTCATACATTAATCTGTGCATTAGGTCCTCTTCCATATCCTCCCTTAAACCAGTTACCTCCATTATTATTACCCCTATTCTCATCATTTACTTTCTTAGTTCCAGCTTCAGTAACATTATCTTGTGATTGAGTTTTGGTTCCTATTTCACTTTCCTTCTTCTCTTTAGTGGTTACAGGTTTCTTTTTGCACAGGCCCTCTAAGTGACCAAGCACTTTGCAAAAATTGCTAGTTGATGGTTTCCAAGCATAATCTACTTTCACATATTTCACACCTTTCTGTCTATTCTCCCCATCTCTGTACACCACCTCAATTTTATCAATAAGCTCTTTAGCAGCATTTACTTCAACTAGAATCCTAGCATATCCATAACTTCCTTTACCATTGTGACATATATTGGATGTCATAGCATGCATCATCAAAGGTTTACCTATTCTACTTGCTAGAGCACTCAAACCTTTAACAGACCATGAATAAATTTATTTATTCTAAATTTGTCCATTGTCGCTTAAAGATATGGGAGTATTATTAAATTAAGACAAATGTGAGAGATTGGTTATATTCTTTGAATACTAAGGATGTGTCCGCCAAACTCACATGTTATCCACGGGCTATGGATATTGGACTTCCCCAAACCTACGAGTCATCACTTTATGGATCGGCGTCATTAAGTGATATCTTGCAAATGGTTATTTTATTTGTCCTCTGACTTGAGATACAAGCAGGTCTTGCATGTGTGTATCTTTCTTCTTGCCTATAGTCAAATGCTATCCTGAACAAGGTGGTTATAAAGGTTATTCTCAGAAGTTGGTTTAAGCATATGAATGACATGTGTAGACAAAATAGAATTTGTTCCTCCACTCGTCTTCTGGAGTATGATACTACTGGGCCCCTCACTGAATTAATCAGATGTTTGTATGGCCATACCCAAAGTGTAAATCAAGATGATGCTTGTTTACGTTTGGTAATCTTGATTAATTTGTAAAACGAGAAACAGAATAGTTAAACAATATGGAATGACTTTGATCCATAACCATAGTTTAACAAGTATCTGAAACAAAGGGATGCGTATTTATAAACCATTTAACTAAGCTGCTTTTTGAAACCACACTTATGTATTTCTGGGAGCAATGTGGTGTTGCTAGATGCTTAACATTGTTAGTATTAGTTATTAAGATTATGACATTCTCAAGTGGGAGCTATTGGTTATGCTCAAGTCAAATGGGTAACTATACGGCCGGGAATACGTGAGCCGATTGGGGCACACACGTATACACAAAGAACACGTTTATTATATATTTAATATAGTTATTAATTATATAATATATTCCACGAAATAAATTTAACAATCTTTAGTTTCCGTTAGACGCTAACTAACTCTAAATACACGTTAAATAAGAAGAGAAGGGCTTAAGTGTCTAAAACCGATTTCCCTTGTCCTCCCCTTGCTATGGCAGAATATTGGGAAGATTCTAAGGGGTGCTAGGTGTCGTTTTTACGAAAGTAAAGGAGGTGGAAACAATAACTTGTTTGACAAGTTGGGGTGCTATATAAACACCCCTTAGCCTCATTGTTTCATACGTTTTCTTACACATCTAGAAACCCTACACCGAACCTTGTTTTCATTCGGTAATTCCTTCTCAGAAAACCATACGTATCAAAACAATAAGCCTTGAAATCCCCTTCTGAGTTTCCGTATAAATATCAAAGGTTTTGATATTAATTAACCAAAGGACTTCTAATCTAGTGGGTGGGTTACTTGCTTTTCGTTCCCACAGACCAGTGTTCGAGTCCTATGGTGATCAGATTATGGGCTTATTTTTTGGTTGTTTTAAGTTCGATTCAAACGCATACCACTTAGGTATTTGGATCGGATCTAGAACAAATATTAAACGCAAGTTGTTTTGGTAATCGTGGAATAAGCACTAGCATCCTAACGTGTGTCGTTGGACGTGTAGTGTGTGCAACGATAGAGGTGACTTACTTTAGTCACTAAAGGGTTTCTTGTTGAGTCAAGATCCGGTGGAATTAATCATTTATTGATTAATTAAAGGTTAGTATTTATGTGTTTTATTTTATGTTGTTAATCCATTAAACACTAACTAGATCCATCCGTTGCGTACTCGTGGTATTGATGGTTTAATCAATATGAAATCCCTATAATATTTGTGTTTGAGTGAGGTGTAATAGGTTCTAACTATTACGAAGGTAAATGTGTGAAACGGTGGTGGTGAGGTGAGAAAATGATGTAACAATAACGATGTAAAAATGACCACCATCATTCAGGGGCGGAGCCAGAAAGTTATAATCGAGGGGGAAAACTTTGATTATTTTTTAAAACTACACTAAAATCTGTTCGTTAGGAGGCACATTATAAAAGTAGCGAGATATATAACTACAAAAAATAGTGTTATTCTTCACACTTATTTTGCCATGGTATGGTCAACTGTGGACTTTTTTTTTATTTGGATAATAATTTTGCTACATTTATAAGTGTCACAAATATTTTTAAAAAAAAATCCACATATAAAAGTGTGTACAATTATAATAAAACTACACTTATATGTATAGCAAATGTTTTCACACTTTTTATTAAGAGTCGAGTTATTTTAGAAACCAAACATTCCTCACATACCAAGGGACTAATCCCCACCATCCATCTAAAAAGAAATCAATGGTTGAGATTAAAAACATTTAATATTTCACCCATTTTTTATAATTTAAATATCTCTTAAACCGTTAATCGTTAAGCGAAAATAATTACACCATCGCGACAAGCATTTAATTATCTTTCTATAGACGGGCATTTTGATATACTTTCGACAAAAAAAAAAATTCATTTTTTTCACGTTTTTTTTCGTAGCCGAAAAAATCATATATGATATATCATATATGATATTACATATCATATATGATATATATATATATGATATATATCATATATGATATATCATATATGATATATATATATATGATATATATCATATATGTAATATATATGATATTACATATCATATATGATATATCATATATGATATATATATATGATATATATCATATATATATATCATATATGATATATCATATATGATATGTAATATCATATATGATATATCATATATGATTTTTTCGGCCACGAAAAAAAACGTAAAAAAATGAAAAAAAAAAATTGTCGAAAATATATCAAATTGCCTATCTATAGAAAGATAATTAAATGCTCGTCGTAACGGCATATTTTTTTTCGCTTAACGATTAACGGTTTGAAAGATATTAATATTTGAAAAAAAAGGATGAAAGTGGGTTTTTTAAATTGTTGGGATTAATCTCATCCATTAGATCAAATAAAGATGGAGGGTGGAGATTAGTCCCTTGGTATGTAAAAAAAGTTTGGTCCTCAAATGATCTTAAATCTTTTATTAATATTTCGACACTTTTAAATATAGAAATTTTGATAATATCTCCACACTTATATGTGTAGAAAAATTTGTCACACCCATTATTACCACACATGAGAAAGTGTGGACTCAATAATTTTACACATTTTTAAACGTGATCATTTTGCCTTTAAAATGTGAAGAATTCAACTAGTTTTTTGTAGCGAGATATATTTTTCGCTAGGAGGGCACGTGTCACCTTGCCCCTTCGTATCTCCGCCCCTGACATCATGACACCCGGATTTATATTTAAACCTACAAAAATCCAACCAAATGAGTTAGAATATAGAATAGAAACATAAATAAAAAAGAAGACAAAAAATTGCCCATCATGCAATCTCATTATTTGCGTCTACGTACTTCGAATCTTCTGATTTTGCAGTTACTACACACACCCACTTAGCTCTCGATCGGATCTACTATCCAATAATTCATCCTGTATTTTTTTCATATTTAATTTCATATTCCAATTTCAACATTGATCAAATTTTAGACCTCACCGAAAGAAGCAAACGCAGGTACGTCTAAAAATGTGCTTTGTTTCCTCTCATCTATGAGATCACAACTCAAATCTTAATGATATAGTTTATGGTTAAGTTGGATTTATATTTATATTAGTATGTTTTGATATGTTTAGTGATTATGTGATATGAAATAATCTGTATGAGAATATATATAAGCTATAACGACGAGGGGCGATGGGGTTCCCGTACTGAAACACATGGATTTTGCATGCATAGTGTAAAAATTATGTTAAAAACGTACCTCGATTGTTTAAAAAATGCACATTGTCCCATATTTTTGTGTTAGAGGTGTTTTTCAGATTCAATAAAATGCAGTCCGCCGCTATCTATAACCTTATATGTATCGATCGTACAAAAAACTTCTTTTTGTACGTAACAAACTTATAACTTGTTGCTATTGTATGTAATCGGTTGATGCGGCACCAAAACCGTGGCACTTGAGTTGGCTGATCACTTGGTAGCTTTTTATGGCAGCCAAGCCAGCAAATAAACAGATGTAAAATTTAATTACTGGATACATGATTAATAGGTGACCGGTTTCTTACAATAGCAACGGGATATTACAAACGCTGCGTGCAATAACAGTTGACCTAAAGTTGAATAAATTTTGAAGCAATCAACCCAAAGGATTTATATGTAATCTGATTCCGTGATTTAATACAATGGATATAAAGTATTGAGAGTGTTTGGAATTGCTTATCCATATAATGTGTAAAATGAAGTAAATGTAGCATTAGAATTTTAATTATGTTGTAGTAAACAGTAGTGTAGAAAAAGTAGCTTTAGAATTTTAATGCTTCTTTTCACCATTTGTTTCCAAACAAGGTTTTTATCCTAAACATTAAATGCTAATTAAACTGCTCCAAAATGCTTTAAATGCTTCGTGTCAAACACACCTAGAGAAAGGTAGTTCAATAAGCAACCTTAAATAGTTATTAGAATCCGTTTCACTATACTTTAAGACTGCAAACTGATTATCTGTATATGTGAAGTGAAAACACAATAACTGGATAATTACTCTTAAGACGCAATGCCAAACACCTCCTTGAACGAATATTTACAGAACTGTTAGCTTATGTAATTTACGTCAAAAGTTGGTTTAGCAGCTTATCACATGCCTGAAAACATGTAAGGACCATTAGACCAAACCTAATGTATACGCTTACGGATATGCAAAAACACTACATATGTCTCCCTGTTATGAAAGCTCCATCAACCTAACAAGAAACATTTTCGACCACTAAGAAAACGAGTCTAATCATAATGATTCCATATGTAAACAATAAGTTATTGTCCTTAATTTTTGTTATGCATGTGATATTATGAAGCTAAGATAACTCAACTGTCATCGTGGGGTATCGTGTTTCATTTTACAACATTTTTTTTTTGGCTAAATTCCCGTTGTCATTGTTACAATTTGATAATTTAGTGACCATCTTTCCTGATAACTGTTTCCATGATTTATGATATTCTGAATTTGTTATTCTTATAAGCAATTTTTGGGTTTTTATGAAATACAGTACGTATACTTTTCACTGGTAAGTTGCAGGCTTGCAGCAAGTATTTCAAGCGAAACGAGTAGAAATAAGCATGGTTACTAATAAGGATATAGATAAAAGAGAAGACAGAGGTCAAGATTATCGAGCTCCACTTATACCTCAAGATGAAATAAGAAAGGAAAATAATAGTATGGTTTACCTCAGTACATTTGTTGCAGTGTGCGGTTCCTATTCATTTGGAACAGGTGTAAGTGCTGAATTTGGTATTTTGGTTCTTTATGTCAAGTTACCTACACGAGTTTAACATATGAAATTTTTGTTTGCGTAAAATGATTTGGTGGAAATTCACTCTACAGATTGGTTATTCGTCTCCTAGCGAGGCAGCCATCAAGAAGGATCTAAATCTAACAATAGCACAGGTATGTATGAGCAGCCTTAGACCAACCGCACAATAAATTTTGTTACTTTGTTAAGAAAAATGTGTAAGTATTTGTCGAGGTTGTCCACTTTTATAAACTGGTAAGCTATATTAAAGTGTATATATAGGCACAGTCGTTGTATGGACAACACCGTGCAATAGTAGATCAGTAACAGATTCAGAGTATTGATTATATGCTTTTCTCATCTTTGTAGTATTCGTTGTTTGGTTCAATATTGACATTGGGTGCAATGATCGGCGCCGTTGCAAGTGGCCCCATGGCTGATTATTTTGGTCGCAAAGGGGTAAGTTGATGAGAGATTTTAGATTATAACCAGAGACATTTTTATCAATTGCTATTGCCTTGCGTATTCAGAAACCAAATTTATAATCGGAAATCAAACAGGCATTGAGAATATCAAGTATCTTCTGTATAGGAGGGTGGCTAGCAATTTACCTTGCTCAGGTATGCCTGAACTTTTTGTTTTTTTACTTTTTTAAATGTTAATACCAGCTAAAAATATTTATTTTTTTAATGACGGTAGGGGCCTATCCCTCTGGACACCGGAAGATTAGCAACAGGGTTTGGGATGGGAGTATTTTCCTATGTGGTACGTTACTCTCGATATTCTAGTCTAACATTATTGAACATCTATGATATTATTGAACTGTATGTAGTATATACATAGAATACTGAATAGATGTATTTTATGTTGTAAGGTACCTGTGTTTATAGCCGAAATATCATCCAAACAGTTACGAGGCTTGTTAACAGCAGCAAATCAGGTGAAAATTGCTATTAGTATCTACAAATCATATGCAAAAGCACACACATACACTGATACACAGTGTGAAACTTCTAAGTATTTATTCCCTTGTTTGCAGCTCTTGATCATAGCTGGAGTGTCGATTTCGTTTATAATAGGAACGCAGCTACATTGGAGAACCCTCGCTTTATCAGGTCTTCTAAAGAATTATTTGCTTATTGCTCACTAGTTTGCTAGTGTTATATTTAGAGCATTTCTATAACATATACTGTAACAAATTAAGATATGAAATTATATCAGCACAATATAGTTATACGTGCAAGAAGTGCATCAAGAAATAATAATTTAGAGGTGGCGATTTCAACTCATTCACTTGTAAATAGGTTGATTTGGGTACTGTTTGGTCTAAACGGGTCAAATGGGAAAAAAATATCTTAAAAGTGCATAAAACTTTTCAAATCATTTTGATCAGATAATAAGTTTACACTATTAGGCACACTATTAAAAAAAACATTTTGTATCATATTAGGCACACTATTTACTTATAAATTTCAACGCGTTGGACAAAACATGTTTTGGGTTGATACAACCTGTTTTGACCCGCTTTATAACCCACCAGACCGGACCCGACCATATTGCCACCCTAAAATGATTGACTGAGTAGGAAAGTAAAACATGTAAAGTTAAGAGAAGAGTATCGTAAAAGGCCTAACCCTTCATTAGCTAAGAAGTATAACGCAAAAAATGGTATATACATCCTTATTTCCAGGAATAAACAAGTATCTAGTTAAACCACTAAAGATGATCAATCATGGTGATTTGGTTGCAGGTTTGATTCCATGTGCAGTTTTACTAGTGGGCCTCTTTTTTATACCTGAATCTCCTAGATGGCTGGTAAGGTCTAAGAGAAAAAATAGTCTAAGAGAAAGAAAAAAAGGCTAAAATTATGATGGTGAAGATTTAAGGAACTTGAGCTTTCATGCAGGCTAAGATAGGAAAACCTTTAGAGTTTGATTCAGCGTTAAGGCTACTTCGTGGGAGTGACGATACATATGAGGAGGCAGCTGAAATCAAGGTTTGCAGTTCTTAGCTCCTAACTTTTTTTCTGTTAGAAAAAAGAATCTGTAAAAATTTGAAGGTGTAATCAAATATTGTAACTTTTGACAGGATTATATAGACACACTAGAAAAGCTCCCAAAAGCTACAGTATTCGATTTGTTTCAGAGAAGATACTCAAGATCAGTTATTGTAAGTTTATTTTTTCGTATCGTTATTAGATCTTTGGATGACACCAAGAAATTATTATTTTTAATACCAAAGTTTAATGCTAACCTCGTTTTGTCCACTTTAAATGAGAAGATAGGAGTTGGATTGATGATATTTCAACAATTTGGAGGGATTAATGGAATATCCTTTTACGCAAGCAGCATTTTCGTGTCTGCAGGTATAGATCCTGGAAATACAATCCTTTAATTATTTTATAGGTATTTTTGCATTATAATAATCTGAGTATTTACTTTACTTTACTTTTTACTCTTTTTGAACATCTGGGTCACTAACATATGGCTTTGTATCCCGTTTGGGCCATGATGTAGACAAAAAGCCGTCTAGAAACCAGCTTTCAGAACTGATAGTTTTCAGTATTTTGATGTATGATTCTCAGGATTTTCTGCAGATATTGGTACAATGTCCTATGCAGTTCTTCAGGTTATTATCGTTCTGAAATTCGTAACTTTAGAACTCTTGTTTGATGAAAAACTGAATGTTGCTTCTCATCTTTTTACCAGGTTATAGTGACCACGATAAATGCACTATTTATAGACAAAGCTGGTAGAAAGCCACTTTTACTGGTAAATACAGTATTGTATATTATCAACACGTTATATAATCTTTTAGCGGTTGTGACTTGAGTCAATACCAGTTATTCATATCATGTATACTTTAAGGTCTCTGTGGCAACGATGGCTTTGGGATGTTTTTTAGCAGCAGCCTCATTCTACATGAAGGTAAATCATTAAACACAAAACCTCTACGCTGTGTTCTTATGTTTAAAAAGTGTTCTTGAGAGGACCAATATTTTGGGATGGAAGGAATACTTCATTACCTATTAGTACCTGAAATGCTTATTGTTGTTTGACGATCATCTTATGCACCAGACATATCAGATAGCTCTTGTAGCAGCACCTGCGCTAGCCGTAACTGGCATACTGGTAAATATTACATCACTTCCATACTAGATCTACTAAGATATATATATATTATCCATTCTGATATGTGTTTAAATAACTCAGTTATTTATAGGTGGATTCTCATTAGGAATGGGAGCAGTTCCTTGGGTTATAATGTCTGAGGTATATATATAGCAACATCAATATCATTTTTCTTTTCTAAAGTGGAAAAGCTGATCCATTTACAGATTTAGTTATCCATGGGTCGATATGGGTTGTGTTTTATTTCAAAGTTCAAACGGGTCAAATGAGAATTATACTGTTTATCGGATAAAATAGGAGTATTTGAATTTTTGGAAGGTTATGTAGATGAAATTTTCCTTCTTTAAAAAATAGACAAAATCGACCCATACTACATAGATGACCTGTTCAACCAACCCGACCCATAACCCAACCTGTTCATTTTGCCAAATCTAGTTTGCATCAGACTGTCACTAATTGTATAAATATGATGTATCTAGATATTCCCCATAAACATCAAAGGCACTGCTGGTGGGCTGGTAACGCTAGTAAACTGGGCCGGTGCATGGGCTGTTTCTTACACTTTCAATTTTCTCTTAAATTGGAGTTCTTATGGTAAGTGAGAATGTGAGATGCATGATACTCGCATAAAATCTTATTTTGATTTTGTTTATGGAGATTCACATTTTTTTTTTTTTTTTTTGCTGTGTCAGGCACCTTCCTCCTATACGCAGCGGTAAATGTAGCTTGTATTCTGTTTGTGATCTACTTGGTACCTGAAACTAAAGGAAAAACTTTGGAAGAGATACAAGCTGCCATCAATCATTAGTAACAAAGTTTCATCCATTACAAGTTTGTTACTTGACATTAATCTTGAGTCTCGAGTTAGTATTACATCAATCTTAAAAGAAACCATTTATTGTTTATACTATGTGCTTGTGTTTGGAACGTAGGATTGTTTCGTTATGATGCATCATGGACCTTAATTAAATATAACCCATTTCATAAGAAAAAAATAAAAATAAAGAACCATATATATTTTTTTAACACGCATAAATTCAAGAAACAAAATCACAATGCATATAAAACTATTCCAATACATATAAACCTTTACATGGCCACACTTCCTCTCCCTTAAACAAACACAAATCTCATGCCAACCAAAACAAAAAATAAAAATAAAATAACCAATATAATATGTATACACTTATATATATGTAACTAGCCGTTATACTGCTATCTATCTAAACTTTGCATTTTCCATACCCCTTTTGATGAATTAGAATCTGTTATCTTGACAACTTTTTGTTTAGAATGCCGTTGCTTCCTAATCAACTGTTGTTGACTTGATACCTCTGCCTTCGTTACATCAACTTTGACTATGTGATGGTCCGAAGTACCCTTAGATGATAAAACCATATATGAGCCTGGAACAAATTTGTAGGGAGAGTCTGGGGATACCAATATGTAGTCGACCCTAGTCCCATACTTGCACGTACCCTGCACATCTGCATTAATCAAATCATCAAATGTTAACTTTTCTCAATTAATTTCAAGAAATTGTGAATGAAATAAGATGCATGATCTTTAGGAGACATAGAGTAAAGAGTTCATACTTTGGCCTTTAGCGATAATGACTACAGATTCACATTCGCCTGCAAAGTCCTTGGCATCAGTGTACTGTTTGTTTTTCAGATACTTCATCACTTCAACTTTTGGTGTGGGTTTTCCCATTTCTTCATAGTACTATAAGAAAAGGTTAGGAGTGTCAGTATCCATTAATTGGTTGATATTGAGTTGTACTTTATCTCAAACGTGTGATACTAAGTAAAAAAAAAAAAGGCTAAACCGGGAACAAGTCAAACGGGTTGAAAGTCGTCCACAGACTATTTTCACCGCATACAAACTTCGAAGTTGTTTTTGTTTAAATATTTAAATTATCAGTTTATCACTGTTTAATATTTTTATAATCATAATTAGCTTGTTAGTTAAAGAAAATATAGAAAGTGGCCCATTTCAAACTCCATTACCCAACCCGGCATGTTTTGTTCCATACTAAAAAATGACCAGTTTCAACCTGTTACCCAACCCTCGCGACCCTCTTATTTGTACCACCTCTAGTTTTCACACATCTTCAGTATAATTATTTGATTTTCATGTACCTTAACAATGTCTGTCCATCTTTCGGGGGAGTAGTCTGTCTCATCGAGAGAGTTGATGCCTCCAGCTAAAATGTGTGGTCTCTCATTAGATTCAATTATTGCATTTATTTGCTTCATACGCCAATTCTCATCAAGATGGTCGAGAAGTGTACAATGGAAATCAACTTCTCCAGTTTGAGGCACGTCTATTGTCGCTTTTAAAACATTCCTGCATCCATTATAAAAGCTGTTAAATTATGCTACTTTATCTTTACTGAGATCTCCGTGCAACATCTAAAAGACACTGTTTCAACCGTTCACAGTTCACTTACAAAATGTGTCTATGTTTCTGATAAAAAATCAGCTTGAAAAAGAAACAGGTCAATTGAGCCAATCGCCAAAAGTGTCTAAATTATTTTGAAATCATATACTTTTGTAACTATATTTGACACGCATGATGTCAAACAATACCTATGTGACACGTTTGGATCAATGAACATTTAGCTAATGGTCACCATCCAAAGTATCTTGGTAAAATTTCTTAGACAGTTAACTATATCAATCACAGTAAACCTAAATCAGGATTATTAACAAGTTTATAAACATTTAAACACTAACAGACTATGTTTATTTACTAATTATCATACCGAATCCAAGACTAAATCCATCAAGAAATTCCAGTGACATTAATAAAACCATGGACCACCAGAAACACCATCATTAATCAAAATCCCCATATTTCGCAATCAATTTCTGAAGAAAATTAATTGCATTTATACATAAATGGAAAATGACTGATTGATCTGAACAAGTGATGTGTACATATCCTATTTTAAGTTAAATATTCAGTAATAATCAAGAGGTAAAAATATCATATCACATGGCAAAAAATAGACCCAAAATGATGTCTAAAAAGGCATTTTAGTAGTAGTAGCTGAACTTTATTTTTTTAGCATACAGCTGTTTACAACATGGTACCAAACAGCACTAATATACAACTTGCTATCTAGGTTACATGAATTATTCACTAGAAAATTCATAAAGTTAGGTGATGACAGAAAGATTGATATCATATAATCTTTGCATGGATCAAGAAAATAACCCCACCCCAAATACTAGGAACCATCCATTATATTTGTTTCCATATGTTTGTTCTTTATATTTTGTGGTCCCATCTTGATGACTATAGAGTAGTAAGTAAGATCCATATTCATCTTTTCTAGGTGTAAAATTCATCAACTGAACGAGCTGGATAACCGGTCAAAAAAGTCTGGTTAAGCTGGTAAACTTTAGAGGAGTCGCTGTAAATATTTGAATATAACGTTCTGGTAATTTTAAACCGTTTGATCCATTTCGTTTTTAGCTAAACATTTTCTTTTCAAAGAATTTGGCTGATATCCAAATTTGCCAAAACCTACACTAGTTAGTAAAGCCATTCTATCACCTAGTATTATTTTGTTGTTGTGGTGCTTAAGCTTTTAAAGGATACATTTATGGCGTTTCGCAATAATTCTACTTTGTACTACATGCCCTTTCCCTTAAGTAATTCCAATACACTTTCTTTCTATGAAAAAGAGGGTTCATAGATCATGGTCCTGGTCCCATCAATGTAAGCCATAATTGAGCAAAAATATTCATCTTGTTCTAAGGACAATCAATTGTTGAATCTGACAAGATTATTAAGCTAAACAACATTAATGCCAACAAGTAAACATACAATAATCAAAAGAATGTGTTTCATTTTGGAGTGTTTGCATGTAATTATAAAAAAGTAATATGCATTATTAAAGAATCAAAGTCTAGAAATTAAGTTATCAAAGTAAATACTAGTTTTGATGCACCTATTCAGATAATCACTTACAAAACGCACACCTTAACACTACTTTACGAGGGTGTTTGGGATTGGTTATTCTTTTTTGCTAATGCTTCTGCTTAAAAATAACAACTTCTGTATATCGTCTTTGGATTTTCGTGGTCTATAAAAAAGGCAAATATACTCATACAAATATAATAATTACTGTATCATTTATTAAAAGCTTTCAACCAAATTCATTTAAGCAGATAAACATTTGATATTAGCATCTCCATACTTGCTTATCAGAATCTGCATATTTCAGATAAGCACAAGCAGTTTGGATAACACACTAGTGTTGCTACTTATTTTTATTCAAATAAGCAGGAAAAAGAAAATAAGCAACCCCAAACACCCCCTAAAAAGTAAAAAGTACCAAACACAAACCTGAAATCAGAATCATCAAAAACCTTCTGAACTTTCGACCGTTTAATCGGCCATTTCGACAAAACAGCATTACCATACTCAGGTGCCCAGCTCTCAGCAAAAACATAATGCATACCCAAACCCGCAGCCAAATCACTTAAAGGCTTCATATCCTTTTCCTCTTCAGCTTTCACATCTTGCAAAGCCAATATATCAGCATCCAATTCCTTCAAAACCTCTAAAACAGTCTTATTTGACTTAAAACTCCCCCTTTGACTTTGACTTTGACTTTGGCTTTCATATTCCTTAGAATTATAACCATTTTGTGATCTCAAAACACCTTTTCCTTTCAGTATCCTACTTAGACCTTTAGAAGTACTAGTTTTCGCACTCGGGTCAGTTTCGTTTTCGCTTATATCAAATGTTAACCGCCCACTTCTTTTTAGGCTAATTTCGTTATCGGGTAAATTTATCGATACTCTCAGCTTTGACTTTGCAAATTTCTGCTGTTTTGACTCAGTATCTGAACTACTACTCATTGAACTTGAATGCAATGGTGATTGTTTTAGTATTCCTTTAGGCCTATCCACCAATGACTTTGATCTTACACTACTATAAACCTCAGAAACAGAGCCTTTTGGGCTAAATGGGCTAAGAACCTCATCATTTTCATTAAAGTCAAATTTTGACTTATCTAAAGTCAAAGGTGGGATTGCAGGTGCCATAGAGAACAAAGCAGCATTAAAAGTAGCTATACGAATTGGGTTTTCGGGTTTCGGAATACCCTTTTGATCATTTGGGTGAATTGTGGCTGACCCATTTGTATTTGATGAATCTTGGAGCCTTGAATTTGACTTACCAAATCTTTTTATGATCACTTTTGGCTTTGATCTCCTGCGAACTGACCACCTGAATCTTGAACACAGTCTCCTGAGGTTTTTGTTAAAAAGATGGAACATTTTTAATAAGTTTTTACAAAGTATTGTGGAAATGGGTCATTTTGGGAAATTTTGGATTATGGGTTGGTTTTTGAATGGGTTGGAAGAGTGTGATCTTTGGATGAGGATTAAGAAATTTATTATGAAGTGGTTTTTTGTGGGTTACTATTTAAAGTGGGATTTTAGTATGGTTTGTAAATTTGTTTGCTTGTTGTGAAAAGGTTTTTAATAAATGAAGTTTTATGGGAAACAAGATAACATATGGCAATAATTTAGAGGGACCTTTATTGGTTTTTCTTGGAGGGACCTTTATTGGTTTTTCTTGGACATTTGATACTAGCATTAAAGTTTTACTCCGTATTAGAAAATGTGATGTGTCGACATTTCCGAAGTTTTCCTACAAATAATGTAGTGAAGAGTTACAATGTGCAGAGTTTAATCAGTTTCAATGTGTAGGCTTGAAAATAAGCTAAGTTGAGCTTCATTCGACGATCTTGTATCAAGTTTGAATTGATGTGATAACTCGAGGGAAACTTGTTACTTGTATAATATTTGACTCACTTATATTTGACTCACTTAGAGAGCTCAAGTAGACTGAGAATATTAAAAACAAAGCTATGTAATAAAATCAAAACTTGTATAACACAACATATTTTATCAGTGTATCTATATTTAGAATGGTGAAAAGTAGTTTCAAAAGTATAGAAGAACTAAACAAGCATTAGGCTTAAAATAGCTACCAATAGAATCATACTTGTATTAGTAGTTGACTAGTTTTAAAACCCGTGTATGTATGAGGTTTGGAAAGTTAGTATAAAGTGTAATAATATTTCAATAACTTTGTTTTGAAAATTAAGTATAATGACAATTTATAAATTCATGATTTTGTAACGTTTAAGCTTTTTCTATAAAATTATACTAGATTTTTAATACTTATATAGTTATAATACCCGTGTGCACACAGGTTTTTACATAATTTCTACATTAGGTGTTAATATTGATTACTGTTTTGTAAAGATTTTTGTTGCATTAAATATTTAACTTTGTTTAACTTTTTTTTTTTTTTTTTTTTTTTTTTTTTTTTTTTTATTTTTAGAACGGCAAGTGGTGCAGTCGATGGAGCTCCGACTAACACCCGGGGCCAGCCTGTGTTTAATTTGATCTTTTTTAAATTTAACTATTTATATTATGTTCTATGCATTATGTCTGTTTAGTAGCACATAATGACCTTAAAAATTATGTGTCTTTGTTGTATGTAGAATATCGTTTATTTATTTTTATCTCACAGTAATGTGTGAGCTCGTCCATTCATTTTGATATTTATATTTTTGTTAATAATAATTTAAACTGATTTTTAAACTCGTGCGTGTGTTAAACTTATAAAAACGAATAACATTGTTGTCATTGAATGTGGATAGTTAAAAAATAATTTTTTTTCTGAATATCCTTACTTAATCTCATAAACTAATAATATTTATATATAACAACAACAAGTTGTTGTATTTGTTTTATAAAATATAAAGTATACAAGTATTTATCAATTTGAAGTTTTAAAAAATATGAAAATTGTATATCTTATTAAAATTTAACAATTAAAGTTTTATTAGTTACCTTATCTTTTTTAAGGTTTTTTTTTTTTTTTTTTTTTTTTTTTACAAAATTAACACATATGTTTATAACACATTATATAAGCTAGACGAAAATTTAATAGTTTGACTAAATTGTGATTTTTATTGGCCAATTACATTGCTTGATTTTTAATGTGTCAAAATAGAATAACCCGATTTGCCCAACTTTTTTCAAATAAAATTGTTTTGTCAAAATTGCTCCGCAATGATGTAATTCTTTTATTATATAAAAGATTATGTTTCTTCAAAACTCATTATATAAGACATTTCAAGCTATTTATTGCCATTGAATTCAATCGTAATCAACTTAAACTAGATATCATTCTATGGTGTTACAGGAGGGCACGATTAAACAAGTAAGCGAGGGCGACTCAACAAATGTTTGGCTACTTTGCAACCCTAAATGCCCTGCGTGCCAAAGTTAGAAAAACTTAGTCTCATCACAAAACTAATACAATGCTAATAACAAAAAGAAAAGTGCACCTTCTTTTTCTTTTCATAAAAGTTGATCTAAACATAACACATAATCATTTTTTTACATCTCAAATGTTAAAAAACAAAAAATTAAAGCTAATAAAAATAATAACTAGAATGACCCATATGTCAGTATGTATTATGCATATGTATTCGGACTAGAAAGTAGTTTATAACTTTATATTATTTGCGATAGAAATTGAGGGTATTTCATACGTATTTGGGACAATATATTGTGCATATATTATTAAATAGTGAATGAGCAAAAGGTTGTTGGATGAGATTCTTCTTGTTGTCTTTGAGTTGGATCAAGACAGATAAAGAGAAGATGCCAACTGCTCCCGCAAGAAGAAGAAATAAGAAGCCTAGAAAATTGTATATAGTTATTAAACTAAAAACTTTAATTAACTAAACCAAGATTATTGAAAATTGCGAAATCCAACCACTACATTTAATATTCAAGTTGATTCAACGTTGGAAGGCTAATCTACAATTTAAATGTTATTAGTAGGGATGACAAAAAAACCGGAATTCTCTTTGAAAAAAGTTACTACCACTTAAAATAAAATTGAGTAAATTGAAAAAATCGTCCTTTTGATTTGGCCAAATTGCACGTTTAGTCCCTGTGATTCATTAAGTGCAAAGATGGTCCGGATTTGGCACTGTTTCATGCACTTTTGGTCCCCCATCACTAACCCCGTTAGTTTCCACTTGTTAGCTTTTGCACGTGATTGGCACAAGAGGGTATTTTGGTCTTTATATGTTTTATCAATAAAATAAACACACCCAATCTTAATTAAATACCCCATCCCACCACTTACCCACTCCAAAACACTGGTCCCCAAATCCAAAACACACCTAAAAAATTAAAACCCTAACCCTATAAAAGTAAAAGGGGCAAAATCAATTCATTAAAATGGTGACTTGTTTCTGTGGTAGTCAGACCCGTATCCGTACTTCATGGACAAATCTTAACCCAGGACGTCGTTTTCACTCATGCCCAGAAGTTTTTGTAAGTATTAATTTGTAGTTATATTTTATCCACAAGTTATTGATTGAAGTACTAATTTGTAGGGAACGGATTGTGGGTTTTTTGATTGGGTTGATCCTCCAATGTGTGCTCGTTCAGTGCAAATCATTCCTGGGCTACTTAATTCAAGAAACCAGCTTCAAGAATCATTGGTTGAAATGGCAGCTGGAAGACGAAGATTGAAGATATGGTTGATTTGTAGTTGGGTCTTGTTTTTAGTTACTTTCTTGTTGTAAGCTGATAAAGCTAAGACTGTATAACTTGAACTTAAAAATTGACTATAGTCAATGAATTTTGTTATATGTATGAATGTTCAAGTATGAATGGTAATTTCAAGTTTAATGATACTACCTATGTGTTTTGTATGATTTTAAGCTGATATTGGCATAACATCTACAAGTTTTGTCATTGTGTTTTGTATTAAGTATTGACCTAAGTGTTTTGCAAGTTTTGGCATAACAAAACAACACAAGTTAAAAAATGGTAAGAAACAAAAGAACACATCTGCAATTTACTCAGAAAATTGTAACAAACAAAATAACACATCTGCTAGAAAGGGTAACATCTGCCATACATTAAACAAGTTTTTCAACTTGCTAAATTGAAAATTTGCATCACAATTGTTCCCATCATGTCATAAGAGTACTAATACATAATAACCATACTGTCATAAGATTACTAATACATAACCATATTGTCACTTAACCTTAAACAAAAGAACAAATGTAACACCCCGACCCGACAAGGGTAGAGATGTCACAAAAATGGTGACATATCAGAAACATACACAAGCATACATCTTCAATAATACAAAGGAATACAAAGGTTACAAGAAATTATAGGGAAATACAAAATTTACAAAGGAATAAATACTAAGTCCGAAAATCTAAATTCTTCTAATCATCTCTATAACAAAATAGCTATCACAGTGTAGTCTTCTAAGTCCAAAGGTACTCTCCGCTCATACCCAGCTTCCTACTAAAACCTGCCGCAGGAAAAGAAATGCGGCTGAGCTACGAGAGCTCAGTGAACAGATATAACGGTAACAAAGCAGTAATAAAGAATAGTGAACAGTAATTGAAATACGAATCAATCAGAGTTATGACATAAGAAAAAGGTAACAGTAATGAGAAGTACAAGGGTATAAGGTGTAGGAAACAGTAATCCTCTACGAGCCCAGTATCAGTAATCAGTAACAGTAATCAGTATAATCATGTAGAGGGGAGACCTCTCAGTAATCAGTAAATATGAGGGGATTCCTCAATAATGGGTGGAGTAGCTAGCTCCCAGAGTGTGAAAGACGTGTATCGCACACACCATCAGTCACCAGTAATACAGTAATCAGTAATCAGTAACAGTAACAGTTCTAGGATGCATCCATACGCCCCTGGTGGCCATAAACCTCCCAACACACCCAATAAAATACAGAAAAGGGACGGAACAGGTCATCACTCTCCTGCCCTAGAGTCATGCCATCGGTGCATCAATGACATGGTCATGAAACCCTCATGACTAGTTATGGCTCGTAGTATCAAACTGTGGGTCAGTGGTCAAGTAACAATATTCAGTATTCAGTTTAGTTTCATAGGTCAATATCCAATTCAGTATATCAGAAAGTTCATATCAGATGGTTCAGTAACAGAAGGGTCAATATCAGTAGGTTCAATATAAGAAAGGTTCAGTATCAGTAGGTCAATGTCAAGGTTCACAGAAACAAAGAACATGGCAGTGAATCAGAAATCAGAAATGAGACGAAGGCACCTTACTAAAGAAGGGCAGAATATCTGTACCTTAAACCGCAATTGAAACCATATCAGATAACACAAGGAAGTACGGATCACTCCTTCTTCACTGGATCTACACGAATTATCATCATATATTACTTGTATGTTCATTAGATGTCATAAGGGCATTTATTATTGTTTGTTAAACCCATTAGCTTAATTATGGTCTAAATTACATGTAGCCATATCATGGATTAAATGTTTGTGTCAATATGAAATCTTATTCTTTCTAATAGTATAATCTAATTCTCAAGGTTTAAAGTGCACAATTAGACATTTAAAGTTAAATGTCACAACTTATGTATATTCCATGATTTATATATCAGTATACATTGTATATTTATTTCACATGCATGATTCATAAACTGGTCTTATATGCCTCTTCATACGTGATTCATAACTAGTCTTATATGCCTCTTCATACGCTGATAGATTGGCACCCGAAACACACACCAAGCATGACATGCGATAACAGCCCACGCCCTTGACGAGGCACAACCCGATTTAAATCGAGGCCACACATGTGAGACAAATAAGATGACGCGAGTCCAGATTATGCTTTCCATTCTTTTAACTCCTTTTTAAACTGTATGCTCATAGACAAGTTTATATGTAATCCGACACGTGACACACGCACACCGCGAGACAAAATCAAGCAAGACAAACTAGGGTGTGAGGGGTTTAGCGAGCAAGAACGAAGTACAACCAAACTCCTCCATTTAACTTTTATTAGCAGCTTGTCATTAACAAGTTTAAACTTAAGTCGACACACAAAACAGCCCACACATCACCTAAGGTTAACGAGCCAAGCAACCATACAATCCACATGAGATCATAACCCATTTTAAGTCCCTCTTCGCAACTGCATTCGTCTAAGTCTTTTTCTCAGGTTTTAGATTTACATTTAACGTGTAATAATGATTAGCCCAGGTCTTGTTTTAGGTGTGATATATGTTGTATGCATGTTCCCAATAACCAACTCAAGGATGTGTATCAAAAATGCATTCGAAAAGTGGAACAAATCAGAGATCAACCCATGTTACATTACAGCCTCATGATTTTATGTGATGCAACCTTTATGTCATTCGTATTTGCCATGTTCATTCAAATAGTTATGTTTAACTAATCAAGAGGTTTGGTTTTTTTTTTTTTTTTTTTTTTTTTTTTTTTTTTTTCAAAGACACACAGGACTCATTCATCTCCATTCTTAATGAAACAAAACTAGGTTGAGCTCGCATAAGATATACGTGTACATGTACCAGGTTAAACACATATAAGTCGGATGAGTATGACTTAGGATGGATCAGAAGCAAGTATACCTTTTTGGTGTCGACTCGAAGAGAAGACGAGATAAGGAACAAGGAACAAGGACGACAATAAAACTCTCCACGACTTGCACAAAGCCTTGGTCTCCAACGATCACCACCTACTATCACCTCTCTTGTACCCCGATCTTCTTTAGGAAAAAGGACAGCCGGCTTGTTATTGTATTAGGGTTTTATGAGTGAGTTTTTGGAATGCAAATACTGGTTATGATATGGCAGTAAATGAGGGAAATAAAAGGGGATGGTAGCCGAGTATAAAGGAAATGTGACTATCTATCTTTAAAGATGGCATGTCGTGTGCAATCAATAAAATATAAAGTTGGACCCATAGGGATATACATGGAACGTATGTTAATATTTTTAGGAATGAGAAGTAGTTGTGCCGAGTTATTGGGTATTTTAAATGAGACCAAATCCCTTCCAAATATTCATATGTATCAAGTTATTTTAAATGAAGCATCATGGTGCACAAACTAAATTAAAACCGGACCCTTTAAATGATCATGAAATCGTGTGATATTATATTAGGGACATATGTTTGTACAAAATATAAAATGTGATCGGGCCCTTAGTGCACTTGAAAACGTTGTGACATAATTCCTAAATATAGATTTGATCGATTTTATATGACGTAGATTAGGAGTCTCATCTATTGTAGTCTACACTCCTACATATAGTTACTTTTTTTTTTTTTTTTTTTTTTTTTTTTTTTTTTTTTTTTTTTTTTTTTTTAGTAACTTACCTTTTGTAGTTCAACTTCATAACATATAGTTTAAGGTCATTAATTAAAATGTGAAATTTAATTATAAGGTAATGTTTTTTTTTTTTTTTTAAAGACATAAAGTTACATTCTCATACTTAGGTTAAAATGTAATGTTCTCGTATAAGTATTTGCATGTTCTTATAAATTCAAAATTTAGAGGGGTAAAACGGGAATTTCAATTGAATGGAAATTTTAGGGTTTTACAACTCTTCCCCTCTAGAAAAAAAATTTTCGTCCTCGAAAATTGAAGTCGTAAAGTTAGACAGAGTCGTAGCAATTCACAAAAGATCGTCACGAATAATCTCACACTCGGGAAGGTTCTTCCAAAAAGGTTCTTCAGAATAAATGGTTTCTCATGATTCGATCAAAACAAGATGGGTTCAGATTCCTCAGAAGGAGACAAAATTAGCTTGATTTTGATCAGGGGACCATTCAACAAAATGGATGATAGGTGAGTCTTCCGAAAAGCTTATATGAATTACGAATAGAATTTCAAATCAGATTAACTGTATTATCAATGGAGAGTTCTACAAAGAGCTTAGGCTATGTAACTGAGGTCATCAGAGTGCAATACGAGAGTTCAAACTCATCCAGATATTTAACGAACGAAAACAGAGTGTACACGTGGGTATAATGAACCTAATGTCTCACTAAATCACGGATAACCAACGGAGATCAGATTCTAAACTTCTTAGGTACTCCCCCAAGACATCCTATGGCCACAATGAGTGCACGTTATATGGTGTAAGTATTATCACGTTGATCAGGCGTCATAATACTAGCACCACATAAATATGCCTTCATGATGATCATACTTTATCTCGAGTCGTGAGTATAACAACCTATCTTAAACCACTTAGTACTTCTACAATCTCAGAGCCAATACTATCAAAGACATAAATAAGAGGGAAAACAAAACTATTCGCAAGAGTATCGGAATTTCAGATTGCCAAGCAGAGTAAGGCATGCCGTCACAAGTATCAGATTTTCCACAGTTTGCCAAAATTCCTCAGAATAAAGCCATCATCGAACATATGAAAATAAGCACGGGGCTGAAATGCTTCTAGGAAACTTAAATCATTAGCGGATCTTAACACGATATAACAAAGTTCAAGGGAGTCAACGGAAATGAAAACTAATCGTCAATAACTTCGGTCTTCACAGAATCAATTCTTCCAAACATAACAGGTCTGTTTCAGAAGTCCGTTCATTCAAAACATCAAATCTCTTCAAGTCTGGTTAATCTGTCTTCGTTTATCCATCAATCTGGAAGTGGAGCAAAATTGTCTGGTTCATCACGCCTCCTGCAGTTCTTCTTGGAATGTGATGGAGTGATGTGGATTTCTGGCACGATCTTTAAGTTTATTCATCATCCAGCCTGCTTCCTTTCTTAGTACAACCAAGATGAATAGGGAGGTAAGACTGTACGTCTTCATCAGCTCCAGGTTCGCCGTCTTTCTTCTGCATCGCCGACACTTCTGCCTGGTAAGGAATGTCTTCACTCTTCAGGGTAGTCGCCGCTGTTGTCAACTCCAGGTCAGGTAGCGAAGTCATTCTTCTGATGTGTTTCTAGTGGTCTTGATGCGTAGGCAAAACCTTCTGTGTTGCAAGGGAGGATAACCGAGTCTCTTTCTGAAATGTCTCAAAATTTATTCCGTCTGAGGGTATGGAAACAAATTTCTATTTCAGCTTTCCAAAACTCCGTTCTCGATCGGATTAAGTTGTTTCTCTCTGGTCACGAAATTTATCAAGGGTAACGCAAGTTGTAGACGTCTTTCAGAATTCTGATGCAAGGTTCAAAAGATTTCAGTTTACCATTTTGTTAGCGGTCTTGACCATTCGGTGATAGTTTCAAAATTTGCGGGATTTAAAAGGGATATTCTCAATCAAGAAAAATCGTTGTCTCAACAGATATCAATCTCTCAGAATGCACAAGTGATCGTCAAATTTCTTACAAAGTGCAAAAATGATTTTCATGTTCTTCTTCGCCTCTGAATGTACTATTAAGTCATACAATGACCATTTGCCCAAGTACTCACGAGAACACATTCATTTATCAAATTTACAGAATAGTCAGAGCTTTAGCTAATACTATTAGCGTCACAACCCGTCATATCAGTCGTTACAAATACGGAAAGCGATCTCAAGAATAACCTCAATTCATATTTCCATCTGAAGGAAACTTCGCGCTCTGAAATTAAATAGATACAAAGTCGTTTCAGGGTGGAGAAATAGCAATACGGTTCAGCTTCCAGAATACATGTCTCCTGTCATCATTCTTCTTTATCGCGAATAAAACTGAAATACGCCAAGGAAATACACTTAAGCGAACTTACTTCTCACTCCGGTGGAAAATTTGGTGGTTCAATCAGAAATCGTGTTCAGAAAATTCAGGGTGCCAAGTATTTCTCAAGGTGAGGTTCATTCATGGGTGTACGAAATGGGTTTAAGGAAAACTTCATAACCGCGAAAGAAACACACGAGTCTCCAGAGTAATAGCGATAGCAGAAAGTTTAACAATCGGTAATCGTGGTAGGGAGTTCAAAATTGTTTTAAACGTCAAAGGTGAGACATAGGAGGATAGTTGTCAAACAACCAATCCTTTATCAGAATAACATTGGAGTTAACAGTCCACAGAAAGACAGATCAACAAGGCAAAACTTATCATCCAAAATGAGAGGGAAACATTCTTATACTCGTGGTTTAGCACCACAAGACTCCTCATAGGAACAGAGATGGGTAAGACGAAATCAAAGAGTGTCAGAAAAATTCATAGATGCTTCATCAAGAACAAGAGACAGCTCACAGAATGTATCAAGCACGTCATCGCCATGGAGATTCTCAGAATGCCCAAAGAGGTATCAAAATGATTAGCAAAAGGATCAGAAGTCAGAGTCAGACTCTGCAGACAAGGATCAAATAGTGTCAGGCAATACTATGCAGTTCTCAATGCCTTCTAGATTTATTTAGGTTCAAAACGTAGATAGTGCAGAGCATAAGCTTTCAATTTCCAAAAGTGATCTTAATAGACTTTAATCAAAGGCAAGGCACGAATCAGAGTGATGCGGAAGCAAATATGCTTAAACAAACGCCTTATAGTCTACCCATTTCCTCACTGGTCAAAACTTAAGTTCATATCAAGGAATCCTAAAGCAGGTTCTCAGAGTGTTCTCCTATGTTCTTACAGTGGAAGCCTAATGGTCCAGAACTCACAGGTCAAGGGTAAATGTATTACGAGTCGCAGCCTGTCTCTCTGATACCATAAATTGTAACACCCCGACCCGACAAGGGTAGAGATGTCACAAAAATGGTGACATATCAGAAACATACACAAGCATACATCTTCAATAATACAAAGGAATACAAAGGTTACAAGAAATTACAGGGAAATACAAAATTTACAGAGGAATAAATACTAAGTCCGAAAATCTAAATTCTTCTAATCATCTCTATATCAAAATAACTATCACAGTGTAGTCTTCTAAGTCCAAAGGTACTCTCCGCTCATACCCAGCTTCCTACTAAAACCTGCCGCAGGAAAAGAAATGCGGCTGAGCTACGAGAGCTCAGTGAACAGATATAACGGTAACAAAGCAGTAATAAAGAATAGTGAACAGTAATTGAAATACGAATCAATCAGAGTTATGGCATAAGAAAAGGTAACAGTAATGAGAAGTACAAGGGTACAAGGTGTCAGAAACAGTAATCCTCTACGAGCCTAGTATCAGTAATCAGTAACAGTAATCAGTATAATCATGTAGAGAGGAGACCTCTCAGTAATCAGTAAATATGAGGGGATTCCTCAATAATGGGTGGAGTAGCTAGCTCCCAGAGTGTGAAAGACGTGTATCGCACACACCATCAGTCACCAGTAATACAGTAATCAGTAATCAGTAACAGTAACAGTAACAGTTCTAGGATGCATCCATACGCCCCTGGTGGCCATAAACCTCCCAACACACCAAATAAAATACAGAAAAGGGACGGAACAGGTCATCACTCTCCTGCCCTAGATTCATGCCATCGATGCATCAATGACATGGTCATGAAACCCTCATGACTAGTTATGGCTCGTAGTATCAAACTGTGGGTCAGTGGTCAAGTAACAATATTCAGTATTCAGTTTAGTTTCATAGGTCAATATCCAATTCAGTATATCAGAAAGTTCATATCAGATGGTTCAGTAACAGAAGGGTCAATATCAGTAGGTTCAATATAAGAAAGGTTCAGTATCAGTAGGTCAATGTCAAGGTTCACAGAAACAAAGAACATGGCAGTGAATCAGAAATCAGAAATGAGACGAAGGCACCTTACTAAAGAAGGGCAGAATATCTGTACCTTAAACCGCAATTGAAACCATATCAGATAACACAAGGAAGTACGGATCACTCCTTCTTCACTGGATCTACACGAATTATCATCATATATTACTTGTATGTTCATTAGATGTCATAAGGGCATTTATTATTGTTTGTTAAACCCATTAGCTTAATTATGGTCTAAATTACATGTAGCCATATCATGGATTAAATGTTTGTGTCAATATGAAATCTTATTCTTTCTAATAGTATAATCTAATTCTCAAGGTTTAAAGTGCACAATTAGACATTTAAAGTTAAATGTCACAACTTATGTATATTCCATGATTTATATATCAGTATACATTGTATATTTATTTCACATGCATGATTCATAAACTGGTCTTATATGCCTCTTCATACGTGATTCATAACTAGTCTTATATGCCTCTTCATACGCTGATAGATTTGCACCCGAAACACACACCAAGCATGACATGCGATAACAGCCCACGCCCTTGACGAGGCACAACCCGATTTAAATCGGGCCCTTAGTGCACTTGAAAACGTTGTGACATAATTCCTAAATATAGATTTGATCGATTTTATATGACGTAGATTAGGAGTCTCATCTATTGTAGTCTACACTCCTACATATAGTTACTTTTTTTTTTTTTTTTTTTTTCTTTAGTAACTTACCTTTTGTAGTTCAACTTCATAACATATAGTTTAAGGTCATTAATTAAAATGTGAAATTTAATTATAAGGTAATGTTTTTTTTTTTTTTTTTTTAAAGACATAAAGTTACATTCTCATACTTAGGTTAAAATGTAATGTTCTCGTATAAGTATTTGCATGTTCTTATAAATTCAAAATTTAGAGGGGTAAAACGGGAATTTCAATTGAATGGAAATTTTAGGGCTTTACAAAAAAAAACAAATCTATTTTATGTTCCTTGATGCAGTTTTCTTTCCTTTTTTTGGACTTGCAGTTGTCTTGGATTGACTTGCAGATGTTTTCCTTGGGCTTCTCCTTGGTGCCTTTGATGCAGATGCTTGTTTACCAGTTGCAGTTGGCTTCATTGGTGCCTTTGATGGCTGCCTTGGTGCCTTTGATGCAGATGCAGCATGTTCAGCAGTTGCAGATGACTGTGGAGCATTATAAGATAGATCTTTCCATGGATTTGGTACCTTACAACTTCTTTTGTTATGACCCTGTACCCCACAGTTTTCACAAGTGATAGTCCCACCTTTCCTAGTTAACTTGCCCCCTTTTACCATTTCAGCCACCTCACCTACACTCTTCCTTCTTTTTTTTCCTGGTCTACCTATTTGTGGTGGAATATAAGGTGGAATCAATTTTGTTTGGTTAAACTGAGACTTCTCCCAAAAATGTGGACCAGAGACTGGGTTGACCTTATGAGAGTATACATTCCTCCAGGTTTCTAACCTATATGATTCATGAACCCAATCCTCAGGGATAGGAACTTGCATACCATTATCTGCCATGTTAAAGATGCATGCAACTGCATGTCTACATGGGATTCCAGATATTTCCCATTTCCTACAAGAACAATGCCTAAGATTTAGATTGACTACACACTTCTCACTCCAAGGACCCTTAACTTCAAATAGTTCAGCCCCATTCCATTGAACTGTGTATTGTGATGCTTGTTCCATTATAGCTTTGAAAAGCTTAGTCACACTTGGTGTTAATGGACCCTCACTTTTTTCAATCACTGTCTGAACCAACACAATCCTTTTCATTATATATTCCCTAACATATTCTAGTGCAGTATAAATAGGACTATCCCTAGCATTTAGTAACTGTATATTAAAAACCTCACAGATATTGTTGATCAATAAATCACAATGTGTCCTTCCTGTCATAAGTATGTACACACAGTAAGCATCTTAATAATGAACTAAAAAGAAGTAAATTAGGTCATAATTTGTTACCTAAAAAATGGCTTCTGCTCCAATGCTTAGGATGTATTTTCCTCAACCACTCATGTGTCTGCCTATTGTATCCCTTAAGTTCATCCATTGCTCTCTCAAACTCTACCACAGTTGTTGCAGTGGCACACTTCCTGTAACACCCCCTAAATTATGAGTTAACAGCGGAAGACTAATCGGCGTATTACAGGGAGGATCTTTGTCATAATAATAGAAAATGGCTCAAAAGAGGCGTTTTAAAAGTATTTGTCATTCAAATAAAAGTTGAAGTACAAAAAGTGAAAATATCATAGTTGAAACATCCCATAAAAGGATGTAGTAGTTTGAAAGTGAATGACATGATTTATTTTACACCACATTAAAAACCCTTGGTTTATTGCCCGCTCCGTGCCTTGGCTGCTCCGCTAATTACCTGAAATAAACATGCTAAAAGTCAACAAAATTGTTGAGTGAAATCTTAGAGTTTGTAATAATAATGAGTTTGGGAACGCGAGTAGTGATTGCCTGTGTATTACAATCATGTTTAAAATGGTGATATTGCAGTTGTGTATATTGCCCTAAGTCTCATGACACACAAACATTAACAGTGTAGTAACCGGTGTAGGGCCCTCGTGAAATAGGTGTTTTACCATTGCCTATTTCCTTCAAATATAGTGCATTGCGACTAATCCGACTAGCAACTAAGGCTATTTGTCAAGGCATTAGTGGAATAGGCAGTCAGCCTCCAATAGATCTATTCACTATATTCGCGTTCACTCGCAAGTGATTAATGGTTCATGATGTGAGGGGCTTTTGGCAATAGAGTAACTTAGTCAATATCATATCAGGTGAAGCATACAAAAATACTTGTGTTTTAGTTTGTAGCATGTATCTCCCCCATAGAGTGTAAACTTGTTAAATAAGTAAAAGTGGGGCTATGACTCACCTTGTGTGTAACTGGCAAGGTGGAAATGTGAAATCAAGTGAAATTACGGGAACGGCTCCAACACACGACCTGGATAATAGTGAAGTCTGAGAATTTGATAGTTTTGACTTAATATGAATAATGAGTGTGAAAATGAGTAACGGATAATGATTTGGTGTGTGATGAGTGTGAGTGATATGCTTAAAATGCTTAAAGTTCAAAAATAATATTATATATAATATTATCATATTTTTATGTCATTGATTCCATAAATATTGTTTCCTCGAAAGTGGTTCGAACGAAACGTTAAGTTAATCGTTAAAATTCGTTATATATAAATATAAACGTAACGGGATTAAATATTGAACGAAATGTAAAAATGTACGTGAGTGAGATGAGAAATGTAAAATATGAAATGAAATATGTATGTGTTAAAGTTACAGTTTGGTCCTTGTACTTTTACAGATTCTACACTTTCTACCCTAACGGTGTCAGATTTGCACCGTTAGTCTTTGGTTAGCATATTGTTACATTTTTAGTCCAAAAGTTTCCATAATGACATATCAAACTATCTGTTTACTGTTTTAACAATTTATACCCTCAGGTTATTAGATTTAACAGTTTTAGAACATAATTAGGTAAACTTTACACTTTTAACCCAAATAGTAACATTCTTTGCAAAACAAGTCCAAATTTTACAAAAAGAGTGGGAATTGATTTCCGAGAGTTTTTACATTCTTATAAAGCTTATTTAAGTTAATTTCAACTGCTTATTAGCCATAGTGCTTATTTTTAAGCTTTATGGGCTTTAACGAGTTAAAACTAAAGCCCATTAAGTTTTTATGATCCGATGCGATTTAGGACTTTTTGGGCTTATCATTGGGCTCGCTTAAGGGTTTTAAAAATCATACAAATGAGCTTATTACAACAGCTTATCGCTACTGCTTATTAACTGCTTATTGGGCTTTTAAGCCAATCGGTAAAAATAAAAGGATTTTAAGTGGTTCGAGTAGCGATTAGTTTGGGATTTAAAGAGGGCTTATATGAGCTTATCAACGGGAACTTAAAACATCAACTTATTAGGTGATCTTGTAAAGAATCGAGTTGAGTAATAAAAATGATATGGTGTGCACATGAATTCGGTTTTATACGGCCTTTTCTTATCGACAAAAATGAAATGGTCAAAATATAAACATGACATATATAACGTGTGATATGTAAATTGATTCGATATATAAACAAAATGAGTTCGATAAGCAATAAAACGAGTATGTAAGTGTCGAATAAATGTAAAACACGAGTTACTAGCCATCCATGAAGAAGGTCATTGCGTATAAACGTAAACATAAATAAAAGAACTCGTAAATTGCAATAAAAAGTAATATACGATCGAAAGTTATAAGGAACAATGCATGAGATGATATAAATCGATAAGAATGAATTGAAAAGGGTTTAGGAGGACTCACAACACCAAAAAGGTGGAGTTTATACGTTCGATCGATCTAGGAAGTCGAATAAGTGGCACTTCTCTCGTTAGAACAATCAACAAGTGATCAAATGAGACTCGAACGATTTGGAAATTGGCTCGAAGTTGCTATAGATTTGCTTCTAGTCCTTGAAGGTCTCGGCAAAGGGAAAAACTTGAGAGAAAATGAGATAAACTCTTGTGTGTGAAAGGGAGTAAATGTGCATGTATTTATACATGCATATTGATCGATATATAGTTTTATACTCACCCAAGTTGGGTGATTTGAAGTATTAGCAGAGGATAAAGGAATAAAACTTGAGTACCTATCGTACGACATATTTAATAGGTCCAAAATGGTTTTTAACGTGCCATATTGTGTAAGAATGTTGGAAATGATCCCTTGGACTTATATTCGATCATAGAAACTTAAAACGCATAGGTGAAATTAAGTTGTGTCGACTTTGGTAAAAATGGATAAATATTGTGTGAGTTGGTACATGTGTCGAGAAGCATTCACTTTGGGTCTCGTTTAGCAACCAAACATTCGAATGAGTAAATGGGATTCGACACACTGATTCTTGGGTGTATAGAGAGTCGAGTGGTGCAAAAAGTTGCATAACTTGTGTGTCGAATTCGAAAGAAAATGGGGCAAAGTAATTGGTGTTCGATCGGGTGCTATATAAAGTTTAATAAAATTAAAAATATTGGGTTGGGCTTTGGAATAGTAACAGGCCAAAAGTTGGGCCAGGAATAGTAAGTTTGATCCGTTCGGTTTATATTGAGTGTGTTGGATTATTTGTAGTCCGTGTATGAGCTCGTTCCAATGTGTTTGTAATGTGTTAACAAAATTTTAAATTTTGACCATAAAAATGGTTAACTGGACTGTATTAGAATTTAATACTTGATTAGCATGTACAAATTACTGGGGAATTTTACAGATTGCTACAGTACCTACCCGTCAAACAGAATTCCGTCCCAGAATTAAATCTAAGATAGTTGTTAGGGGTGTCTATGGGAATAAATGGGGGTATTTGTCGCGAATTTGATCTTCACATTCCCATGTGTACTCTAGTCCTCGCTTAGAGTTCCATCAAACTTTGACAATGGGAATACGGTTTTGCTTTAGTTGTTTCACCTCCTTATCCATTATTTCTACTGGTTCTTCTGTGAATACGAGTTTGTCATCAAGTCTGATTTCTTTCAGTGGGATGACAAAAGTTTCATCTGACAAACATTTCTTCAATTGTGAAACGTGAAATGTGGGGTGTACTCTACTGAGTTCTTCTGGGAGCTCAAGTTTGTAAGCAACTGGACCAATCCTTTCAAGGATTTTGAATGGTCCAATGTACCTGGGATTCAACTTTCCACGCTTTCCAAAGCGTACCATTCCCTTCCATGGGGAAACTTTTAACATAACTCTGTCACCGACTTAAAATTCCATGGGTTTTCATCTTACATCAGCGTAACTCTTTTGTCTGTCACGAGCAGCTTGTAATCGTTGTCTGATCTTAAAAATCTTTTCGGTTGTTTCGTGTATCAGTTCTGGTCCTGTGAGTTGTATGTCACCAACTTATGTCCAACAAACAGGCGATCTGCACTTTTGACCATAAAATGCTTTAAATGGTGCCGCCTTGATACTGGCATGGCAACTGTTGTTGTAAGAAAATTCAGTCAATGGCAAGTGTCTATCCCAACCTTTTCAAAAGTATATAACACATGCTCGGAGCATGTCTTCCAAGGTTTGGATCGTTCTTTCACTCTGCCCATCAGTCTGAGGTTGATAAGCGGTACTCATATCTAGACGTGTATAAAGAGCTTTTTGTAGAGTTTTCCAAAATCATGAGGTAAATCGGCTATCTCTATCTGAGATAATGGAGATTGGAACTCCATGCCGAGTCACTATTTCCTTGAGATATAACTGAGTGAGGGTGCTCATCTCGTCAGTTTCTTTGATTGGTAGGAAATGAGCGGCTTGGTGAGATGATCAATGATGACCCAGATGGTGTCCAATCCAGTTGACGTCTTTGGTAGTTTAGTGATGAAATCCATGGTAATTCTTTCCCATTTCCATACTGGTAGTTCAGGTTGTACAAGCAATCCTGACGGCTTTTGACTTTTCGCCTTGACTCTTGAACAAGTCAAACATTTCCCAACATACTCAGCGATGTCGGCTTTCATGTTTGGCCACCAATAGATCTTTTTGAGATCCTGATACATCTTGTCAGAACCTGGGTGAATAGAGTACTTGGATTTGTGAGATTCATGCATGATGAGACCTTGAATACCTCCGTAGAGAGGAACCCAATATCTTTCTTTGAAACACAGCATACCGTCTGATCTTTTTACAAAACCATTTTCATTCTCGGGCATACCATAAATCTTCTCATGGGGTATGTTTTCTTCTTTGAGAGCTTCTGATTGGGCTAAGAGAATTTGTGATGGAAGTGGTGAACAAATGGTCATTCCTAGAGATCGGACTCTGAGGGGTTTGATTCTTTCTTTTCTGTTCAAGGCATCAGCCACAACATTCGCTTTACCGGGGTGGTAGCGAATTTCACAATCGTAGTCATTGAGCAGTTCTAACCATCGGCGCTGTCTCATGTTCAGCTCCTTTTGATCCAGTATGTGTTGATGACTTTTGTGATCGGTGAAAACCGTGCACTTGGTACCGTACAAGTAATGTCTCCATATCTTAAGAGCAAAGACCACTGCTCCTAATTCCAGATCATGAGTGGTGTAGTTTTCTTCGTTCTTCTTGAGCTGTCTAGAAGCATAAGCTATCACTTTGCTTCTTTGCATTAGCACTGCACCTAAGCCGTGATGTGATGCATCACAATACACCATGAGGTCTTCACTTCCTTCAGGTAGTGCTAAGATGGGTGTTTCATAGAGTTTCTGTTTTAAGAGTTGAAAAGTTGACTCTTGTTTTTCTTCCCAGATATACTTCTTGTTTTTCTGGGTCAATTTAGTCAAAGGCATTGCAATCTTTGAAAAGTCTTCTATGAACCTTCTGTAGTAACCAGCGAGACCTAGAAATTGACGAATTTCGGTTGGGGTGGTAGGAGATGCCCAACCTTTAACCGCCTCAATCTTTGTAGGATCTACCTGGATACCTTGACTATTGATGATATGGCCAAGAAATTGTACTGTGGGAATCCAAAAATCACATTTGGAGAATTTTGCATACAACTTTTCATTCTTGAGCAACTCCAAAATGGTTCTCAAGTGTTCAGCATGTTCTTCTTTGCTGCGTGAGTAGATTAAGATGTCATCGATGAACATGATCACGAATTTGTCCAAGTATGGTTTGCATACTCGGTTCATTAAATCCATGAACATTTCGGGTGCATTAGTGAGACCAAATGGCATTACTTGAAATTCATAATGTTCGTACCGTGTTCGGAAGGCTGTTTTGGGAATGTCTTCCTCCCTGACTCTTAGCTGATGATACCCAGATCTCAGATCAATTTTCGAGTAGACACTCGATCCTTGCAACTGGTCAAATAAATCATCGATCTGGGGCAATGGGTATTGATTCTTTACGGTGAGTTTGTTCAGTTCCCTGTAATCAATACACATTCGGAAAGTTCCGTCTTTCTTTTTGTTGGGAATTAAATATTCAAGAAATTTAATATCGGGTTCTTCTCAAAGAAATACTCTAAGTATGATTCTGCTGCTAGAGCATTTGGTTTCTGCTGCTAGTGTTTGATTCTGCTGCTAGCATTAAACATTCTGCTGCTGAAGGATTCTGCTGCTAGTGTTAACATTGCTGCTGGTGATTAGCATTCTGCTGCTGAGCGGATAAGTATGAAAAGATATTATGTGTATTAAAGTCAACAATATACGGTAGATAATATCTTACCCCATGTGATAAGTCATAATGTTATATTCACAGAACAAGTTGTAAACATAGATACAAGTTGTATCTTAATGACTGACACTCTCAAAGCAAGCGTTCGATAAGACTTATCAATATTGTAAAGATCTTTCTTGTGTTATAAAAGAAAGATCTAAGACTAGTGATATGTGTGTCTAATAGAGTGTGAAAATTGTTAAGTATTTTAGATAATATCTCTCAAGAACATAGAACAAATATCACAAGATATAGAAACATAAGATTCAAGGTTGTAACCCTAGTGATAACTCAAGATCACTCGTATTATTATCTTAATAATATTGAATCATTTGGTGATAAGCTTTCATTGTTCATTGTCATATAACAAACACAACTGTTCCATTTCCATAACCATAATAACCTTCTAAGTGTGATTAAGTAGATTCCGCATACTTAATCATATTCATTCAATATATCATATACACAAAGTACAAAAGGTTTAACCACCTTATAGTGTATCGAATCCTAACAAGTGGTATCAGAGCAAGGCTGATATTATTGATTTAGAAGAAGAAGCTTAAGAAATGGATGTTCAAGATATTGCTACAAATGTTGCTGCAAAGTTGCCCATGATCAAACATAATGAGTTTGAGTTATGGAGGTTGAGAATTGAGCAATATTTCATGGTCCAAGATTATGCTCTTTGGGATATCATTCTGTATGGTGATTCATTTACACTAGGTTATACAGATATTATTCTTGAAGGCAAAACTAAAAGAAGAAGGAATACTGGACCATCTAACAATGATGAAAAGATACAGAAGAGGAATGATCAAAAGGCAAGAAACTTATTGCTTATGACCATTCCTGGTGAACAAATGCTATCTTTTAGCAAGTATCCAGATGCAAAAACTCTTTTTGAAGAGATTTGTGCATGGTTTGGTGGTAATAAAACTACCAAGAAAACACAGAAGACATTGCTAAAACAACAATTTGTAAACTTTAGTTCAAATAGCAATGAATCACTTGATAAGCTGTTCTCAAGATTACATAAGCTTGTCAGTCAGTTAGCTGTGTTGGGTGTTGAGATAGCCAAGGGAGATCTCAACATGAAGTTTTTGAGAAGCCTACCTGATGAGTTCCATACTCATGTGGTTTTCTGGATGAACAAACCAGACATTGAAACCATGAAACTCAATGATTTGTTCAACAACTTCAAAATTGTTGAACAAAGTCTAAAGAAGTCTAGAATTTGTAGTACTAGTTCTGGGAATGTGGCACTCTTGTCATCTCCTAGTATTAGTAAGTCGGATGAGGTAGATGAAGATGAAGGTGTTTCTACTGCTATCTATGGTGGTCCTTCTACTAGTTCACAAAAGAATGTTGCAGGACTTGGAGATCCGGCATTCTAGGTATTCATGTCTAGTCAAACTAGTGGTTCTCCTCTAACTCATGAAGATCTTGATCAGTTGGATGATAATGATTTGGAAGAGATGGACATCAAATGGCAGGTTGCTTTACTTAGTATGAGGGCTAAGAAGTTCTGGCAGAGAACTGGTAAGCAGATTACCATTGATGGTAATGAAACTGCTGGGTTTGATAAGAAGAAAGTAGAGTGCTTCAACTGTCACAGGTTAGGACACTTTGCTAAAGAATGTAGAAACCCAAGGAAGCAGGACAATAGAAGCACATGGTATAGGCAAGAGAAGAAGAAGGAAATCACAGTTGAAGAACCAAGGGCTATGCTAGCCATAGATGGTATCAACTATGATTAGAGCTTCATGGCTGATGAAGTGGAAGCACCAACAAATGCTGCACTTGTGGCCACTGAGACTGCTCTAATGGCCTTCTCTGATTCAGAGGTAAATTCCATTATTAAATGTACTGAATCATGCTCTGCTCTTAAAGCTTATGAAGATCTTAAAAAGAGATTTGATGCTCAACTAGAACAATTATGTGATGCTTTAGCCAACTTAGGTAATCATAAAAGAGGTATATCTGTTGTTGAAAAACAACTTGTACATTATCAAGAAAATGAGTCTAAGTTTGTTGATGACATGAATGCTCTTCAAAGAAAAATAGATTTTCAAGCTGAAATAATTTGCTCAGAAAGAGCGGCACTAGCTAAAGCCCTAAATAACAGTGAAAATGTTAAGATAACAGTAGATGCTTTAGCTTATGCCTCAGAGGGAATTAATAAGATTTGGGAAACTCAAGTAATCAATAAAGCTAAGTCAGGTTTAGGATACAAATCTGTTCCTCCACCATACAGAGGTGTTCCTTCACCTCCAGGTATTGACCTAGCACACACAGGTTTTGCTGAGTTTCAAGAACCAATAATGGAATATGGTTCTAAGTCTACTGAGGGTCCTAAGATAGAAAAAGTAAGTGAGAGTTTAAATAAAACTTCACTTCCTAAGGATAAGGTGTCCTTTGTTAAGAAAGTAGATGCTATAGTTGTTGAGGATTGTACAACTGATAGTGATGAAGATGAACAGGTTATGTCTAAACCTGAAGTAGTTAAGAAAGCAGGAACAAGGGTTCCTAAAGTGATAAAAAAGGATACTGTTAAGCCTAGAACAAACATTAAACATGTTAGGCAACCAGTTAAATATTGTAAACAATATAGATCCACTAGCAAGCCCAGAGGTAACCAAAGAAATTGGAATAACCTCAAGTCTAACCAATTAGGTTATGACTTTGCTTTTTATAATAAAGCTTGTTACACATGTGGTAGTTTTGATCATCTTGCAGCTTTCTGTAACAAATGGGTATCTGGGTATGAAAACAATAGGGTGAACTTCAAAAGGCAAACTCCTCAACCTCACTTTCACTCTAAGTCTAAGAGAACAAAACCCAGAGCAGTTACCAAAGCAGTTGTCAAAGCAGTTTTTGCTGCTAGACCATTCATGACTGTTAACCCAAGACCAACAGTTAAAAATGCAAAATCTTTTTATACAAATGCATCAAAGACTGTTCAAAGGCCCATTCAAACAAAAGCAGTGGTCCCAAAACAAGTTTGGAAAATTAAAGGAACAATTACAAAGCTAGCAGTTTCTGCTGCTAAGCATGTAATTCATTCTGCTGCTAGGGAAAACAGGGCAAATGCTGTTAAGGCCTCAGCATGTTGGGTTTGGAATTCAACTAAATCCAATGTTGCATCAACTGTTCTAAAAAGATTAAATTACATTGATGCAAGAGGCAGATCCAAGTCAGTAATGGCTTGGGTCCCCAAAAGAAACTAATACTTCTCATTTATGTGCAGGAACATTCAATTGATCAACAAGAGGATCAAGGATACTCAGATAGTGGATGTTCTAGGCACATGACAGGCAACAAGTCCTATCTTTCTAATTTTCAAACATTAGATGGTGGCTATGTTACCTTTGGAGGAGGTGTTGGTGGCAAAATTTTTGGTAAAGGTACCATTAAAACTGGAAATTTAGATTTTGAAGATGTGTACTATGTACAAGAGCTAAATTATAATCTTTTTAGTGTCTCACAAATGTGTGACAAAAAGAACAAAGTTCTTTTCTGTGACACTGAATGTCTTGTACTTTCTCCTGATTTTAAGATGCCTGATGAAAGTCAAGTACTTCTCAAAATTCCTAGAAAGGGCAATATGTACAGTGTTGACATGAAGAACATTGTTCCCAAAAAGGATTTAACTTGTCTTGTTGCAAAGGCCACATTGGATGAATCAATGAAATGGCATAGGAGGCTTGGTCATATTAACTTCAAAACCATAAATCAAATTGTTAAGAATGGTTTGGTAAGAGGTTTACCTCAAAAACGATTTGAAAATGATCAAACATGCATTGCTTGTCTTAAAGGCAAACAACACAAAGCCACTTGTAAGCCCAAGCTGTTTAACTCTATTAATCAATCACTGTTTATGCTTCATATGGACTTATTTGGACCTGTTTCAGTAAGTAGTATAATGCATAAGAGATATTGTCTTGTTATTACTGATGACTATAGTAGATTTACATGGGTTTTCTTTTTAGCTACTAAGGATGAGACACCTAGCATCCTTAAGACTTTCATTACTGAGATAGAAAACCTAGTAGACAAAAGAGTAAAAGTCATTAGATGTGATAATGGGACAGAGTTCAAAAATAGAGTTATGGATGAATTCTGCAAAGAAAAGGGTATTAAGAGAGAATTTAGTGTTGCTAGAACTCCACAACAGAATGGAGTTGCTGAAAGAAAAAATAGAACACTAATAGAAGCTGCTAGAACTATGTTAGCTGATTCTAAGCTACCTATAACTTTTTGGGCTGAAGCAGTCAACACTGCTTGCTATGTTCAAAATAGAGTTTTAGTTGTTAAGCCTCACAATAAGACATCATAAGAACTTTTTAGAGGTAGAACTCCTGCAATAGGATTTCTTAGACCTTTTGGATGTCATGTGACTATTCTCAATACCTTAGACCATCTTGGAAAGTTTGATGGCAAAGCAGATGAAGGTTTCTTAGTTGGATATTCTCTCAATAGTAAAGCTTTTAGAGTATACAACTTAAGAACTAAGAAAGTAGAAGAAAACCTACATGTGGAATTTTTAGAGTATAAATCCAATGTAGTAGGTGAAGGTCCTAATTGGCTATTTGATCTAGAGTCATTAACCCATTCTATGAATTATGTGCCTGTTGTTGCAGAAACTAATAATTTTTCAGGTTCACAAACAACAAATGAGGCAGGGTTAGACAAGGAGACAAATCAAGATCATATATGGGTGCCAATAAGTACTAGTGTGGTTTCAACTTCAACAAATGATGAATCTTCTTCTGGTAAAGCTAAAGAAGATGTTGAAAGTGAACTCAAGGAAGATGGAACAAAGGAACAACAAAATGTTTCTGCTGATGATAGTGCTGCTGAGACAGAGCATTCTGCTGCTAGACTTAATCATTCTGCTGCTAGGCCAAATGATTCTACTGCTGGCCCTTCAGTTTCAAATGAAGCGGATTTCTCAGATAATGAGGTAGATTTAAGCAATATCACACCTACCTATCAAGTTCCTTCAACCCCACACACAAGAATTTACAAAGTCCACTCCCTAGAAAATGTGATAGGAGATGTACAATCAGGGGTGAAGACAAGACAACAACTGATGTCTTCAGACCAACAAGGGCTTCTTGATGCCCTTTATGCTTCAAAGCAGCATGAGTTTTCAAACTCTTGTTTGTTTGTATATTTTCTCTCACAAGATGAACCAAAGAACATTCTGAAAGCCTTAGATGATTCAAGCTGGGTAGAAGCTATGCAAGAGGAGCTTCTTCAGTTCAAGATTCAGAAGGTATGGGTGCTAGTTGATTTACCTAAGGATGCAAAGGTAATTGGCACTAGATGGGTTTTCAAGAATAAAAGGGATGAAAGGGGAATTGTGATTAGAAATAAGGCTAGATTAGTAGCCCAAGGGTACACACAACAAGAAGGGATAGACTATGATGAAGTTTTTGCTCCAGTAGCAAGACTTGAGGCAATTAGGCTTTTCTTAGCTTATGCTTCATTTTTAGGCTTCACAGTTTACCAAATGGATGTCAAGAGTGCATTTTTATATGGCACAATTGAAGAAGAGGTGTATGTCTCACAACCTCCAGGGTTCATTGATCCTGACCATCCAGACAAAGTGTACAGAGTTGTTAAGGCTCTTTATGGCCTTCATCAGGCACCTAGAGCATGGTATGAAACACTAGCTTCCTATTTAAAAGCAAATGGATTTCAAAGAGGAAAGATTGATCAGACACTTTTCATCAAACAACACAAGAAGGATCTTCTGTTAGTGCAGGTGTATGTGGATGACATTATCTTTGGATCTACAAGGAAGGAGATGTGTTTGGAGTTCGAGAAGCTTATGCATGATAAGTTTCAGATGAGTTCCATGGGGGAACTTACATTCTTTTTGGGTTTGCAAGTTAAACAGTCAAATGAAGGCATATTTATTAGTCAAGATAAATATGTTGCTGAGATACTAAGGAAGTTCAACTTTGCTGATTCAAAAATGGCAAGCACACCAATGGACTCTGAGAAGCCTCTTCCAAAAGACTTAGATGGAGAAAATGTAGATGTACACACTTACAGATCTATGATAGGATCTTTGATGTATCTCACTTCATCAAGACCTGACATCATGTTCTCTGTTTGTGTTTGTGCAAGATTTCAAGTAACTCTAAAGGTTTCTCATTTAACAACAGTCAAGAGGATTTTTAGATATCTCAAGGGTCAACCTAGGTTGGGTCTATGGTATTCTAGCGAGTCACCTTTTGACTTGGTAGCATTTTCGGATAGTTGTTATGCTGGTGCTAGCTTGGACAGAAAGTCAACAACTGGAGGATGTCAATTCCTTGGGTGTAGACTTATCTCATGGCAGTGTAAGAAGCAAACAACTGTAGCTACTTCAACAACTGAAGCTGAATATGTAGCTGCTGCAAGTTGCTGTGCTCAAGTCTTATGGCTTCAAAACCAACTTCTTGACTATAGGTACAATTTCATGAACACTGTTATTCATATTGATAATAGTAGTATAATTTGTATTATTAAAAATCTAGTGCAACATTCTAAAGCAAAACACATTGAAATTAGACATCACTTTATAAGAGACTGCAATGAGAAAAGATTAATTCAAGTTCTTAAAATTGCTTCAGAATTCAATTTTGCAGATCTGCTAACCAAAGCTTTTGATGTTGGAAGGTTTCAGTACTTAGTAGCAAGTATTGGAATGCTTAATCCTCAATGATTTTAAACTTTGTATTTTTGTAAATAAATTTTTGTTTGTGCTGCTGACTTTAAAAGATACTACTGCTATTACAAAAGTTTGTGCTGCTAGTACAAATTTAATTTGTGTTATTCATTCAGTTAGTCCTATTATTATTCTAATACAAGACAAGTACTTTGTACATTGTTCTTTTGGTTTTAGACTAACAATTTCAGGTATGATCATGTGAACACAAAGGATGTTTCAAGTGAAATGGAAGCAGCAGAATGACTTATCAGTTGTTGTCATAATAGGTTCATGATAGAAAAGGTTTATGAATTTCTAACCTCCTTAAAACTTCTTTCTTGAAACTTGATTATGATGTTTCATATTGAATTGATGACTTAGTTGATCAGATAGTAACTGATGCAACTCACTTTCTATCATTTTATACTTTTAAGTATAATGAGCAAGTCTAAGGACATCTGATAGAAAGAACAGCTAGTAAAAGTAAATCTAACACTTGTGTTAGAGGCAACAATTACTATGAGCTGGAAACCCTGTCAAGAAAGCCTTTTTGAATAGGTTTATCTTTACACAGGCAGTTATTTATAACTGAAAAACATTGGTTCTCACACAACCAGAGGTTGCTTTAAACCGAAATTTTGATTAAGTGTCTGTTATACACTTAATCCTTTCAAAATGGTTGAAAGCAGTATGATTTTTCAATTCTAAAATCATGAACATACTGCTAAGTCAAATAATTTCTTAAACAAGGATTTTCAAAGGATTCAGAAAAACCATCCATTGATGGACCATGAATCAAATGCCCCATGAATTACCTCTCATAGGAGTTAACACACCTAGAAGTGATGAGGGCAGCAACTTAAACTCTTAAGGAATTGATGGCTACATGTACAACATTGTCTGATAACATGTTTTGATGGATAGCTCAGATGATGGAGAGAAATATTTTGGTACATAGTGAGAGATCTTCCAAACAGGGGAGGAAATAAATCCCAAAGAAGGAAGATTAACCAATGAAAGGGAGGAAAAGACAAGAGCATACAAGATGATGACATGGAGGTTGAAAATGACAAGAATAGAGCTTATTCTGGAGTATTATATATATTCAGAAGGGATGAAGCATTCCAAAGGAGAAAGTTCTATCTAGGTCAAACGAAGAAAAGTTTCAATTTCAGTTCACCACGTTTGTTCATCACTTGCAAAGGCATGCTGATAGATGATTTCACTTGTTGAAACAAGCATCCAAGATACACAGCATCATTGCCTCTTATAATTCCTCCATCCAAGGAAATTGCACCATCTTTAGGTCAATGTTTGAAGACTGAAGATGTGTATTGATATTGTTAAAGTCAAAGAACAAGAAAGCAGATGAGTTACTGAGAAAGATATTCAAATCTTGAAGAACAGAAGTGTTTGAAAGATCTTCACAATCCATAATTTAATTCAGAAACATGTTGAAATGGATTCACATGTTTAGGGGAGGATTGTTGGGAATTAAATATTCAAGAAGTTTAATATCGGGTTCTTCTCAAAGAAATACTCTAAGTATGATTCTGCTGCTAGTGTTTGATTCTGCTGCTAGCGTTAAACATTCTGCTGCTGAAGGATTCTGCTGCTAGTGTTAACATTGATGCTGGTGATTAACTTTCTGTTGCTGAGCGGATAAGTATGAAAAGATATTATGTGTATTAAAGTCAACAATATACGGTAGATAATATCTTACCCCATGTGATCAGTCATAATGTTATATTCACAGAACAAGTTGTAAACATAGATACAAGTTGTATCTTAATGACTGACACTCTCAAAGCAAGCGTTCGATAAGACTTATCAATATTGTAAAGATCTTTCTTGTGTTATAAAAGAAAGATCTTAGACTAGTGATATGTGTGTCTAATAGAGTGTGAAAATTGTTAAGTGTTTTAGATAATATCTCTCAAGAACATAGAACAAATATCACAAGAAATAGAAACATAAGATTCAAGGTTGTAACCCTAGTGATAACTCAAGATCACTCGTATTATTATCTTAATAATATTGAATCGTTTGGTGATAAGCTTTCATTGTTCATTGTCATATAACAAACACAACTGTTCCATTTCCATAACCATAATAACCTTCTAAGTGTGATTAAGTAGATTCCGCATACTTAATCATATTCATTCAATATATCATATACACAAAGTACAAAAGGTTTAACCACCTTATAGTGTATCGAATCCTAACACTTTTAGACATATAATACCGGTGCTCCCCAAGGTGATGAACTTGGTCGGATTAAACCTTTATCTGACAGCTCTTTCAACTGCTCAGATAGTTCTTTCATTTCGGAAGTTGCTAACCGATAAGGTGCTTTAGCAACTAGTGCTGCTCTAGGCACTAAATCAATTTGAAATTCTACTTGCCGAACTGGTGGAATACCAAGCATGTCTTCCAGAAATACTTCAGAAAAGTCCTTGACAACAGGCACTTCCTCAAGTTGTTTCTCCTTTGTTTCATTGTCCGTCACTTGAATCAAAAATACGTGACATCCTTTGTTCATGTACTTCATTGTTTTGATATATGAGATGATATTGAGTCGAGTTTTGCTGTGATCGCCACGAACGATAAGAGTTTCACCATTAAGTGGGATTTGGATGACCTTCTCGTCACAGATGATTCGGGCGTGGTGCTTGGATAACCAATCCATGCCAATAACGACTTCAAAGCTACCGAGTTGGATAGGCATGAGATCAATAGGGAAAGGTTTGTTTAGAAGTGTTAGGGTGCAACCTTTGATCATTTTGTTGGTGCCTATGAGGTTTCCGTTAGCTATTTCGATTTCATATGTAGTGTCTAGTTCTACGGGGGCAATATTAAGCAGTGAAGTAAATGAAGTAGACACAAAGCTGTTATCAGCTCCAGAATCAAATAATATTTTAGCGTTGTGTTGGTTCAGAAAGAAAGTACCCGTGATGACGCCGGGTTCCGGTGGTGTGTTCCCGTCACCAAGCACATATGCTCTTCCACGAGCAACGTTGTTCAGATTTTGTTTTGGGCAGTTGTTCCTGTAATGCCCTTTTTCACCACAACCGTGGCACACTACTGCTATGGGCTGTGTATTTGCACCCGTGGCTCGGCAGTCAGTGGTTTTGTGACCCACTTTTTGGCAATTGCCGCAAACTGCACGACAAGGTCCAGTGTGATGTAGTTTACATTGGTTGCACTGGGGTTGGGTTCCGATATAAGCTTTTTCTCCTGTGGGTGTAGCAACATAAGCTCTAGTAGCTTCCTGTCGGCAATTATGTTGGTGGTGGTGGTTGTTGCGGTTGTGTTGGTAGTTGCAGTTGTTGTTGTTGTTTTTGTTGTTGTTGTTGTTGTTGTGGTAGTTGTTGTTGTTGTTGTTGTTATTGGGATTCCTGTTGTTGTTGTGGGTGGTTCCACGATTATCGAGACTTCATTTGTGATCATTGGTTGCGGAGGTAGAACTCCGTTTGATTTCCCTTTCCAATAACCGTTGAGCTATTGTGATAGCTTCCTCAAGAGTTGTCGGTTTTGACGAGGTGACATTCCCCTCGATGCTTCGAGGCAAGCCCTCGACGTACTTTTCCAGTGCCCTTTCATTATCTAACACCATAGTAGGACATAGTACCGACAGTTCTTGGAACCTTCGGTTGTAGGTTCTCAAATCGTACCCCTTTACAATTAACTGGTGGAATTCTTCCTCCAGTTTCCTGATTTCTGTTCGAGGACAGTATTTCTTCAGCAGTTTAGTTTTCAGTTCGATCCAGGACATCCGATACGCTTCTTCCATACCCATGGTCTGGGCGGTAGAGTTCCACCATGATGCGGCATCTTCCAGAAGTGTTCCCGTAGCAAAGGTAACCTTGCTATTATCTGGACAGTTGCACCGCATGAATACCGTTTCGGTACGCTCAAACCACTGAGCTAGTTCGGTGACTCCTTCGGAACCTTTGAAATAAGTTGGCTGGCAACCTATGAAATCTTTGTATGTGCACTTGCGAGACGCAGAAGCCTCACTTTCAGCGGTTGATCGGTTGTTGTTACTTGAGCGGGCTATGGTTGCCACTTAAGTCTCAAGAGCTGCTGCAACACTATCAGCTACCAGTTTCTGGATAGCTTCAGGAGTCATAGCTGTTGCGGGAGTGGTTGTTTCCTTTCTTGTACGAGGCATTTTTCTGTTAATACCACACGGAAACATAGATTTAGAATTTACATCATGACCCTGTTAGAATATATTGAGTAATAGAGTGATTGTATACAATTTCTAACAATATTGTCACAATGTGAAATTATAACCATTTGAGAATCATAAAAATCACGACATGTTTGGGTATCATCGTAAGTAAATGATCAACTTTAGGTATAGGATTGCTAAGAAACAAAGTGACTCATCATCTATAAAAGCTGAAGTTCAGCAACTTTCTCTTCATTCATCAAGTTTCTTTTGAAATTTTCTTTATTATGTGTTTGTAATTACATTCCATTTGTATCATTCAAAGAACCATAACAATCACAAGTAACATCACGACATGTCTGAATACAATCACAATACACATGGACATCCACAGTAGCATAAATCAACATCAAGATATAGTAAATCATAACCAACAACATATATTAATAACTTGAATCAATTGTGTTACATAACAGAATGATTACAAGGTCCTTTATTAATGCCACATGTGGCAGGCTAAGATGCCTCAAAACTATACAGATGTAAACTATGCCTAACATGTCAGTCTGATGTTGGACCTGCATGTCTTCCACGAGGTTCTCTAGTGTGTCGGCTCTGAGGCGTGCTTCCAAAGCTTCCACAATATGTCTCTGTCCCTCCCATAGTGAGACTGTTATGTGGGTGCGTGTCTCGGACATCTCTGACCGTATCCTAGTCAGACCGTCCTGAAGATCTATCCTACCGGATACGATGCTATGTAGGGTGCCGTTGACCGTCTTAGGGCGGTCCAACAATGCTATGTAGGGTACCGGATACGATGGAGTAGGGGTGCGGGCTACTGCTGCCCGTGAACTCTCTCCAGTCTCGAAGACTCGGGCTGGAGGAGTGAAACTGTGTGGAAATGGTAATGATGGTGAGGATGTATGACTGGGACCTATTATACGAGCCCTGCTCGAAGAGGGCAGATCCTCTTCCGGAGTCGGCTCCCGCTAGTGGGGTGCATATGGGTAAGTTTGGGTGAGTTGGTTGAATAGGTGGTCGGGTCTAACCGACGGTGGAGGTGATGATAATCGTAATGGTGGTAATGTATACTGGTACTCGGGTGATGATGGAGGTGTCATCCCGATCATATCTAAGGGTGAAGTAGGGGAATAGGGTGGAAATGGTGGTATAATCGGCACAATCGGTAGCGTACCCTCTGGCGAGGTGTATGCATCCTAATGCAACCGTCGGGGTGGCTCCGAAATGGTATCATGAATGGTTCGGGCTCATATGGTTCTAAAATCCTGAATCGTCTGCGCCGGGCTACCGGGGCAGGTGGGGGTGGTGGAGTAGGTAGTGGTGTATCTGACTCTTCTGCAGGCAACCATTGCCGAGTCTGCATGTACTGGTCGTCAGTAAGTGGGGTGTAGGTGGGAGAAACTGGTCGGTTCTCCGGGTGTGGTGGTGAGATATGTGCCCGTCTAGCTAAAACATACGGGTCTTCTGATAATGGGGAGTCTGGGTTACTGATTTAACAATTTTACCCAAAGGAATTACACAGGAAATATGTAAAACCCGAGTTCGTTGTCCCGACGAAGGTGTGAATGGAATTGTGATTCGGTTCGTGAATAAGTGAGATGAATAGCGCGAATAAAAGAGATATTTGGATTTTATAACTACGAATACCAATCATAAAGCAATAATTACGCATGTAAAGCACAAATAACCTAAAACACAACTTAATCTAAAAACTAGTAGCAAGTAAATAATCTAAAGTTAACGGTAAAAGATAACAACTAAAAAATGATAAACTAGATTATACTAAGCAAAATAAGAAATTTATAATAAAAAGATATACTTGTTAAGCAAATTATCAAGATCCTTAAGTGTGGTTTATTATTTCAATTAAGTCCTCTATTGATGAATTAATATCTTTTATAAATAATCATTTTCTCACAACGTTGGTTTATTTTGAAAACAATTTCATAAAGAGATATCAATATCTAAATTAAAACCCAATTATTTTCACGGCTTTTGCCCGCTCAAACAACCAAAATTTCAATCTAAGTAACTTAAAATTACTAACCAATTAACTTTTAAAACCACACTTAATTACCGGAATAATCTACTTAACAAGTATATAAAAATCTACTCACGACACATATTAAATAAGCTAACCAAAACAAATGATCCAACAAACATGATCATAATTATCTAAACTAATAATCTAACTAAAGCATTTAAAAAGCTAAATATGACAATAATCATAACAAAAAGAAAGTAAAGAAAAGGGAGAGAGAGCACCCGGAATGGATCAAAAATGATGACGATAACCATACTAAACTAAAAACCCCTCTAAAGCTCATAATTAACCCAAAATACTCCTTATTTACCCATAATCATCTTCTTAATCTTCAAAAGCTTGAAACTTTATGTAAGTGTAAGTGGATATTGATAATAAAGTATGCAACTTTTATAACTAAAAACCTTAAAAATAATAAAAACTTGATTTTTAAAAACTAAATTAACACTAAAAATGTAAAAAAAAATAAAAAATAAATAAAATAAATAAAACTTTAATCAAAAGATAAGATTAAACTAACTTTTAAAACAAAAAGATTCAAACTTTATTAATTAAATGACTAAAAGTAGAGATTTTATAAAAGAAAGCTTATAAAAAGAGTGATTAAAAAGATCTAATAAGAGATTAAGTGGGTAAACATAAAATATAAAACTTGACAATAAAAACATGAAATTAATAAGTGATGCAAGGAAATAGATAAAGATTAATACCTTAAATTACCAAGATTTATTACAAAGATTAACTATTTAAAATAAATCTAAAACTAAACTAAAAAAAACTGAAAAGAAAAAAAAAAAAAAGAAAAGAAAGAAGAATGAAAAAAACGAGAGAGAAAAAATTGCCTACTGCTCCTACTCTATAAACAATTTCAATTCTTGCTCCCCAAGAAAAGTGGCCCCCCCACGTAGGGGTATTTTGTTCTTTTCACGCAGCAAACTAGGGGCAAAGTGGTAATCTCGCGTGGCCTGCATTAAATAACGAAAAAAATGCCATAAGAGGGAATCGAACCCCTGACCTTCTGGATAGAATACAGCACCACAACCACCAGACCACTTTCACCTTTGTGTTCACATTTGCTTTAGTAATGCCTTTGACCTTTTCTTGACTGGGCCAGATTTGGGTTTTAACTAATAGATGTTGGATCAGCATTTTTAAGGTGAACTGGACCAATCCACGGGGCGGGGTCAGGTTCGTTGGACTCGTTTTCCCGTGATCTTTCCGTCGGTATGCTCGGGGCTTCATGTGGGCTTCGACTTTAAATGCTCTTTTCCATTTCTCGTGCTCGTTTTGTCGTTTTCTCTTGATTTTTGTTCATTTTTCTAGATATCCGTACCTGCACAATCACAAACACAAAAACAACATATATTTGGCATTTTTGGTTAATTTTTTTGTCTTTTTGGTCCGTTATTGGTCAAATAAAGGTATGTATTTTCCACAATACCAAAATCCCCCAGACTAAGATATTGCTGTGTCCTCACGCAATGTTATAAAAACACGTTTTTAAATCCAAAAATTTCTAACCTCTTTTTACTAACTTTGAGAAGTAGCAAAATATTCAAAAGAGATTCTGAAATCGAAAGTTTTAAAAACTCCCTATTTTTCCTTTTATTCTATTTTTATATTTTTCATTTTTCATATGACGGTTTGTTGACAATCATTATCTATAAATAACTTTTAGGGTCAACGAGTAGGAAACACGACTCATGAAGAAGTGACCATACGGATAAAATTCGTCGTCCCTGATTTTTCACGAGTCCCCAAACTAAGCTCAAAAACGAAATCATTGTCTATTTACAAGTTAGATGCCAACACTACCCATGGAAGTTACTTGTGTAATTATCTCTTGCTCCATTTTCCTAATTTGCCTATATTTATTTTATTTTTGGTGAGAAATGAATTGCTTCATATTTTCTCGTTTCGATAGGTTTTTTAGTCCGATAAAGATACTAAATTAAGGCGCTAAGTAGTTTTCAATATTCTCTCGAGAACCGTTGCTTTGAAAATGAGGTCCACATCAAGGTTTTTGTTTATATTTTGCATTTTTCTATTTTTCATTCATCATCATTTTTTTCATTTTTCATCATTTTTTTTTTTTTTTTAATCACTAACTTTTCACTTGCGTACCCTAAACGACGGAGCTTCACAGTTTAGTTCCAAGACCTTACACCTTCCGGCATAAAGGATCCAAGGGCCGTTACAATGGAGTGTTCCAAGACTCTAGACATTCCTGAAATGAGGATCCAAGGTGGTTAGACCAAGACCTCACACATTCCTGAACTAGAGGTCCAAGGGCCGGTGCAAGAGGGTAGCCAAGACCTAAACGCCTTTCAGAAATAAGGATCCAAGGCCCGATCTCGAATCCGTAGCTTAGAGCACTTAACTTAATATTATTAAACGTATTTATTAAGTAACCTTGATGTGTACCCAATTTTTAAAGCAAGGATTCTTTTAAGAAGACCAAGAACTAATCATCGACAAAACCTAACATCTTTAATTATTCTTACAGTTATATATGGTGAAACAATTTTGTAGGAGCAAAAGGCCACAAGTAACTTCGATGAGCTCTAAAGAGAACCAACTACTCCACGTTTAGCAATCTAACTTATAAACAACTCTATCATTTCTCGTTCTTCGCAAATTTAAAATCTTAAATAATAAGATCCGCGAATGCTTAGCCAAGAAAGGTTAAGGGGACAAGCTAGGGCTCAACACGCCCGATCAAGTCAGAATTTTATTCCTACTCTCACCAGCGAAAAGTTAACAAAATGTAAAAATTTATTATATTTTTGCAAAAATTTTTAAAATTTTCTCATTTTTTTGGATTTTTTTTCATTTTTTTGGAGGAAAAACGGGGTTGCGAGAGAAAACGGCAAAAATGCAAGGCACAAATCAAATCGAAAGATTACCCCCCAGACTAAAACGAGACATTGTCCTCAATGTCTTAAAGGTAAGGGTTCTCCTACATAAATCTAAGGCCGTTTATTAATTATGCCAAAGATAAACGTTAGACGATAAGATTAAGGATATCGGATAAGCAACGAATGATGAAACTCGAGTGGAGAGAAGCAAACCACGAGCACGAGAGTCTTCATTATTCGGGCGAATCCTGGACACATCACAAACAACTACGAAACACAAGAAATAGAAGAGGTAGCCCTCCTCACGACACTTATTAGAAAAAAAAGATAGCATGATAAGCATGGGGTGCCTCCCACGAAGCGCTTGTTTTTTATCGAGTCGTATAGCTTGACTCGCCCCGAATTTAATTGTTCTTGGGGGAGCATGTGGAAAAGATAATCTCCATCGGACTTTCATTCAAGATGTTTGGATAAACATTGAAGCATATGAAAGTTCCACTCCGATGAGATACCCACGGCTTAAAAGAATGAGAGATGTCGGGGTCAAAGATGGTGTCTTCACTCCCGAAGGAGTGAAAGAGAGGAGAAGTCACCGGATAGGTGAAGAAAGGGAGAAGGATCTTTATCACAATAAAGATCCATTCTTCATCCTCAAAATTACCATTTTCCTGATCTTAAATATCATCATTGTAGCTCTTATGGTCATAATCAACAAAGACCTTGGGCGGGAGGGTCGGGAGGATATCATCGACAAGCAAACTCTTAGGATATAGTACATCTCCCCCCGGGTCAGGATCTTCATCAAAAGCAAAGTAATCATACTCCGGAGGAGGTATGATATGAGTGAGTTCATCGGAGAACTCCTCATGAAGAGAATCAATCATATGATGAGAATCTGTGAACTCAAGTTCCGTCACGGACTCATCACTCTCCTCCATCTGAATATCAAAGATTGGATTTTCAGAAATCAAAGTAAACTCCGATTCAAACTCAAACAGAGGGTTGGTGAGAGTCATTTTGAAGGTTTCGGGAACAAGGTCATCAAATTTCTTTGGCGGATTGATTTCAACTTCCTTCGGAGGGAGAGAAAGAGATGGTTCTTGGTTTAATAATTTTTCAAGTAAAAGAATATCTCCCTCTTGATCAAGACAAGAATCATCAATTTCTAGTGAAATTGATTCATCTTTAAGACAAGCATCGATCTCTTCCAAGAGAGGATCACTTCCCTCAAACGGAGTGAGGGAAGGGGAAGAATCGGAAATGATAGGTGGAGTGGGACTGCCACTTGGAGGTTCATCTGATATTTGAATATCTGCATGGGCACACTCCTCATCATAACCGTCGTTGACCTTATGTTCACCATATAAAGCTCTGATATATTGCATATGCTCCTCTGCAAGTAATTCACCCATAGTTCTTGTATCATCCTGCTTTTCAACGAGTGTGACAGCAATTGGTGAACTACTGCAAAGCTTCTTCTGGACGGGAGTGGCTGCAGCTGACGAACTCTCACAAACTCCCCACATAGAATCCTCATCATCGTCGTCATCGTAAACAAAAGTTTGACGATATTAGGAGCTTACTCTAGCTGCTTGTTCTTCAGCTAGAAGTTCTCTATAAGTTTTTTGACGAGGATTTTCTTGGGTATGTTTAATAAAATCCTTAAGCTCATTTAGTACATCTCGAAAATCACGGAAAAGTTCTTGAGGAAGTGGCTGAGGTGGTGTTTGGTTCATTTGGTACTGTGGAGGTTGGTCATGATAAGAATAGTCGTAATTGTTACAAGGGCCACGCTCATAGACAAGCGGGTTCCTCGTTTGACAATCAGAGCTATAGTGAGGACCTCCACAGTACTCACAACAATACATTTGTTGTGACTGATTTGGTGAATTATATGGATAATGGTCATAACCGAAGTTTTGATTATTACATGAAACTTGCTCAGAGACAAACATGTTCCCTGTTTGAAAATCAAAACCCGGGTGAGGACTACCTCCACAAGACTCACAAGAGTGATATTGTTGTGGTGAACTTGATGTATAATATGAAGATGTTTCAAATCCGGATGATGTCTGATTGTTATAAGGGTTCTGCTCATAGACAAGCATGTCTCCCGTTCGACAATCAAATTCCGGATGAGGACAACCTCCACAAAATTCACACAAGTATGTCTCCATCTGTTGCTGTGGAGGATAGTCGGAGAAATTTGGCGGTTCATTGAGAGAATTTGGATTTGAATAATAAGCGAATGAAGTTTCAGCTTTAGAAGAGTAAAGCTTACAAAGTTCACAAAGTAAACCAGCTTTTAACGGATCTCCACAATTTAAGCAATTAAGCTGGTCGACCGAAGACGGCTGTGGCTGTGGTGGGTAATCAGAAGAATTTGGTGATTCATTGGACGAAGTTGGATTTGTTTTAATAAATGATTTGCACCAATTACAATATCCGTTACTGCAATTACCCCCACACTGCTCACAAATACACTTGTAACAACGATACGAATTCTCCATCGAACTTTTGCAATGAAAACAATGATAGCCGAGAGATGCCATAAGAATTAAACAAAAAAGGGATAGAGAGATAGAATTAAATGGTTAAGAGGATAAGAAGATAAGAATTAAACGGTATGAGAGGGTAAAGAGATAAGAATTAAATGAATAAGAGGATTTAAGAAGAATATTTTCGGATTTTTAAATTTTAGAAACATTGAAAATCACAAAAGAAAAAGGAAAAATAATTTGGAAAAGAAAATCTTTTTGGGATTTTTATATTTTTGAAAATATTTACAAATGAAAGCAATAACTCCACGAGGAAGGGTCTTCAAAACACGAATCGATAAACGGAAATCACGAACTCACTTCAACCTTCCCCGGCAGCGGCGCCAAAAACTGATTTAACAATTATAGCCCAAGGAATTACACAGGAAATATGTAAAACCCGAGTTCGTTGTCCCGACGAAGGTGTGAATGGAATTGTGATTCGGTTCGTGAATAAGTGAGATGAATAGCGCGAATAAAAGAGATATTTGGATTTTATAACTACGAATACCAATCATAAAGCAATAATTACGCATGTAAAGCACAAATAACCTAAAACACAACTTAATCTAAAAACTAGTAGCAAGTAAATAATCTAAAGTTAACGGTAAAAGATAACAACTAAAAAATGATAAACTAGATTATACTAAGCAAAATAAGAAATTTATGATAAAAAGATATACTTGTTAAGCAAATTATCAAGATCCTTAAGTGTGGTTTATTATTTCAATTAAGTCCTCTATTGATGAATTAATATCTTTTATAAATAATCATTTTCTCACAACGTTGGTTTATTTTGAAAACAATTTCATAAAGAGATATCAATATCTAAATTATAACCCAATTATTTTCACGGCTTTTGCCCGCTCAAACAACCAAAATTTCAATCTAAGTAACTTAAAATTACTAACCAATTAACTTTTAAAACCACACTTAATTACCGGAATAATCTACTTAACAAGTATATAAAAATCTACTCACGACACATATTAAATAAGCTAACTAAAACAAATGATCCAACAAACATGATCATAATTATCTAAACTAATAATCTAACTAAAGCATTTAAAAAGCTAAATATGACAATAATCATAACAAAAAGAAAGTAAAGAAAAGGGAGAGAGAGCACCCGGAATGGATCAAGAATGATGACGATAACCATACTAAACTAAAAACCCCTCCAAAGCTCATAATTAACCCAAAATACTCCTTATTTACCCATAATCATCTTCTTAATCTTCAAAAGCTTGAAACTTTATGTAAGTGTAAGTGGATATTGATAATAAAGTTTGCAACTTTTATAACTAAAAACCTTAAAAATAATAAAAACTTGATTTTTAAAAACTAAATTAACACTAAAAATGTAAAAAAAATAAATAAATAAAAAAATAATAATAATAATAATAATAATAATAATAATAATAATAATAATAATAATAATAATAATAATAATAATAAAACTTTAATCAAAAGATAAGATTAAACTAACTTTTAAAACAAAAAGATTCAAACTTTATTAATTAAATGACTAAAAGTAGAGATTTTATAAAAGAAAGCTTATGAAAAGAGTGATTAAAAAGATCTAATAAGAGATTAAGTGGGTAAATACAAAATATAAAACTTGACAATAAAAACATGAAATTAATAAGAGATGCAAGGAAATAGATCAAGATTAATACCTTAAATTACCAAGATTTATTACAAAGATTAACTATTTAAAATAAATCTAAAGCTAAACTAAAAAAAACTAAAAAGAAAAAAAAAAGAAAAAAGAAAGAAGAATGAAAAAAAAGAGAGAGAAAAAATTGCCTACTGCTCCTACTCTATAAACAATTTCAATTCTTTCTCCCCAAGAAAAGTGGCCCCCCCACGTAGGGGTATTTTGGTCTTTTCACGCAGCAAACAAGGGGCAAAGTGGTAATCTCGCGTGGCCTGCATTAAATAACGAAAAAAATGCCATAAGAGGGAATCGAACCCCTGACCTTCTGGATAGAATACAACACCACAACCACCAGACCACTTTCACCTTTGTGTTCACATTTGCTTTAGTAATGCCTTTGACCTTTTCTTGACTGGGCCAGATTTGGGTTTTAACTAATAGATGTTGGATCAGCATTTTTAAGGTGAACTAGACCAATCCACGGGGCGGGGTCGGGTCCGTTGGACTCGTTTTCCCATGATCTTTCCGTCGGTATGCTCGAGGCTTCATGTGGGCTTCGACTTTAAATGCTCTTTTCCATTTCTCGTGCTCGTTTTGTCGTTTTCTCTTGATTTTTGTCCATTTTTCTAGATATCCGTACCTGCACAAAAACAACATATATTTGGCATTTTTGGTTAATTTTTTGTCTTTTTGGTCCGTTATTGGTCAAATAAAGGTATTTATTTTCACACATACCAGTTACCTACTTTAATAGGTGACATAGGTGGTGTGGCGACGACTTCACCCTCCTCAAAGGGCCCCGTTTCGTCTGAATAGGTACTCGACATTGCAACGGCCGAAATGCTGGGAACTAATGGTGAAGTGATAGATGATAAGGTGTCCTCGGATTTTATATCCGATGATGAGGTGCTTAGGTGTGAGACTGTAGATATGGTACTGTAATAACCCGTAAATAGTAAATGTAAGCAATCAATATAATCAAGTGTGTGAAATCAATATGAAATAATCAGGTGTGTGAGAGTAAATATCAAGTGTGTGAAGATTAATGTAAAATAATCTTAAAAGGTAATATATTGAGCACGGTGTTATGCAGGCACGGAGGGTGTAAAGTGGTATGGTGTAAAGTCATTCATTTTAAAAGTGTAATTATAGTCCAATGTTTGAAAACATTTGGTTCTCTATAATCATGGCTCTGATGCCAATCTGTAACACCCCCTAAATTATGAGTTAACAGCGGAAGACTAATTGGGGTATTACGGGGAGGATCTTTGTCATAATAATAGAAAACGGCTCAAAAGAGGCGTTTTAAATGTATTTGTCATTAAAATAAAAGCTGAAGTACAAAAAGTGAAAATATCAGAGTTGAAACATCCCATAAAAGGGTGTAGTAGTTTGAAAGTGAATGACATGATTTATTTTACACCACATTAAAAACCCTTGGTTTATTGCCCGCTCTGTGCCTTGTCTACTCCGCTAATTACCTGAGATAAACATGCTAAAAGTCAACAAAATTGTTGAGTGAAATCATAGAGTTTGTAATAATAATGAGTTTGGGAACACAAGTGGTGATTGCCTGTGTATTACAATCATGTTTAAAATGGTGATATTGCAGTTGTGTATATTGCCCTAAGTCTCATGACACGCAAACGTTAACAGTGTAGTAACCGGTGTGGGGCCCTCGTGTAATAGGTGTTTTGCCATTGCCTATTTCCTTCAAATATAGTGCATTGCGACTAATCCGACTAGCAACTAAGGCTATTTGTCAAGGCATTAGAGGAATAGGCAGTCAGCCTCCAATAGATCTATTCACTATATTCGTGTTCACTCGCAAGTGATTAATGGTTCATGATGTGAGGGGCTTTTGGCAATAGAGTAACTTAGTCAATATCATATCAGGTGAAGCATACAAAAATACTTGAAAATACTTTTGTTTTAGTTTGTAGTATGTATCTCCCCCATAGAGTGTAAACTTGTTAAATAAGTAAAAGTGGGGCTATGACTCACCTTGTGTGTAACTGGCAAGGTGGAAATGTGAAATCAAGTGAAATTACGGGAACGGATCCAACACACGACCTGGATAATAGTGAAGTCTGAGAATTTGATGGTTTTGACTTAATATGAATAATGTGTGTGAAAATGAGTAACGGATAATGATTTGGTGTGTGATGAGTGTGAATGATATGCTTAAAATGCTTAAAGTTCAAAAATAATATTATATATAATATTATCATGTTTTTATGTCATTGATTCCATAAATATCGTTTCCTCGAAAGTGGTTCGAACGAAACATTAAGTTAATCGTTAAAATTCGTTATATATAAATATAAACGTAACGGGATTAAATATTGAACGAAATGTAAAAATGTACGTGAGTGAGATGAGAAATGTAAAATATGAAATGAAATATGTATGTGTTAAAGTTACAGTTTGGTCCTTGTACTTTTACAGATTTTACACTTTCTACCCTAACGGTGTCAGATTTGCACCGTTAGTCCTTGGTTAGCATATTGTTACATTTTTAGTCCAAAAGTTTCCATAATGACATATCAAACTTTCTGTTTACTGTTTTAACAATTTATACCCTCAGGTTATTAGATTTAACAGTTTTAGAACATAATTAGTTTAACCCAAATAGTAACATTCTTTGCAAAACAAGTTCAAATTTTACAAAAAGAGTGGGAATTGATTTCCGAGAGTTTTTACATTCTTATAAAGCTTATTTAAGTTAATTTCAACTACTTATTAGCCAAAGTGCTTATTTTTAAGCTTAATGGGCTTTAACGAGTTAAAACTAAAGCCCATTAAGTTTTTATGATCCGATGCGATTTAGGACTTTTTGGGCTTATCATTGGGCTCACTTAAGGGTTTTAAAAATCATACAAATGAGCTTATTACAACAACTTATCGCTACTGCTTATTAACTGCTTATTGGGCTTTTAAGCCCAATCGGTAAAAATAAAAGGATTTTAAGTGGTTCGAGTTGCGATTAGTTTGGAATTTAAAGAGGGCTTATATGAGCTTATCAAAGGGAACTTAAAACATCAACTTATTAGGTGATCTTGTAAAGAATCGAGTTGAGTAATAAAAATGATATGGTGTGCACATGAATTCGGTTTTATACGGCCTTTTCTTATCGACAAAAATGAAATGGTCAAAATATAAACATGACATATATAACGTGTGATATGTAAAACGATTCGATATATAAACAAAATGAGTTCGATAAGAAATAAAACGAGTATGTAAGTGTCGAATAAATGTAAAACACGAGTTACTAGCGATCCATGAAGGAGGTCATTGCGTATAAACGTAAACATAAATAAAAGAACTCGTAAATTGCAATAAAAAGTAATATACGATCGAAAGTTATAAGGAACAATGCATGAGATGATATAAATCTATAAGGATGAATTGAAAAGGGTTTAGGAGGAATCACAACCCCAAAAAGGTGGAGTTTATACGTTCGATCGATCTAGGAAGTCGAATAAGTGGCACTTCTCTCGTTAGAACAATCAACAAGTGATCGAATGAGACTCGGACGATTTGGAAATTGGCTCGAAGTTGCTATAGATTTGCTTCTGGTTCTTGAAGGTCTCGGCAAAGGGAAAAACTTAAGAGAAAATGAGATAAACTCTTATGTGTGAAAGGGAGTAAATGTGCATGTATTTATACATGCATATTGATCGATATATAGTTTTATACTCACCCAAGTTGGGTGATTTGATGTATTAGCAGGGGATAAAGGAATAAAACTTGAGTACCTAGTAGCTTAGGAGGGAGGTTTGTGTGTGGTTTGGTATAAAACTCAAGTGTGGGTTATATATGTATCGTATGACATATTTAATAGGTCCAAAATGGTTTTTAACGTGCCATATTGTGTAAGTGTTGTTCCCTTTACAAGCTTAGAAGTAACTACAAAGTTAATCTAATTGTGTTTGTGACTGAGATTAATGTATTGATTAATTACAACTGATAAGTAAAACGTAAATATAAAACACAAGTTTTTCAACGTTTAAATTCTTATTAGAAATCAATCAAAGAATCTATTACCCAAGTGTTTGCGGAATAAACACTTGGGATTGAATAGACAATGTATGGTGTGTTCTCCTCTCTAAACTCAAGTTATACTTAAGTGACAACAATAAAGACCCACTGAGCTATCTCAGGGATGCAGTTGCTCTTTGAAGGAGAAAAGTGGTTTTGTGAAAGTCTAAGCTTTTAATGCACAAAACTTGTTCCACTTTTCTCAATCTGTTCCTATTTATACACAAGTATAAAAGAGCACTGATGATTAAAATACAAAAAGAATAAGCAAGCGTGTCTGACAACTACAACAGTATTTGTCATTTCCAATAACTAATAGGAATAGCCTAAAAGTCTTTCCGAGTGTCAGTTCTGACACTTCTTGACTTTTAGCCATTTTAGGGAAGGTTCGTTTCTGGCCCGATAAGACTTCTCCTTATCTCTTCAAACTCTTCCCGCCTAATCCCGCCTTTCTTTCAGACTTCAGGTTCTTCAGTCCATGCCTTCAGTCTTCAGTCTTCAATCACTTATTGTTGTTGAGGAGACTGGGGTTCAGTGAGTTCTTGTCCAATACTCACTAAACCCATCATCTTCTTCTTTGGCTTAAGTCCTACTCAGGGAGTTCCGCCTTCCTGAGAGGTGAATCCTTCTTCTTAGACTCGTCTTAAGCATCCTGAAGATGACTCACTGAGTGACTGTTCACTCAGTGACTTGAGAGTGTTTACGGTTGATTAACACTTGGCTAATTTGTGTCCAAATCCTGTTTTAAGGACTCTTGGGTACTGACAGACCCAACAATCTCCCCCTATTTGGATATAAATTATGCCTAAGTGTTTTGATCAGTTATGAGTGAGACAATGGGCTTCTTCTCATACTGAATATACTAGAAAGCTATTAAGGACGCTGATATAACAAAAACATGGGCCATCATTTTATTTATCTCGTTACAAAGTCCTAACATTTAACATAATACTCAGGGTTCTTTTTCTCCTTCCAAGATACCTAAGAGTTCCAGTTTAGCTCTCTTCGACACTAACACTTCTTTGTCAGGTCGCTCTTTCATCATCCTATCCATCAGCTTGACAAACTCTTCATTTTCAGGAGTCTTCATGGAAAGTGCCATTAGCTTGTATGCCAGAAGAGTTGTCGTTTCCACAAGGTTGATGTCACTGACTCTTTGGAAGGCCGGTTGGCTGAACTCATCGACAAAGAAAATACCATACTTAGGCTCCTTGATGACCAGGTTGGGGACAAACTTGACTCCCTAAGGAGGAATCCTATCACAATGAAGAGCAGCTATGAATTGTTCAGGCTCCTGACCCACAGCTTTTCTTTTCCTCCCGGTCTTATGAGTAGGCTCAAGGATTGACAGTCCCTGAGATGCAAGCGCCTTCTCATGATCTATTCCTAGACTCTTAGCCACTTTTTCCAGTTCCTCATATTTGGCGTACAATGTCTTTAGAAGGCTAGGAACAATCTTGCCTTGCTTCTTCCTCAGGATGGGCATCATCATATCCCATTCCCTTAACCCATAGTCTGAGAACATGAAGGGTTTATTTACCTCAGACTTTCTTGGTCCCCTGTGAACCATAACGCTTATAGGGTTTGTCAGGTGAATAGTCATATCAGTGATGGTGCCTTCTCCCTTGGTCTTTGTCATGTGCCACATATACCTCTCATAGGTTTTCTTCCTCCTTTCTTCTCTAAGCTTGGCTTGCTGATTGTGTTCCAGAATGAGATCAGCCTGAAGCTTGAGGAATTCTTCCCCTTTGATGACCTTGTCAATCTCCTTGATTACCTCCTTGGCAACGTCAGCAATTAAAGGTCTGTTGAGTTTCTTGTCTTTTTCTTTGGCTCTTCTTATGTCCTGTTCGTGCAAGACTACGGCCACTTCTGTTGGAGTTCCAAAGAATGTCTTTCCACCATCCAATTCAACCATAAATGGTGCATCAGGGTCTGGACGCCTTTCAGTTGATGCCGGAACCAATTGTAGTTGAGGAGGATCTTCAGTCACCATGATTCCTTTCCCTTTGTCAGTGGGAGGGGGTTGACTGGTAGAAGTCTCCGGAACTTCGGTTGCTATGGCTTCAGGTTGTACAGGGATTGTAGCAACAAAAAGTCCTAAGGATGAAGGTTCAGGAGTACGATCATCAAGTTTCTCCCCCTCAACAGGTGCTAGAACTTCAGTGTATGCACCTGTTGACTGAGGAGTTGGGGTAACCGGAGAGGCCTGAAGAATAGATAGAATACTGGAGACCATTTTCTTCATTTCAGAGGTCTCATTCTTCAGTGTGGATATTTCTTCGGCCATGGCATTCTGAGTGGAGGTGAGTTCAGTCACCTTGGTGGTATAGTGGGTGATCAGCTCATTATGTTTTGTTGAGAGCTGATCAAAGGCTGAGGATATTTTGTTCAGGTACTCCTTGGAATCAGCGACTAACTGATGAAGAGAATCTTGCTGAGACCTTATGGTTTTGAGATCCACCCCCTGAAGAAGCTTGAGAAGCTCAGTAATGTTGGTGGAGGTGGTCTTCTGAGTATCCATGTACTCTTTCAGCTTTGTGATCAGGGTGGGATCATCTTCGAGTTCTTCCTGAATATGATCAAGAGCCTTCAGTATGTTGGTGAGCTGCTTGTCTTGTTCAGTTCCCATACAATCAAGAGATTCCCTCAAGTCACCGAGTTGTTTGTCAGTAAGTTTGGCGACCTGGAGCACTTTGCCCTGAGATTCTTCAACAGTAGCCCTGAAGTCAGCATAGTTGGCTGCTGCTTCAGTATGCTGATCCCATTGCTCTTCAGTAATCTCACGAAAGAGAGCATGGTTGGCTTTGCGGAGAAACATTACCAGCTGCCTTTCAGTAAGTGGAAGAACATTGTCATATTTCTGCAACCACTGAGGAGTAGCAGAAGCAGATGAGTGACCTGATGATGATGATGATGATGTTGTTAGGTTGGTTAGGGTGAGGGGTTGTTGATTGATGCGTGGTTTTGTAACCTTACAACAGGTTTTACCTCTCGAGGGATCTCAAGAGGCTTACAACCCCACCAGGCAGTGTACCTGACCGATGTAGTATAGTGTAGTGGTAAGTACGGGGGATTGATCGTTCTCCACAGGGAATAGTGTTCGTTAGGTATGAAAGGCTACTCTAATTAGGTCTAAGGATTGAGGAAGATTCTTTTTATGTTTTTATAATTTTTATGAAAGCAAGTAAAATCTCGGTTTTGAAGGAGTGGGCGGAATTAGTTGCTAGTCAACTAACCCAAATTACTACAAATGCAAATAAAATAAAATAACAAAAATGAAAAGTGGTGAGAAACTTATGTGTAGAGAAATGTGTTTACTTAGATTTCCTTACTCCCTAACTATCTTTTACCGGTTAATTAGTGTGTATTAGTTGCGTGGATGACGGGTGTATTCCTTAATACCATTCGTGGGGTGGCGTACTTACTTCCCCAAACTCTACAAGCTCCTACTTCACTCCTATGTCGAGCCGGCTAGGAAGCTCCTAACATGGGATCACTAGAATTCGCTTGTGCATTAAATACAACCATAAAAACCTTTAGTACGCGTTTGGTTCATGTTTCTTAAGACGTTCAAGCAAGTTACCGAATAGGAAGTTAGCCAGTTTTCTTAAGCCTAACATAGATAAACAATCATCCAATACAACTAACAACACACTAACAACCAATAATCAATAGCTAGGTTTCATTAGATCTAAGCAAACACAAGATAAAATTAGCCTAACATGTTAAACAAAAGACAAGCATAAGATAGAATCAAACAACACATAGACATATTGAATGATTAATTGATAACTTATCTTTCAATGAAACATGGAAGATCTCAGGGCTAAAAGCCCTGAAAAAGTAGCTAAAATCGTCTTAGGGTTTTATCCCAAAATTCCACACACTAAGCTCTCCCTTAATGACAAAAAATTAGAAAACTATATATAGACTTTTGCATCTGACGGCGTCACCTTATGGATTGTGACGCCGTCACCTCGCCGCTTTTAGGGTTCTCGGATGACCATCTTGACGCCGTCCCTCTTTAATTCTCCAAAATCCGTTCTGGCCTATCAAGGCTTGACGCCCTCACCTCTTGAACGTGACGCCGTCCCCTTATGAATTAAGCCGTGACGCCCTTGATTTAGTTAAAGAGTGACGCCGTCAGAATTCACATGCTAACTCACTGGCCCGTCATGAGTAAATTTCACATCCCACTTTTCTTGCCAAGGCATGACGCCGTCCAGAGTTAAGTCTGACGCCGTCAAGAGTAACTTTTAGCCGATTCTTGAGACTTTGCCGTTTTCTTCACTTTGATGCTCCAAAAACGTCCAAAATGCCTCCTTTTCCAGATTTCTCCTCAAAAGTACCTAAAATGACAAAAGGAACGATTTAGGGCGATATTTAATCAAATAAATACGATTTCGGGCTTAAATGACCCCTTAAAAGCGGTACACTTTTCGCTTCATCAAATACCCTTACACTTGAGATTTGCTTGTCCTCAAGCAAATGCGCTTTTATTCTAATCAAAATACAAGTTAGGGGTCATTTAATGCTAACATAAAAGTAATTACAACAAATAATCGTTCCACTTCAATCATAATAAGCACGGAGATTACATACTAGCACCTCACAAGTAGTGTTTAGATACTCACATCTCTCAAGTGTCATCAAAATAAATCTCATAAATGAAAACGGAAAATATCTCTCACTACCTGTCATAGCAAATAGATTACCATAGGCTTGGGAAAGGATCGAAAACCTCCTCCACTAGGCGTAAGCACCAAAGATAAACTATCAAAGAGGGCTTTTAAATGGGTTGTAATGTTAGGTGTAGGGAAAAGGAAAACACGGTTTGGTTGGATAAAGGATATTTTACTGGTGGCGAGTTAAAAATCTTGGTCAATTACATGTACTATACAATGTTGCTAAGCCAAGACTAGACTCGATCTTAAGCTAGAAACGAAATAACAAAATAACAAAAACATAAAACAAACATAAAATAAAACGAGATGGTAGTCCGTATGTTTTTTCTATTTTTCATTTTCTCATTTTTTTTGTATTTTTCTTGATTTTTCGATTTTTTTTTTTTTTTTTTTTTTTTTTTTTTTTTTTTTTTTTTTGCATACACTTTTGCCCTACCATCCAAAATAATACATCATAGGGGCGTTGCATTCCCCTTACACTTGAACTTTTACATAACTTTACAATTAACTATTCTAATGACTCGAATTAAGATAATCAAAACACTTGGAGTACTTTTTAAACTATTTAGCACATATGGGGGTAATAAATGATGTTCTTCCCCATTACTCCATTACACTAGTACTTTACCCATGAGTCCCAATCGTCCCAAAACAATATGTACAAGGATATGACTCGACTTAGCAACCATGTAATCAACTAGATAATTAACTTGGGTTAAACAAATGTTGTAACAATAATGCACTAAAGATGAGTGCATACAAGGTAGGCTAAGGCGATTTGGGTGTACATTTAAGTGGGGTGTAACAAATTCTTCCTTTAAGTAAAATGCTTAAAGGTCGAAACGAAAAGATAGGCTCTGAAGGGTGTACTAGGGGTATCGTGTACTAAAAATGAGTACAACGCAAAGGGTGTGGGAGAATTACTTGACCAATGTAGCCAAAGTAATTATAACAAAAACACAGGTGTAAAACAATGGGTTAATCCTAATGCCTCTTATCATGTAGTAAATCTAACTACACGAATGTAGTCTCACTTGTGGCCTTGGAATGGTCCTAACGCAAGTTCTAGAATCTAAGTGCTACCGGTACACACATCATAGCATAAATGCTTTTCCTACCAATTCTAGGGGCGAACCTCACATATTTGGGGGTGGAAAATTTTTTAGTGGTACGGTTTTTGTGCTAGTCATATAACTCCTATCCGTGAGACGCTCATTAAGATCAAAGTTTCACTCCTATATGTTGTAAAAAATTTTAAATTTGGCACTAAAATTGCCCTAACAAGTATTTATCTCAGTTTTATTACACATCTACCATCAAACAAACAAAAATCAAGCGTAATAGCATTCTCTAAAATCGTACTTTTACCCTCCCCTTACACTTAAGATGAACATTGTCCCCAATGTTCAAATAACAAGATGTAAAAGCATAAAGTAAAAGAATGAAATCAAATACTCCCCTGATTCGCTCGTTGGATAATGAAATTACACGGTTAAATCTTCCTCCAAAGAGAATGTTGAAGCTCCATGACTAATGCATCGCCATAAGCTTGATTCCATAAACATCTCCTTGTCCAAAATAACCTGTTAAGCCTGAGAAAACAAACACGAAAACCTGCATAACATCGGCGGGATAAAATCTATATATAAGGATATAATGCTTGTGGAATGATAATTTTGCAGATTCCTGGAGATTATAAGTTGGAGATTTTAATAAAAACTTTTTATGAAAACAAAACTTTCAAAAATTTCTGGAAATTAAATCTGACGCCGTCAGGTTATAACCCCTGACGCCGTCAGAAATGACCTGACAAAAATTTTCATTTTTAGTTTCCGGAAAATTTCTGGAAAAACCTTTACCTTACTTCCTGGAAATCCTGCAAAACATCACTATGACTCGATACAAGCATTTGACTTAAACAATTACGAATATGTATGCTAATTTATTATTATTATGATTCATGTTAATTTGTGTTCTAATAAACCGATTTAGATTTCCCTTACACTTATTTTTTGCAAAATACCTCTATATGTAGTTAAGACGAAGTTAAAAACAAAATAAAGCATTTTCACAATTTTCTTTTTAACATGAATCAATAATGATAAAAATTAAACACACATACGGAAGCAAATAAAAACAAACAAACAAGCAAATAGACACACAAAGCAAATAAATAAAATAAAGCTTGGGTTGCCTCCCAAGAAGCGCTTTTCTTTATTAACGAGTCTTGTAGCTAGACTCAAAGTCACGTACATTACGTGATTCCATCATCGGTCACGGTTCCTAGGCCATTCTCCTTCCCGGTTTTATATTCCGGTCCTAATTTAAAACAATCCTTGTAGAAACCGAATATCCTTTTCATAACATAGTCTACTCCTTTACTTCTATCCTCATCATTCCTATAGTAGACCGCTTGCTTGAGCTCCTTCTCAACATTTGACAAGTGTTGGAATTGTTCTATCTTATATGGCATTTGGTAGCTTACTTCATCGGTCTCATCCTTAAATCTAACTATCCCTAAGGAAGGTTCATAAGTCATTCCAGAGACCTCAACAAATGGTTTTCCAAAAACCACTTGAGTTAAGGATGCATCGACTATTGGGCGGATATCTTCAACAATTACAAAGTCGGTGACATAGGTGAAGTTTCCTACATAAACCGGTAATCCCTTAACTCTTCCCGTGAAGTTACTCATCCAACCCTTGTCAGGGAACATCCTATACCCAAGTTGATTCTTCATTATCAAGTTGTAGTGGGCTCTAGTCATGATGTTTATGGGTGATTTAAGGTCGATGTAAGCTTTCCACACATGTAGATGTCCGATGTTGCATGGTATGTTGAGATTAGAAGGGTCGCCTATTTCAATGATTGGTCTACCTAGGAAGTATGGTGTCTCGAGGTCATCGAATAAGTTTGTATGATATGCGCGCTCTTCCTTAGTGGGTAGCCTATTGAAGTAGTCCTCATCATCATCTACTTCTTCAATCTCACTTGTCCTAACTTCCTTATCAACCTCGACTTTCTTATCCTCATCCTTAGGTTCACTATTATCCTCATTCCTATCAATTGGTTTAATAGTGACAATGTTGACAAAGTGGACGTGTTTGGATGAAGAGGGGTCTTTTACTTGGGGTCCGCTATTTGTGTTCCTAGCGTCCTTATGTGGAGGTGATAGCACGTGGTTATTGAGGGCTTTCAACAAATTGTCGATTTTGTTGGTCATCTCTGTTTGTTGTTGATTGAATTCGGATTCGAATCTAGCTATCCGAGCTTCTTGAGATGCCATAAATTGAGACATCAATCCTTCAAAGTTATTGGTACTACCATTGCCGGAAGGATTGTTGTTGAAAGTACGGTTCGAGTTGGAACCGCTTGATTGGAAACGATTAGGTGGGTTGGAAGAATTGGTTTGTTGTGAGTTTTGGTTTTGTTTCCACCTAAGGTTCGGGTGATTTTTCCATGAGGGGTTGTATGAATCACCGTAATGGTTTGGCTCGGGTTTGAAAGTGTACCACTTGTCTCCCGCTCCGTCGGTACGCGAGGATGCGTAGTCCACAAAAGCTTGTTCGGGGAGTTCCATGCAATCACGAGTGTCGTGGGGACCACTACATAATTCACATGAAGAAGTGATTTTGTTCACTTGGCTTGAAGGTTTAGGAGCCTCGTAGGATTTCATTAGAAACTTGACTTGGTCTTCAAGTTCTATGATCCTACGGTCAGAAGTGCTTGAATTGTTCGAAGGCAAAGATATTGCCTTGACCGTTTTATTCAAATCACGGGGATCACTCCAACTTTCGTTGTCATAAAGAGCAAGATCCTCTAGGAGAGCCCATGATTGTTCCGCACTTAGATCACGTAGCTTGCCACCGGCCGATTGGTCAATGGTTTGCCTCGTGGAGAGATTGATATGGTCATAGAAGATTTGGACTTGGAGCCAAAGTTCTATGCCATGGTGAGGGACTTTTTGGAGTAAGTCCTTGAATCGAGTCCATGCCTCGTAGAGAGTTTCGCCTTGACGTTGTTGGAACATCAAGATATCATTCCTTAGCTTGGTAGTTCTTCCCGGTGGGAAAAACTGAGCAAGGAAACGAGTGGTGAGATCATCCCAAGAGCTGATGGATCCTGCGGGTTGACGTTCTAGCCACTGACTAGCTTGGTCCCGCAGAGAGAATTGGAAGAGACGCAATCGGGTCGTCTCTCGAGTGGCAACATCAAGGTCTATAGAATCAACGATTTTAAGAAAGTCCTTGAGATGTTGATTAGGATCTTCAGAACGAAGTCCATGGAATGCGCATCCGCTTTGCACCAACCGGATGGTGTCGGATCGCAAGGGTGTGATATTGGCTCCTTGAGTGAGCTCAATGGTGTTTCGATAGCCATGGTGGCTAGGACGGGAATACTCTCCTAAAGTACGGGCTCTAGGAGGTGGTGGTGGTTGTTGTGGTGGTGGGTTGTGGGGGTTAAGGATATTACCATCTTCCATGATGTCGGATGGTATGGTTACGAACAAAGACACGAAGAAAATAGATAGACTAAAGAAAACCTAGAAAAATAAAATAAAAATCTCACTAGAAAGGAATCTAGTGAGTAGACCTAATAGAAATAAAAATTCAACCTAAACAATAACTATTCCCCGGCAACGGCGCCAAAAACTTGATGCGTGGTTTTGTAACCTTACAACAGGTTTTACCTCTCGAGGGATCTCAAGAGGCTTACAACCCCACCAGGCAGTGTACCTGACCGATGTAGTATAGTGTAGTGGTAAGTACGGGGGATTGATCGTTCTCCACAGGGAATAGTGTTCGTTAGGTATGAAAGGCTACTCTAATTAGGTCTAAGGATTGAGGAAGATTCTTTTTATGTTTTTATAATTTTTATGAAAGCAAGTAAAATCTCGGTTTTGAAGGAGTGGGCGGAATTAGTTGCTAGTCAACTAACCCAAATTACTACAAATGCAAATAAAATAAAATAACAAAAATGAAAAGTGGTGAGAAACTTATGTGTAGAGAAATGTGTTTACTTAGATTTCCTTACTCCCTAACTATCTTTTACCGGTTAATTAGTGTGTATTAGTTGCGTGGATGACGGGTGTATTCCTTAATACCATTCGTGGGGTGGCGTACTTACTTCCCCAAACTCTACAAGCTCCTACTTCACTCCTATGTCGAGCCGGCTAGGAAGCTCCTAACATGGGATCACTAGAATTCGCTTGTGCATTAAATACAACCATAAAAACCTTTAGTACGCGTTTGGTTCATGTTTCTTAAGACGTTCAAGCAAGTTACCGAATAGGAAGTTAGCCAGTTTTCTTAAGCCTAACATAGATAAACAATCATCCAATACAACTAACAACACACTAACAACCAATAATCAATAGCTAGGTTTCATTAGATCTAAGCAAACACAAGATAAAATTAGCCTAACATGTTAAACAAAAGACAAGCATAAGATAGAATCAAACAACACATAGACATATTGAATGATTAATTGATAACTTATCTTTCAATGAAACATGGAAGATCTCAGGGCTAAAAGCCCTGAAAAAGTAGCTAAAATCGTCTTAGGGTTTTATCCCAAAATTCCACACACTAAGCTCTCCCTTAATGACAAAAAATTAGAAAACTATATATAGACTTTTGCATCTGACGGCGTCACCTTATGGATTGTGACGCCGTCACCTCGCCGCTTTTAGGGTTCTCGGATGACCATCTTGACGCCGTCCCTCTTTAATTCTCCAAAATCCGTTCTGGCCTATCAAGGCTTGACGCCCTCACCTCTTGAACGTGACGCCGTCCCCTTATGAATTAAGCCGTGACGCCCTTGATTTAGTTAAAGAGTGACGCCGTCAGAATTCACATGCTAACTCACTGGCCCGTCATGAGTAAATTTCACATCCCACTTTTCTTGCCAAGGCATGACGCCGTCCAGAGTTAAGTCTGACGCCGTCAAGAGTAACTTTTAGCCGATTCTTGAGACTTTGCCGTTTTCTTCACTTTAATGCTCCAAAAACGTCCAAAATGCCTCCTTTTCCAGATTTCTCCTCAAAAGTACCTAAAATGACAAAAGGAACGATTTAGGGCGATATTTAATCAAATAAATACGATTTCGGGCTTAAATGACCCCTTAAAAGCGGTACACTTTTCGCTTCATCATTGATCCTCATGAGGAGGAGATGATTGTTGTTGTTCAGGGTGCTGAGGAGAGTTGTGTGTTTCAGTCTCCATTTCCTCCTCAGCAGCAAAAATTTCTTCATCCCCAAAATCTATCATCTCCTCATCGGATTCTTCATCCATGAGATTCTGAATATCCGCAAGATTAGGAACCTTGGCTGAACCCGGCTCCCCCTCAGAAGAGGGCTTGCCTTCGTTGTGGCCGGGTCCTGACCCCTCCAAGTGCACTGAGTGGGTTTTCTCAGCCTGGACTTTGGAGTCAGTTCCCGAGTGACTGGATCCACCATGAGGGGTTGTGGGTTCCGTATCAGCGGGTGGTTTGAATCCCTCTGAGTCTTTGTCCCCCTGAGTGCCTTCAAGGACTGACAGGAGTTTTCTAGTGTAGTTAGTTAATAACACATAACATATAATAGGCTATTTGGGTTTAATCCTAGAAATTTACCAATTTAGACAAGTCATTCCAATTATATAAATAATACTTATTATGGTGGTCTCGAATAGTATACAAGCCAAGTTCTAAAGTTTACAAGTCACCGGCACACTCATAGATTTGTGAGTTTTGAAAAATCACAATTTTTGAAAATAACGTCATGTGTGCAGCTATGCAACTTAGATCTTAAACAAAAACATGCTAAAAATTTTAAATTTTTATATATTAAGCGCATTTTAAGCATATTTTGAAAAGTTTAGGACAAGTAAGTGTTAAGTGTTCTAATTCTCCAATCACCCCACTTAAGTTAAACAAAGTCCTCGTTGTTTGTATCAAAGGTTAAAAACTGGAAAATAAAAGAATTAGAACAGAAAAACTCCCTGAGATTTGCTCGGTATGATCCTCCATTTGTATAAGAGCAAAAATCATCTTCTTGTGGATTAGAACGTTTAAGCTTCATAATCAATGTATCCACAGGAAATGCAGGAATCTATAATACCACCAAGGCTTTAAACACACCTAAGTTAAGAAAGTTCAAACTTGCATAATACATTAGTAGTTAGGAAAAATAAAACATAAAAATTAAAAATGAAAATCATCAGGTCAGTCGATGCGCCGTATCTTATGGAAGAAGATACGCCGTATCGAGCCTGAAATAAATACGGATCAGAATAGAAGATGCGTCGCATCCTTAACCAGGGATGCGCCGCATTAAAATAAACTGATAAAAAGTTTTAAAGTCGAAAGTAAAAAATAAATGCAGAAAAATAAAGTAAGATATGACCATTGCAGGAGATGCGCCGCATCTTGGGATTGAGATGCGCCGTATCCTCTGCGGGCCTGACTGACTCGACACAGAACAGAATAATAAAAAATTTCCGGGTTGTCTCCCGGTCAGCACTTGTCTTTATTCCAGAGTCTTCAAGTTAGACTCACGTTCAGCTCTTTAATATCGATCATTGAAGGAGTCGGAAACATCGCGCTCCCTCATCGCCAATTCAGTAATATTGAACACTCCTTGCTCGTCCTTAATTTCCACGCCGTTCTTCTTCAATATCTGTATAAACAAAGTTCTGTCCCTTTCGGGCAGAGATGACAAAATGATAGACAGGAAATTCTTATTATCATATAGGCATAAATAAGCAAGGTGGGGTGGTAGTTCAATAAACACATCATTATTCAAATTCGTTTTCTCAACTATTCTCCTACGTTTGTTAATTACTACGCAATCATACCACTCATCATCAGAATCATTAACAATATCGCGTCTAAGTTCGGTAGGTACATTAAGGTCAATAAATTCCTCAAAGTTCTCATGATTAGGATTAGTTGAGTTGTTTTGAATCAATGTTTCTCCCATGAGCCTAGCTTCAAGATCGAGGTCCATACGCTCTCTTAATCCTAGCACATAGACACCTCTAATTATGCTTTTAACAGGATCTTGGCACTTATAGACTAGTTTATTATTCCCTACCCTTAACGAGATTTTTCTTTTAAATACATCAATCTTAGCATGGGCAGTAGACAAGAAAGGTCTTCCAAGGATTAAAGGAACCTTAACATCCTCGGGCATATCTAATATAACAAAGTCTACAGGGAAAATAAACTTCTCAATCTTAACTAGTACATTATTAGCAATCCCTTCAGGTCGTTTTACCGTTTTATCAGCCAATTCAATAAGTAATTTAGTTGGTGCTAATTTTCCTAGTCCTAGGGTAGTGAATGTCTTAAGAGGCATAACACTAACACTAGCTCCTAACTCAGCTAACACATTATTGAAAGATATATTATTAATTGAACAAGGCAAAGTAAAACTTCCTGGGTCCTTTTCTTTATGAGGCAAGGCATTTAAGTCGGTTGCAGAGCTCTCTTCTTTCATTGTAGCCTCGATCTCCTCTTCAATCTTTGTCTTCTCTTTTAGTAGTCTCCTTAAACTGATTGAAGAATTAAAGAAAAATTCAGGTCTTGCACCATCATTACCATTCATCGGTCTTCTCAGAAAAGGAATGCTAGGAGTGACTTCTTCAGTGGTGCTTATGGCCTTGACATGATCTCTTGGGTTGGTTTCGGTTGAGCTAGGTAAACTTCCATATCCCCTTTCTTGAAGAACTTTGCTCATTTGACCAATTTGTTGTTCCAATGCTTTGATCGAAGCTCCTTGATTTCTTGTAGTAGTGTCCGTTGAAGCTCGGATTTCTTTGATCATAGCAGTATTCTCTTCATGTCTTTTAGCAGCATTGGCCATAATTTGCTTTAGAGTGTCATCTAAAGTCTGCCTCCTTTCTTGATAAGCGGGATTAAAGTTGTTCTTTTGATAGAATCCCGGGGTGGCTTCCCTAAATCTTCCTGAAGGTCGGAATGGTTGTCCAAATTGGGTGTAATATGCTTCTTCAAACGTCTCACTTTCATTCTTATTCGGGCAATCTTTAGTGTAGTGAGGTCCTTTGCACTTTTCACATCCAACTTGGGCAACATACACTTTTTCATCACGCTTCTTCATCTCTCTACTAATTTTATCCAATTGAGCTTGAATAGCAGCAAACCCGTCAAAATTAGTGCTGCTCTTAGATCTAGTAGAGGTCCCATCGTGCCACTTTTGAGAATGATCAGCAGCTTCTTGGATCGCTTTCCTAGCATTGGATGCACTCATTTGAGGCACAGCTCCCTTGGCGTCCAAGATTTGTCTAGTAAGCACGTCCAATCCTTGATAAAACAATATTATCTCCTGCATAAGGGTTAGATAGTGTTGAGGACATTTTACCAGTAAATCTTTAAATCGTTCCCAAGCTTGATAAAGAGTTTCATCAGGCTCTTGCTTGAAACTGTTGATAGCCTCCATCTTTTTAGCAGTCTTAGCGGGTGGACAATATCTCTTCAGGAATTTGCTCTTCAAATCTTCCCATGTAGTGATTGAACTAGCTGGTTCATTCCTTAGCCACTTGTTAGCAGCTCCTTTTAGCGAGAGTGGAAAGATTCTTAGCATGATTTGATCGTCAGTGACTCCTTCTGAAGTAAACAAATCTGCAATCTCGAGGACCTTTTCAACATGCTCATTAGCATCCTCATGTTCCGATCCACTGAAAGCATTCTCTCTTAGCTCCTTGAGAAACTGACCCTTCAATTCAAATTTTGACTTATCATCAAACTTTGGTCTAGCAACTCCTGAAGTGTAATCAGCACGGGTTTTGTTCATGTATTCCTCCATAGTTGTGTTTTCGCCCATTGTTTCTGTTTCTTCTTCCTCTTTCTCTTCAGAAAAATAATCAAGCTCGAATGAACTTGAAGTATCAAAGCTTTTTGTGTTGAAAAGCCTTTTAAGCGAATGAAAGACTCGTTCAGGATCTTCGAAAGGTTGAATCAAGTTCTTCGTAGAACTCCTGGTCATGCACTTCCTGAAATCAACACAAAAATATCAGTAGGGTATGCTCAAGAAAGTAATATATCAGAAAATTAACAACGAAAACGGAATACGAAAAATTAAAGTTACTGATATCTGCAGACGATGCGCCGTATCCAAAAAGTTGGATACGCCGTATCTTATAATCGTTAAAATTAAATCAGACTTTTATTCAAAAAATAGATACGCCGCTTAGAAATTAGAATGCGCCGTATCAATTTATTTATCAAAAATCGATATTTATTTAAAATTAAATGCGTCGTATTAACAAAAATTAATGCGCCGTATTTTCGTTACGTTTCAAAATATAAGATTTTTGATTCAGAAGATACGCCGTATCGACAGAGATCGATGCGTCGTATCTGTTTAATAATTCGAAAAGTGTTTTTAATTAAAATAATAGATACGCCGTATCTATTGAAGCAGATGCGTCGTATGGCGTTAACGTTTAGAAAAAAAAATTTTATCAAAAACAGATACGCCGTATCTTGGGGAAAAGATGCGTCGTATCGAATTAATTAAACGCGTTGTATTTTATAAAAATTAAACGCAATACGCCGTATCTGAGAAATCAGATGCGCCGTATCGTTCGAATAAGCTCAGTACAACGATAGCAGAACACAGAAAATATGAAAAAAATAAAAACAAATAAAAACACAAACGAAAATAAACACAAATAAAAGCAAACAAATAACACACAAAAACAGAAAATATGCAAAATAATACAATGAATGCAAATTAACCTATTACACAACACAGTTAGCGGTTAGATTAAAAATTAAAAACCTAATTAAAATACTAATCAAATTAACAGATAATAACAATTCACCCCCCGGCAGCGGCGCCAAAAACTTGATGCGTGCGATGTGTCGTTGCAGTTTAGCAGTATTAATGCCTACTCAAGTTTTAAATTTATATTTAGCTGACTTATCAATAACACACACACTTAACGAGCAGTGTACCCGGTCAGTATGAATATAATGGTAAGTAGAGTGTCGATCACTAAGAGTGGAACGTATTATCTCGTTATTCTAATCAGTATTTTAATATATTAAGTTAGCTATACAACCTAATCTAACGCAAGGGGGTTTCAGCCTGAGAGACTGGCACGATTGGTTGCAATTAAATAATAAACTAAACTAATAGGCACGAATCAGCAAGTAGCACACACGTACACAGATAAATACTCGAGACAATAAGAAGACCTGTCCTGATAGATAAGTAGTTTGTCACTTGTTTTATTGCTAGTTTTATATGAAGTGTATAGTTCGATGCAACGCACCGAGATTAAGTCCTTTCTCGTTGGTTCTAATCTTATCGGCGAGTAAACCCTTAATGATTACTTATGACTATCCTATTTATCTTTCTTCCTACTTTTCTACAGACGATAGAATGCATAGGCGATCTAATAAATAGGCGAGGGCAGAGGCATGGCGACCCGATCAACGCTCAGCTAGACACAGAGGTTATCAATGCACTAATAAAAGTCACCAAAGACATCAACATATAAACTTTAATTAATGGGAAAGCAGTTTTAAGGGAGTGCAATCTTTCCGTTGTCACATTACACAAGCCACCAATCCTGATGAATTAAAGTTTACTAACACAATAAAACAAAACTACTTAATGAATTAAATACATGCAGGACCTTCTTACAGCTCTTGTATCTTCGTTCAAGGTGTGTCTTGTGCTGCTGCCTTGACTGAATTCGTCCTAGGTTTCTGTACTTCGGTCTCGTATATAATATATGTCTCTCGAAATTCGTCTGGTCTTGGGGTATTTATAGTTTCTGTCTGAGGGTAAGATGCGGCGCATCTAGTAAGTAGATGCGGCGCATTGACTTAACTTCGCGTGGGGTCCAAGATTAATATATTCAGGAATATTCGTACACCGCCAGAAGATGCGGCGTATCTTCATACTTGGATGCGGCGCATGTCCTCTTGTATCTTGGATCATATCTGGTGAAATCTTGATAGTGATGCGCCGTATGTAATAAGCAAGATGCGGCGCATCTGGAGCAGAATGTCTTGATCTTGTACATTTCAGTAGACTCTTAACTTCTTGCTTGTTTTGCTCCATAATTAGTCCAAAATCGCCAAGTTTCACCAAATGCTTGTTTTTAACTGAGAATTACAAAAGTAAACGATTAAGTATCAATCCTCATACATAATATAATAAAACAAGTCAAATAAATAGGATAAATGATGGTAATAAAATGTACTTATTTGAGTTCATCAGTCACACGAGGGCTATTGGACTATTCAAGACATGCTACCCGTACACTAACATATTTGGATTTATTGGACTATTCGTTTGGTTATTGTTTGAGTTACGGATTGGTTTAGCGTTTAGGGTTTAGAGTTTAGGCTTTAGGGTTTAAGGTTTAGGCTTTAGGGTTTAGGGTTTATATAAATACTCGTTATATTATAAATTACTCGGGAAATTGATTTTCAATAAAGTCTTTTGACTTGGAAACGTTCGATAAATGAAAGAGTCTTGGCGAAATTTTGTTATTTCCAAAGATTAATTTTGTCGTAAGTCCAAACTTGTTTTAAATCATAAAACGAGTATACCTTGTACTAATAAACGGGATTATGGGAAAATACCGACGATTACCAATCGACTCATCCTAAGCTTTTAAAGATACTTCGTAAGATTCGGATCATTTTTGCTTTGCAGTATCGTAAAATCGTAAGATCCTAAGATCAGGATCGGGAACCTGACAACCATGGTCTCACGTACACTTCTAATTTCCTTACTTCGTTATTAACCAAATTTAATAACAAATATCTCTACAACTAACTTTTAATTTAACAATTGTTTTTATTTCTTTCTTTTATTTTTGTCCAAGTCGAGTCAATATCCAGCCGCAACAAATGAGTTAATATTTCCTTTCGAGTCACGGTCAAACATTTATTCCCTCGGGTCAATAATAATGAACCCGATCCTAAATCATCCCAAACATCACAAACAACTAGTTGGAAATATTGAGTTTGGAAGTTTATTATTCACAAAGCATGATATACAAGTAGTTGTTGCATCAACTCATTGTACATGGAAAGTCAATACTTGGTAAAAGGAAATTGGAGACTTTTTCGTCCAACTTCAATATACAGTTTACTTTTGGCGCGCGCCGTCGGTCCCTTTTCCCGCCTAAAGTCTTGGGAACCATTCATCTACCTCTCCAGCCTATTTATGCCTATCGATTGTATACCAAAGAACACACACAAACACTGAAACACATATATCCCTTTCAATTCAAAGAAAACTTCAACAATGGCAGCAAATAATGTTAACTTTCAAAATGATGCTGAAGAGTACGAGTGGGTGTTAAACAACAATTTGCTGTTTGACGCAGTGTTTAATGCTTTCGGGTATGAACCCGTTGCAGAATATGGGTCGTATAGGAAGGTAGATACGTGGATGAGGGGTCAAATTTTGAACTGGCTACCTGCGCAAGACTTTTACTGGGATGAGGTTTGGGGATTGAGTGACTACGGAGAGGAGGAGGAAGGTGAAGAGGAGGAGGAAGGTGAAGTGGAGGAGGTGGTGCAGCAAAATGAAGAGGATCAGCAGCAAATTGTGGTGGAGCAGCAAAATGTGGTGGTGCCTCAAAACCAGGGGGAGCAACAAGATGGGTTTCAGGACCCTTATAATCTAGAAAAGAGGGTTAGCGATCTTGAAATTTTGTTTAAACGACTCAAGGAAAGGCAGAAATTGATGGGAAGCAGGGAAGAGAGCTCTGGTTCTAACAAGTTGGGGTGAAATGGAGTGAAGCAGTTTAGGATGATGGTTTTTTTAAGTTTTTAGTATGTTTAGTATTTAGGTTGGATAATTAGATGTATATATGGTTGTAGGCTTGTAGCCTTTAAAAAATATCAATGAAATATTTGATGTTTAATTAATTGTTTATGGTTGCTTGTGAATGTTTGAGTTCGATCATACTGCTGAGAATGGAGTGGATACACAAAGTTTTTACTGCTAGGCAAACTTTTGTTCTGCTAGCGTAAAACGTTGTACTGCTGGGTAGCCGTTACTACTGTCTGGGTTTTAACCGTGGTTTATTTCTAACCGTGGGTAACTTTTGTCAATTACTTCGCTTTTTTATTTCCCTTCTAATCCCCTTCCATTCCTTTAAAAAAAAACTCGAGAACAGAGCGTTAGGGTTTCATAAATTGGGTAACTCTCTTTCTTTATATAATTTATACGATTTCTTCAAACTTGAGAAACAATTAATTGAAGTCGGCCCAATCATAACCCAGCACTCTAATCAAGCATTTACTCAATTTTTATGGCAAATTTAGAGTTTTGTGATACGCATAACCAGGTTGCATTCTTGGTGAAACCAGAAGGGAGTCAACACTTCCACCAGATAGTAGATTTTCTAAACACTACCCACATCAGGTATGCTCTTACAGTCAATCCTACTATCTATGTCTCTCAAATCAAACAGTTTTGGCAGACTGTTACTACCAATACATTTGAGAATGGAGACAAAGAATTAATTGCAATAGTTGATGGCAAAACAATAACTATTACTGAGGCATCTGTTAGGAGGCATCTCCATTTAGCAGATGAAAATGGTATTAGTTCTTTGCCTAATACTGAAATTTTTCATCACCTTTCCAGAATGGGGTATGACACATCTTCTCAAATCCTGACTTTTCAAAAAAGATGTTTTGCCCCACAATGGAGATTCTTCATACATACCATCCTTCATTGTTTAAGTCCAAAGAAAACCGCATGGGAGCAATTCAGTAGCAATATTGCAACTGTTCTCATTTGTTTAGCAACAAACAGGACTTTCAACTTTTCAAAATTAATTTTTGATGGTATGGTGAAAAATGTGGATAACAAATACAAGTTTTTAATGTATCCAAGGTTTATACAAACGGTTTTGAATAGACGGAAAAGTTTGCTTCTATCTCATAAAATTGTTTATCCAACTCCTTGCCTTACTAAAAAATTGTTCCGTAACATGAGCATGGCTTCTAGGGGGTTTAATGGGATAGTAGTTCCACTTTTTGAAACAATGTTGGTTCAAAATCAAAACATTCAGGGTGAAGGATCAACAAGCCCAGTTGAGTCTCATCACACACCCATAGGTTCATCTGGTTCTCAATCAGCCTCACAACCAAATATGGGGGAAATGCCCCATGATTCACCTTGATCGGGAGGTAACACACCTGGCAGTGATGAGGGCAGAGTGTCACTAAAGGAATTGATGAATATTTGTACCAAATTGAATCAAAGGGTGACTGGGTTGGAGAAAGAACTCAAGGAGACAAAGCAAGAACTCAAGGAGACAAAGCAGTTGTATAGTACTGCTTACAAGAAGGTCATTGAAAAAGTGAAGAAATTGCAGTCTAAATTCAAGTCACTTAAAGCAAAGAGAAAGGCAAGTATTGTGGAGTCTACAAGCTCAGATGATGATGATTTAGATGATAACATGGATGATTCTTCCAAACAGGGGAGGAAGACAGCTGATATTGATCAAGACCCCAATATTTCTTTGGTTGAACAGAATGTTGAGTTTCAGGGGAGGCAAGATATGGGTGAAGAAATTTTGGATGCTGAAAATATTGGTACTTCTCATCAACAAGTTATGGATGTGTATGATAGAAGGCAAAGGGCAGATAAAGGAAAGGGCATTAGTTTTGATGTAGAGGTAGCTAATAAAGCACAGGAAGATGAAAGATCAGATATTTATGATATTGCAAATTTCCTTGATAAAAAAAGACTTGCAAATCAAGCAACTCAAGCAATGTTTTATCACGCTCAAGAAGTTCAGTATATGATTGATGCTGATGATGTTTTAAAGGAAAATATTGGTGAACTCAGAGGAGATGAAGTGTTGTCCATTGATGAGAAGTCAAGAAAACTTGTTGAACTAATAAATTCCAGAAGAAAGTCTGCTGCAGAACAAAAAGCCAAAGAAAAGAGGAGTAAACCACCTAGTAAAGCTCAGCAAAGACACACCATGTGTGTTTACATGATGAACATGGCTGGATACAAAAGGAAGCATTTCCAAGGTAGAAGTTTTGAGGAGATCAAGAGTGAGTTTGAAAGGGTTTACAGAAGAATGAAAACATTTACTCCCATGGGAACAGAAAAACCATGTAGAACTACAAGAAGATATGGTATAATATTGGACTCTGAATCTTCAAAGAAACAGAAGATTGGTGAAGAAGAAGTACCTACAGCAGAGGAAGAAGAAACAGCAGAGGAATTAACTGACGAAAGACTCAAGCAGCATATGATTGTTATAATCCCAGAAGCATTGGATATTCATCATCCTATTCAAGCTAAACATCCAATTATTGATTTAGAGATACACAAAGATACATTTGGGAAAGCTTGAAAGATAATCAGGGTAGGAGGACACTCAGAAATTTATAAGTATTTTGAAGATATGCTGAAGATTTTTGATAGACAAGACTTGGTCGATCTATGGAATGTGGTTCAAGAAATGTTCAGATCTACAGATCGTATACAAGACAAAGAAAAGGAGCTATGAGTGGAATTGAAGAGGTTGTATGAACCTGATCCAAAAGATATCTTATGGAATTTTCGAGCTCATGAGTTGAGTACAAAATGGAGACTGTATGATACATGTGGTGTTCACCATGTATCTACAAAGAATGGAGTGGATGTCTACATGCTGATAGAAAAAGATTATCCATTAAGGGCAGCTAGCTTATTTGTTATGTTAGATGCTAAGCTCACAGTTACTGATGAAGACTCAGTAATGGCAAGAGAGTTACTGAGAAAGATCTTTAGACAAGCAAAAAGGAAATAATGTTATTACTGCTTGTGTAAATATTAGTTCTGCTAGGTTTAACGTTGTACTAACAGGTTTAACTTTGTATAGAAGATATTTGGATTTTGTAACCATTTTCTTTAATAAAACAGATAGTCTATAAGAGGAATACAAAAGAAGGTATAATCGAAAAAGACCCAAGGGCGGAGATGGTTGAGTTGTTGGTGTTGTGAAGGGGGAGGTCACAGGTTCGATACCTGTGGGCTGTGGCTTCCTTTTTGGTATTTCCCTCCCCAAAATTTTTAAAAAGCCCCCATTTTTTTCAGCAAATTTCAAAATTAAAGCCCCCCATATTTTTTAAAAAAAGCCACCCATATATTTTTTTTTCAGCAAATTTCAAAATTAAAGCCCCCATATTTTTTTCAGCAAATTTCAACTTTAACACATTTCTCACCAATCACAGCCACCAGTCACCATCCACCGTTTACCAGTAACCAATCACAGCCACCACTCACCATCCACCACTCGCCGGTCCGGCCATCAACAACAGAGGGAGGTTCATTTAGATCTAAATTAGGTAATTTTTTTAATTAGGAAATCATTTATTTTTTATGCAATGGTGAAATTATATTATTCTTGAAATTGTTTTTTTACAATTATAAAGATAGCAAATTCTGCCCACTACAATACCCACTGTCCATTGTAATTATACACAAATGATTTGATGCTTATATTGGTTTAATTTGTGACTTGTAGGATATATAGTTTTTTAAAGTTGTATTTTGGGTTTAACATGAATGAAAAATAGCATCTTCAACTTGAAAAACCAACTGTTATTACATAACAAAATTTTGCATACATAGATGCATTGTTGATTGCATAGTTGATTACATACAAGGAGAAAACATAGTACTTGTTACAGTAGCATCATAACATCAAGACTAGTAAAGCTCAACCAATTTTCCTTTTCCCTTTACCCTTAGTGAGTTCAATTGGGCCTTTTCCCTTTCTCTTCTTTGCTTGGATTTCTTCCCAAGTTGCCTGATTTGGTAGGCCTAGAACTTGTTCCCTTTTTCCTGGGATTGACAGAGTGAGAACTGGAGGATGGTTTTTGGACATTGTGGCTTTTTTTGACACAGCTTCATCTTCAGATGTTGAATGATAGCTAGAAACCCAACTATCATTAAAAAAGCTACTATTAAAGGAGCTAAAATCATCAGAGCTTGAGTCAACAACCTTTCCCTTAGGTGGTATTCTCTTATGAAAGCTACCTGTAGGAGGGTAGGGGAAATTCCAATCAGGTTTAGGAGACATTAGTTCTGATGAATCAGAGGATATTTCAATAACATTTGGATTGGAAGTCATTATGGATGAGGTTTTGTGTTTGACAGGTTTTTGATGGTGTAATGTTGTGTTTATGTAATGGCCATTTAAAGTAAAGATGATCACATAGTTCAATGTATAAGTAAATGCCATTAAAGGATTGGTTGGTATGTGTAGGTAACTTCCTGCATTTAGGTGTAATAAACACTTGACATTTTAACTTGTACTCCCTCCGTCCCATATTAAGTGTCCACTTTTCAAATGCACAAAGTTTTAGGAAATTCCACTAACTACACTCTCGACCAATCAAATATCACTATTACCCACTAAAGTCTCTTCTCATTGGTTGAAAATATTCTCTAGACACTTAATTTGGGGCATCCCAAGATTCCATTATGGACACTTAATATGGGACGGAGGTAGTACTAAACACTTGACATTGTAACTTGTACTAATCCCACATTTTTCTTAATCAGTTAAATTATACATATTAAATTTGTGGTAAGAAAAAACATACAAATCAAAAGGCAGTTAGAAAATAATATTGACATTAACATAGCTTCATTAATATTTAACATCATACATCTATCATTACCATTCCATTTACTTCCCAAAAGACATAATAAAAAGCACCCATCTTAAACATCAGAAAAACTACCAACAACATCAGCCATGACACCACAAAACACAAAAGACATAAACATAGACAACTAGCATATCAACCACATCAGTAGTCCATTGATCCAAGCTTCGTGATAAAGTTGCACAAATCACCTAGACACTTATGCTTTTGGGCAATATCAACAAGCAACCTATCAGATGCCATCATGTCCTCCTCTTGCATCCTCCTAAAATCAGCAATGCTTTTAAGAGCAGAATCAAAACCATATAAAAGCTCTAACTCCTTGATGATCTTATCCCTATTATTTATCAGCATTCTTTTCTTAGAAACCTTGTGCCTCAAATCATGAACTTCCTTGGAAGTAGCTTCAACCTGTCGCTCATAGTAAACTAGCATCATGTCTTTCACAAGCTTTGAGTTTACAACTGTTGCCAATTCAGAACAAATCACTAGTTTAGTTTCCATATATGATTTTGATAACAAAAAAGTTTGAGATTTTTTGTAATTTTTAAATTTTATTTTGGTTTGTTAAGAAGAGATGAAAATTATGAGAGAGGTATGTTGCTTTATATACAACAACAATCAAGAAACACCTAGAGGAAGGAAGATGTATTGAGCCTAGCAATGTGAATAGTGTGTAATGATGAAATAGCCTTCCCCATAATTACTTGCAAGTTGCAAGTTGCAACAAAAACCATTAATACTATACAGAGTATTATTTTAATTTTGCAATTTGCAACAAAAACCATTAATACTAGATTTTACTAATTTATAGTTGTAATATTTTCAAAATAAACATTTTATCCCACATTAGAGTTGGGCCCAAACGTATCAAACATTTACAATTTTATATTGGTTTAATTTGTGGCTTGTACTAGCAGTACTAATAGCAGTACTAACTTTCACTAGCAGTAGTATCTTTTGTACTAGTAGTGGTAAATACTTGGTTTACTTATGTACAAATGATTTGATGCTTATATTGGTTTAATTTGTGACTTGTAGGAGACATACGTTACCATTTGACCTCAACAATAGCATGGACAAGTCTTGGATGAAAACTAGTAGGACCAAGAAACAATATAGTGTTGGAGTACAAGCGTTTATTCAGTATGCAGAACACAACTTGCAGAAGATGAGGAACATCGACCCACTAGGTAATAAACAATAGCTTAAGATGCCATGTCCGTGTATCTCATGTTTAAACCGCATAGAGCATAAAGTGGAGGATGTGCAGTTCCATTTATTCTGCCACGGGATTAATCAAAGCTACACAAAATGGGATAAACATGGAGAAAATGATGAGCAAGCAACAACTGCCCAAATACCTGTTAATTCTACAACAGAGGAGTTTGTTGACGACACGGATTTCGACATGGATTTTGTTCCAGAAATTCCAACAGATGGCCCAGCAACAGTAAACATGGTTAATGCTACAAAATAATGTTTTGATGAGGCTAACCTTGCCAAGTTTCAACAACTATTATTAGACGCGGAGAAGCCACTTTACGAAGGATGTCCTGACTTCACAAAGTTGTCCGCAATAGTTAAACTACTCAACTTGAAGGGTAAGTATGGAGCTTCTGATAAGTTCTTTACTGAATTACTAGGATTGTTGAAAAAGATGCTACCTGCTGGCAACGAAATGGTTGAAAAAACTTATGAGGCAAAAAAACTAGTGAGAATGATGGGATCAGGATACAAAAAGATACATGTATGTAGCAACAACTGCATTCTTTACTGGAAGGTTAACAAGGAGTTGACTGTTTGTCCAACTTGTGGGACATCAAGATGGAAGGTGGATAGTAAGACACATAAAGTGTACGAAAACATTCCGGCAAAGGTAATGTGGTACTTTCCAATTATACCAAGACTGTAACGCCTCTTTAAGTTAGAAAGTATTTCAGAAGATCTAACATGGCACGCAACAAGGAGGATAACAGATGGTGTTTTACGTCACCCCGCAGATTCACAGGCATCGCGTACCATAGATGAAAAATTCCCCAAAATTGCTGAAGATCCGAGAAATCTACGGCTAGGAATATCGGCTGATGGGGTTGACGTCAACTCAGGAAATAGGCATCACAGTGTATGGCCAGTTTTATCTGTCATATACAACCTTCCTCCATGGTTGTGTATGAAAAGAAAGTTTATCATGCTTTCTGTATTGATATCGGGATACCCGGGAAATGATATCGATGTATTTTTAGAACCGTTGGTTGATGATCTGAATACCTTATTCGAGGAAGGGGTTGATACATACGATGCTTCTAAACAAGAAAACTATAATCTGCGTGCCGTTGTGTTATGGACGATTAATGACTACCCTGCACTTGGTACATTATGTGGCTGCCCATACAGTAGATTCAAAGGTTGTGTAGTATGTGGGAAAGATACACACTGTGTTAGACTTTCCGCCTCATCCAAGCAAAGTTATGCTGGTCATAGACGATATCTACCATACAACCATCCGTTCAGAACGCAAAGGAAGGCGTTTAATGGACAAGAAGAATCACGTCATGCTCCAAATCCATTGACTGGGGAACAAATATACAACGAGGTACAACATATTGAAAATAAGTGGGGAAAAGGAAAAATCTCGAAAAACCAAGAAGATACCAGAGGCAGAGGTAGGAAGATTAAAAAGCAGAAAAGGAAAACAACAGAAGAAGAGGGTAGTTCAAGCCAAGCAAATGAAGCATATTGGAAGAAATTCAACATTTGGTATCGAAAGCTAAGGTATTGGAGGCATCATTCTGTTCCGCATTGTATTGACTTCATGCATGTAGAAAAGAATGTTGGTGAGAGTCTACTCGAAACTTTGCTGAATGTTCCTGGAAAGACAAAAGATGGAATGAATGCTCGACTGGATCTGGAAGAGTTGGGGATAAAAGAAGAGTTGTTTGCTAGGCAAGAAGTAGACAAAACAACACTACCTCCAGCAGGTTACACATTAACGAATGCTGAAAAAGACATCTTTTGTGAAACGTTAAGCAACATCAGGGTACCACAAGGCTATTGTTCAAATTTCTCTAGTTTGGTCAGCCTAAATGATAGGAAGCTCATTGGCCTTAAATCGCATGACTATCACATGCTAATGCAAGAGTTTTTAACCATTGCTATACGTTCAGTCATGCACCCGCCCACACGATATGCTATTATCAGGTTTTGCTTTTTCTTTAAATCTATATGTAGGAAAGAAATCAGTTTGCAAGAACTATATAAGATGCAAGAAGAACTTGTTGTTACACTGTTCCTACTCGAGAAGTTCTTTCCTCCGTCATTTTTTGATATTATGATACACTTGACTGTGCACCTAACTAGGGAGGTAAAATTATGTGGTCCCATATGCTTTCGGTGGATGTATCCCTTCGAAAGATGTATGAAGGTTATTAAAGGACATGTGCGAAACAGAAATAGACCAGAGGGATGCATTGCCGAGGAGACTATCGCGGAAGAAACAATAGAGCTTTTTAGCGAATATCATAAAACCATGAAAACTATTGGTATCCCAGCTGATAAACATGTAACCAATGAAGATGAGGACGGAAAGCCATTGTCGGCCGGCAAACCAAGTGAAGTTTTCAGAGAATCCTTTCAGAAAGCACATTTGTATGTAATACAAAATACGGATGAAATTCAACCGTATATCGAGTAAGTATCACTAACACATGTCGATTTCGTTGCTTAAAATGTTCTATCAAATATAATAATCAAAGACATTTATTTGTTTCAGGCGACACAAGGAAGTTTTGAAAAGAAAAAACCCGGGTAAAAAAATTGCATTGCTGGAGAATGAGCACAGTAAATCTTTTGCTAAGTGGTTACTCGAAGATGTAATTAGTATGTTGTTTATAATTGTTTGTTTGTTGCTATCATCATAATTGTCCCTCCTGTATATGACATTAGATAGAGGTCGACCAGCACACCATTTCATTATCCCAAACACTCCTATTCTTTAATTGTTTGTTTGTTGTTCCTGCAATTTAAAGGTAATATATACTTGTAATGACATTCAGGTTGAGAGAGAGTTAGCGATATCCAATGATAGTGTATCAGAAACTGTGAGGTGGATATCATTTGGACCACGCGCCAGCGTAGTGAAATACGAGGCGTATAACATCAATGGGTATACATTCCGTACGAAAAGTAATGATGGCATAGTTTACCAGAACAGTGGGGTTAGTGTTGAAACAGTAGATGTTCACATATCCAAAGAAGTTGCAACCACAAGAAAAACATGTTATTATGGGGTTTTACAAGAGATATGGGTACTAGATTACCGTTTCAGGAAAATTCCTCTTTTCAAATGTGATTGGGTTAATCGCAAAACTCATGGGGTCAAACGCGATACTCTTGGTTATACGTTGGTAGACCTGAATACTTTCGGCCACAAGGATGATCCGTTCATATTAGCGTCACAAGCAACACAAGTGTTTTATGTGAAAGACCAGGTACAGAAAAATTTGTCCATTGTCTTTAAAACACCTACCAAGAATTACAAAGATACATATGACGAAGTCGATGAGGAGTTTAGTACAGTCATTCACGAGCAAAATGAAAAAATATTGCCACGTGTATATAAAGAAGACTTGGGCAAGGAATCACGAAGTGACTACTATCGAACCGACATTGAAGGTATTGTTATACGAAAATCCAAGTGAAGCATGTCATGCTGCATTAAGACTGCTAGTGTTAAGTTAGTACTAATAGATGAATAGCTGTTTTAGTATTAAATAGTTGTTCCTGTAATTTAGCCTGTTGTAATGGATTTTGACTCAAAAAAGTCAAGCTTTTCAATGGCAATGAAAATTTTTGCGGTTTTCACTGTTATATATCCACTTGCAGTCAAGCTTTATTGTATTTGCAGTTTCCATTTATCATGTATATGCACTTGCAGGCACTTTAGTAACATGTTACTTCATTATAAAGTTGAAAATTGACTTTAGAAAGTCAAGTAATCTGGTTCCTAGGGGCAAGTAACATACTTACATACTACTGCATTAAACTAGATAGACTATAAAATCCCAGCATTGTAATGGGGCAAATTAAATGAAGAGTCATGACTAACAGTCTGAACTCAAAATATGACTCTATGATTTAGACACCTAAATAAATACTTCATGTGACCATATGTAACATCTTGAATTTAGTCACACAAACACTCAATGTGACTAATATCAAGGTTAATGATAACTGAGTTCACATTTTGCTATACATATTAGTCACATGAATATTTCACAGTGTGACTATTTTCAATGTATTGGTCACATATGTTACCCTTATAATGTGGCCATAAACATAATTTAGATGCACATTTGTGGTATGGTGTGACTATTGTATAGCCTATAGTCACATGATTGTGCTACAATTAAATGTGACCATACACATTAGGAATAGGCAGGCAAAACACACACTTAACTTTAGACACACATATTAACTTACGTGACCATTTGTATCGAATTATGGTCACACTTAATCATGTATGCCTATGGTTTAGTGTGACCATATATGACATTTGGTCACACTGTTCAAGTGTGTAACATATATTTGTCACTTTTAAATGCATTCGTGACTATGCTTCAAACTTACTTTTCAGTTGTCACACATTTCAAATTCATATGTGGCTAAATTTTCAACAAAAACTAGCAGTCACGCTTAAATAATGTATGACAAACTTGAGTATATGATTTAGCCACATACACAATTACTTCGTGTGACCTGATGAAGCGAAAAGTGTACCGCTTTTAGGGGGTCATTTAAGCCCTAAATCGTATTTATTTGATCAAATATTGCCCTAAATCATTCCTTTTGTCATTTTAGGTACTTTGAAGAAGAAATCTGGAAAAGGAATCATTTTGGACGTTTTTGGAGCATAAAAGTGAAGAAAATGACAAAGTCTCTAAATCTGCTGGAATAGTACCTGTGACGGCGTCAAGCCCTAGTGTGACGCCGTCAACCCTTGATAAGCCAGAGAGGATTTTGGAAGATTAAAGGGGGACGGCGTCAAGAAGGCCATCAAGAAACCCTAAAACGCGGCGAGGTGACGGCGTCAGCTCTATAACGTGACGCCGTCAGATCTGATTTTCTATATATGTTCTCATAATTTTTAGTCATTAGTGTGCAACTTTGTGAGGAGAAACCCTAAGACGATTTTTCTGCCATTTTTAAGGGTTTTATACCCTTGGATCTCCCATGTTCAATTGAAGATAAGTAATCAATTAATCATTCAATATGTCTATGTGTTGTTTGATTATATCTTGTTCTTGTCTTTTATTTAACATGCTAGGCTAGATTTATCTTGTGTTTGCTTAGATCTAATGAAACCTAACTATTGATTATTGGTTGTTGGTGTGTTATTAATTGTATTGGATGATTGTTTATCGATGTTAGGCTTAAGAAAACTGGCTAACCTCCTATACGGTAACTTGCTTGAACGTCTTAAGAAACATGAACCAATGCGTACTAAGGTTTTTATGGTTGTATTTAATGCATGAGCGAATTCTAGTGATCCCATGTTAGGAGCTTCTTAGCCGGCTCGACATAGGAGTGAAGTAGGAGCTTGTAGAGTTGGGGAAGTACGTACGCCACCCCACGATTGGTATTAAGGAATACACCCGTCATCCACGCAATTAATACACACTAATCAACCGGTAAAAGATAGTTAGGGAGTAAGGAAATCTAAGTAAACACATTTCTCTCCATATAAGTTCCACAACCTTTTTATTTTCAGTTATTTTATTTTATTTGCAATTGTAGTTATTTGGGTTAGTTGACTAGCAACTAATTCCGCCCACTCCTTCAAACTCGAGATTTTATTTGCTTTTATAAAAAAATATAAAAAAATACAAAAAGAATCTTCCCTCACCCTTAGACCTATTAGAGTAGTTTTTCAATCCTAACGACACTATTCCCCTAGAGAACGATCAATCCCCCGGTACTTGCCACTACACTATACTACATCGGTCAGGTACACTGCCTGGTGGGGATTGCAAGCCTCTTGAGATCCCTCGAGAGGTAAAACCTGTTGTAAGGTCGCAAAACCACGCATCATGACCATATATGGATTTTGGTCACACTTTTCAATTGCGTGACATATATTTGTCACATATGTATATATATAGTGTGACTAATGTTTCAACCGTATTTGTATCCGTCACACGTCTCAAATTATAAATGACCACATCAATCTCTCCACGAGGCAAACCATTGACCAATCGGCCGGTGGTAAGCTACGTGATCTAAGTGCGGAACAATCATGGGCTCTCCTAGAAGATCTTGCTCTTTATGACAACGAAAGTTGGAATGATCCTCGTGATTTGAATAAAACGGTCAAGGCAATATCTTTGTGTTAGGAATATAAATATTCATATGAATGTTCGGTCACCCCGAGTATCTAATTAGCATTTATATAGCTCGTAGGCTTATATATATTCGTTTAGTATTATTAGTAATATTAGTATTAACTTAGTCGTATTTATATTTGTGGAGTGGGTCGGGGCTTTCCCCACTGTCAGCTCACTCCACAGCCCACTAGGGGCATATTAAGTAGTATGTATAAATACCCCTTCCCACACTTGGGAAGGGTTGGAACTTCACTTCATTTTCAAGCTAATACACATAGTGTTTCTCTCACTAGAAGTTCCCACTTTCTCTCTCTAGTTTTCTTTCATTCGATCTATATCTAGGCCTCAAACAAGTGTTTCTTGCATTGTGAATACCCTACACTTAGCCTTCGAACAATTCAAGCACTTCCGTCCGTAGGATCATAGAACTTGAAGACCAAGTCAAGTTTCTTATGAAATCCTACGAGGCTCCTAAACCTTCAAGCCAAGTGAACAAAATCACATCTTCGTGTGAATTATGTAGTGGTCCCCACGACACTCGTGATTGCATGGAACTCCCCGAACAAGCTTTTGCGGACTACGCATCCTCGCGTACCGACGGAGCGGGAGACAAGTGGTACACTTTCAAACCCGAGCCAAACCCCTACGGTGATTCATACAACCCCTCATGGAAAAATCACCCAAACCTTAGGTGGAAACAAAACCAGAACACATACGGTAGAACAACTCATGGCTAGGGACACCGAATTGGATCCATTTGAAGACCCTCTAGTTTTTAGGAAGATGATTGATTTCCTAGGAGTTTTGCCATTTAACCTAGGGATGAATAGGTGGACATGTGAAGACAATGATCATAAGTGGGATTGGGACAAACCACCCAAAGATGGAGATGGGTCATGGCATATTAAGATGACATTGTATGACCCGGATGGAGAGAGGTTTGAAAAGATATATCGTACTATGTGGACCAATAGAAAACTTCAATCCAAGCTTAACCCTAAAGATGTCCTCGATGACGATCTCACTTACATAGGTTAAAAGGACTTTGAGTCTAGCTACAAGACTCGTTAATAAAGAAAAGCGCTTCTTGGGAGGCAACCCAAGCTTTATTTGCTTTGTGTGTTTATTTATTTGTTTGTTTGATTTTATTTGCTTCCGTATGTATGTTTAATTTTTATTATTATTGATTCATGTTCGAAACTAAATTGTGAAAATGCTTTATCTTGTTTTTAACTTCGTCTTAACTACATATAAAGGTATTTTGTAAAAAGATAAGTGTAAGGGAAATCCAAATCGGTTTATTAGAACAAATGAACATGAATCATAACAATATTAAATTAACATACATATTAGTAATTGTTTGAGTCAAATGCTTGTATCGAGTCATAATGATATTTTGCAGGAATTCCAGGAAGTAAGGTATAGGTTTTTCCAGAAATTTTCCGGAAACTTAACATGAGAATTCTGTCAGATCATTTCTGACGGCGTCAGGTTTTAATTTTCTGAAATTTTTGAAAGTTTTGTTTTTCTTCCGGAATCATAAAAAGTTTTTATTAAATCTCTAACTTATAAACTCCAGGAATCTGCAAAACAATCATTCCACAAGCATTATATCCTTATACAGATTTATCCCGCCGATGTTATGCAGGTTTTCTTGTCTGTTTTCTCAGGATTAACAGGTTATTTTGGACAAGGAGATGTATGTGGAATCTAGCTTTTGGCGCTGCTTTAATCTTGAAGCTTCAACATTACCTTGGAAGAAGATCTAACCATGTTACCCCTTTATCCACCGAGCGAATCAGGGGAGTATTTGATTTCATTCTTTTACCTTATTTACTTTTTCATCTTGTTATTTGAACATTGGGGACAATGTTCATCTTAAGTGTAAGGGGGGGGGGTAAAGTACGATACCTTAGAGAATACAATTGCACTTGATTTTTGTTTGTTTAATGGTAGATGTGTAATAAAACTGAGAGAAATACCTGTTGAGGCAATTTTAGTGCTTATCATATAGCAATTAGGTCACAAGATACATACACAACAACTTGTTAAAGACCTAGGGTTTCTAATTAATCACAATTAATTATGAAAACCACAAACCCTAATTAGGGTTTATGGACAAAATCGACACCCCCCCCAATCAGGGTTAGGGTTTCGACTTTTATAAAAAAAAACAATTTTTTTTTTAATAATAAAACCCTAGAAAATAAAACATGTATGATCTAAACAATTTAAAGATACGTTTTTTATTGTTTAAGTAATTAATTACATGTTATACATGGCTCGTGATGCCACTGTTGGAATTTAGTAATCATGACAATCATATAAACTCCATAAAACAAAGTACACAAGTGCGGAAGCGAATAAACACATAAGTATAACATATAAAGAATTAACTTAAACATAAAGAAAAATATACCCGATGCAAATCTTGAATCTTGAACAATATGAAGAACCCTAATTAGGGTTTATGTGAATAAGGGATCTATTGATTAACCCCTTACCGTTTTGTTAATCGATCCAAGATACAATCAATAGTGTGATTGTACCACGTTCTTGTACACACGAACTATAACCGATCAAGCAATGATGCTAGTGATTAGACACAATTAAAACCAAAATTATTTGTTTAAAAAACAAATCGTTAAATAAAACTTTGAATACTGTATCATACATATTCAAGTTCATCATATGATATGTACGATGCATATCTTTTAACTTAAAGTCAAAGATGTCATCCTACTGTACATGTCATATACATCACTGTCAATTGGTTTTAAAATCAAAGAGAAGTAAATAAAACTTTATTGGCTATAGTATCATGCACAAAAGTCCATACAACTGATAAACCAATACGTTTTATATTTATAGTGAAATAATCAAATAATGACTTGGAGCACAAGAAGTATATGGGTCGACAAAGGGTTATGGAAACCCAATAGAACCGGCCACCCATTAGCTATGGATTCTAGATCCTTCTTTTGCCTCCAATTTCACTAATAGTCCTTCCTTTAATTCTTTAACGGTCGTTAGTCAACACCGTTAGTTTACATAACGTCCGTTATGTATTATTTCGTGTCCAAATAATTAATATATATACAATAATTATACATATTAATTATTTACTTGATCATCATTCGTAAAGTGTGCAATCCCGTGATCTCGGGTTAGATACTAGACATACAACTATTAATATTTATCCACAAACTCCAACAGCTCCCACTTGGTTATCTATTAATAGTGTAATGACATTGGTTAGCGTCTAGCAACTCGCCAATGCCCCTAGATCAACTCGAGGAAGGTCTTTTGGAAAAACCTTTAATGATTCATCATTATTATCATCCTTTTGTTACTAATACCACGTTAATAAAGATATGGATCTTAGTCATTCTTTAATTAACAATTCTGTTTCTCGTTGTTTATGATTGAGCAAGATTACCAAAATATCTGAACGTATTCCAGATAGACTTTGGGCGTGCGCACGCAAACATCTTGCCAACCCTTCGAGGGGCCCAGCAGTATTAAACTTCAAAACAAATTTGAAGGAACAAATTCTCTCTTGACTACAAGAATAACCCATAGACTTTGCAACATTTCTGAAAACAATCCTTATGACTCCCAGTTACGGTAAGCGGTAAATTGCTTCACAGAAATGTACTACATCCATGACACTTATCTGGTATCTCAAGTCTGAGGATAACTAAATTCATGATTTACTTACTGACAAGATCCATAAAGTAAAATCATGTAGTTGGGATAAGTCCTATATTCAATTCATTGAATATCATGTGAAATTGGTATGTCAACGCATCAATATACTTTCAAGTATATTCTAACCAATACTCAGATTTGTCTTAGTTTAATGATATTCCCATATCATTAATTGACAACGGACATTTAGAATAACATAAGTTATTCACGGATTTAAACATGCAAATATAGGACACAATTTATTATTAATGAAAACAAACGTACTAAGTACTTTAATTCATTATAAATAATAATTGCTTAATGTCCTTTATCCAAACACTAAATAGATCAATGCATGATATTACTTGTTAATGAATTATGCCTCAAGTCATGTCTATCATACTTGTTGACAAGGCATAAATCAACTAACTTTGATCTATAAAATTTTGAGAATACTTATTTCAAGAATTTAATTATAAAAAATTCTTGTATGTGTGTATCCAACTATCTTGATATAGTCACACAATCTTTCATAAATGATGTGATATCCTCAACCATCAATTTATGACAATCAAACTTTCAAACGTTTTAAAGTTTAAAGTATTCTAACCTTTTAATGTATAATGCAACTATGCTTCTTAGTTAAGCATAACTAGTTTACATGGCCATTATCAAGGATAAAATCCTACCATGACTAGTATTGAGTGTCATCTCAATCAAACAAACACTATTGTATAAAACTACAATATGCCTTTTTAACTATTCCGTAAACTTAATATCAATTGTGTAATTTTGATGCCTTATAATCTTTCAAGATTTGTTGGCTATAACAATTACGCAACAACTTGCCATATTGTTTATACTTAGAATTTAGGAGCAATTTCAGGTTGAGGATCATTATTCTAAGTCCAAACATATTCGATTAGAATATCCATTACACAATTTATTAAATATCTTTTATTAGATATCAAATGTTGTCAAATCATTTTACATTCAAACATGATACAACAATGATATACATGAAAATCCTAGAATCAATCATAGATTTTATTCATGTTCTAACTTATCAAAAGATATATTTTTCATTTAGACTTTCTAAATGATATGTTATGTCCTATTAGATTTAATTACCGCACATGTTTATAATAATAAACATATATCTCAAGGTTGTATGTTTTACTTCTTAAATTCTTCAAGTAAAGTTTCATTCCAAGTTAAGACTTAACATTTTAACTTACATGGAATGTTACTTCCCATATGTTATACAACATACATTATTTAAGAAATTAAACATAATACTCCCACTAGCTTTTAGGAATACTTAGAAATTGTCTTATTTCAATTATAAATCAAACAATGGATTTAATAATTAAACATAAGAATATTTCATAGATGCATGCATTAATCCATTCATGGATTATTACACTTTGTACACTTCCAAAATAATTATGAATTCAAAAACCTTTCGATTACTTACCGTCCTCGCTCAAGTAATCACTCAAGAAAGAGTTTTGATATTCCATTGTCATCCTTCATATAAATGAAAATAGATATGACAATTATTATCTTTATATATTTAATGTGCTTATGAAAGAGTATTCAATCATAGTTAATTACTTAAGTATGATTAATAATCTTGTCACAAGACTTACATTAAATATGTGTACAATATTGTCCATATGATTTCTACATAAAGATTTAAACCACTAGGGTTTTTCATCTTTAACAGAAACTCATTTCATTCTCTAGTCTAACTTTAGAATTCAAGATAAACCAAATTTCCAAAATTGATTATCTGGATGGACAGCATCTTTAACATTCATAGCATGAGTAATTTTCCAAATTCAATATTTGAAAACTTATCATAATGATTAACAGGCTTACCATAATCCTGTAACTCATAATCCTTAGCATATTAATCAGATATCCAAGGTATCCTTGAGGATCTATGAATGAGAATTCCATCATCTTGAGATCTAACATTTACATGTCTAGCCTCATCATGATATTCGCTAGTGTACATTAGAAGATTATGTATCTTGTAACTTTATCTCTACAAGATAAAACTCCCACTTGCCTTTTGTAATTTATAGACTATCTATAAATAATTAGCAAGTTAAGCAACACCAATTTGTTCTTATTTGGGACATTACAAATACACTTTGATAGTTCCTGACATTCGTTTGTTAATATCTAGCTTCATCAGAAGTTTAACAAATTCAGAACTTCAATTAAAGACTTAATGTGATTCATCACATTCCATAATAAATGGTGTCTTATAAATCTTCTAGGAGTCTAATTGAGTATATTCAATCCATACTCAATTTTCTAACCTTGATAACTTTTGGAAGAAAAGAAGTTATAGTTATCTTTAATCAAACAATACAAATAACGTTTGATTTTCCTAACTGAACACACCACAAATTTGTGGTATTTCATTAGAACTCATATTGTGAGATAATCTAACAATATGAAAGATAACTTTGTATTTCTTTTGGCTTACCTATTTCCCAACTAAGTCATCTTAATGGTGAAATAGAATTTCAAGCCTCTTGCATGCATTATAACTCAAGTACTTATTAAATAAGTCACTTCATGTTCATGTCTCAACAAGAAGACATAAACCGTTATAATCTCACTACACGTTATAAATCATTGATCAACTCAATGACTTCTTGTATATGTCCTTAATAAAGAAGACATAACAAGTTAACGTCTTACTTTAGATTATACTAAGTCTTAAAGACTTCATATTTATAACTAAAGTAATCATGAACACCATCATTTGGTTTCAATAGTATTTTCAAGTTAAACTTATTACTTCATTTATTTATGTCATTCAAAGAATACATAATTATTGAAGTAGTATTATATTACTTCATGCATTTATGTCATTCCAATAATACATAAATATTAAAGTTGAAGTAATCTTGTTATCACATTGACACATGTTCTAATAAGTATCTAATTTAGAAACTGTAAATTCACATAATTTTATTACACTCAGTTGATCTGCTGGCAATAAAGGCATGTAATTTACCTTGTCATTAATTTTGGTCCAGGTCTCACGCATACCCAAAATTAACTCCAAGTGTTTTTAAGACTAGATATGTACAATCATATTAGAACAAGAATCTCTTACCTTGCAGTTAAGAGAATCTACAAAATCATATTCTTTATATGTTGTACCTTGCACACAATAAAGATTTCTCCCACTTGTGCATGGAACAACATCATGTACCACATAGACAACACTACACGTGTTTGTTAATGTGATCAATATGATTTGCGTCATTAGCATAACTAGTAGATATAGAGTTACTCAATCAATCAAGGAAACGCACATGACTATCCTTGAAAATATTAGTATCTATATTTGGAAAGTAATTATCTTGAGGCATTCAAAAGATAATCTGAGTTACAATCAAGACAATAAATCTTGTAACTCCCACTGAATTAGAGAACTTACAATAATCCCTTATTCAGTTCTAAGAACACATTACTCCCACTGAATTCGACACCATAATAGGTGTTTCATAAACCAGTGAAAGGAAAGAGTGTCCTTGTTACTTTCCTACATCTTTGACAAAACCTATTCGTAACAATTACTTAGGTTCTAAAAGATTGTATTCTACTAGTAACTGATGGACTATCCACATTTACGCCAAATGTGATTCATCACATTGCTTACTATTAACTTGAAAAATTGACATGCAATTTCTTCCTTAATAGGTCTACAATTCCAACAATTGTATGTAGTACCTTCAAATGGTTAAAACAAAACAACTAGATATACTAGCTTGTCCTTTACCATTATGCGGTAATTAGTCTAGCTTCTAATTTAATAACTCATAAATTCGCAATAACCTTAACGATTAAAACTTGCTATGAGTTATGTATTTAGAATTTAGACAATTCTAATTTTTCCCATCATACCTTTCTCATTCATGAAAAAGAATAGGATTTAGTCTCTCGCTTCTCATATGAAAGGAGACTTGGTTTATTCTTTTTATGAAATTGACTCTAACCAAAACCCCTACGGGTGTAGATCAATTTACTTATAAAGAATAACCCTTGTTTACGGTTTATCGTTGCATTAATACAATTAAAAGAATTTACAAAATTCAGTTTAGTATTTTCGATAATAGCTCTTTAAGAAAATAACATACCCATTGGTAAATATTCATATAAACCATAGTATTTTCTTAAAGCTAGGATCCTAATTGACATAGTACCATTACATCAGTTGATCTGCTAATAATGATAGTATTCAACTAGGTAATTGTCGAACAATAATTGGCAAACAATTTTCCAATTCCTAGATCATTATGGGATTTACATCAAATTGATTCATCAATTTGCAATGTAAGCATGTTTCATCCCATCTCATGCCTTAAGCTATAGGTCTCACGCATCAGCTTAATTAAGTTGTCTAACTTAGAAACTGTAAATTCATCCATGTGTGGTCTCACGCACACTCGGAAATTTACCTTGTCATTAATTTTGGTCCAGGTCTCACGCATACCCAAAATTAACTTCAAGTGTTCCTTATAGTTAGATGGCATGTAACTTAAATTATAGGGTATTTAGTTTGTTGTGTAATCAAAACATGTATAAAGATGCATGCACTCATCTTTATAGCATAAATTTTCAAAACAATTTTATTTACCAATTAGTTAAGAGTAAACCAAAACTATGTACTTGAGGTATTGGGTTCACCAATTAAAGAAGTACCAACAATTATCATCCACATATCCTACTCTTACATGTTATTCGGATATTTGCCACAAAAGTGACGCGTGGAATTGAGGTAAATCACCCTTAAGATGATAGTGTACGTAAATAATGATATAGGTAAGTCGCAGTTGACGCACAAGCGGGCCCGGAGAGCCGGTAGGAGCGAATCTCTTAAAAAACCCCTCTCCAGATAAACCCACCACACAGTTTGTCAACTTTGGTCCGCCTTTCACACACTATTGTACAAAAACATCAATCAAGCAAAAGTTTATGATCTTAATCTTAAAAATTAAGTGACAAAGTTTAGATCTTGCTAGTCTCGCCTGGGAGCTGATTACCGTGCGAATCGGACCACTAGCGGCACATAAGACTCTGCAAGATCCTTACTTTATCACCTTATGTTTCACCGTCCTTAGTCCAATTTAATTTTTCTTTTAAAAAAAATTACCCTTTTTATTGCTTACTTTAACATATCACATATATATATAAAAACAATAAACAAGTAATTTAAAAGAAAAACAACAATCAACTAATAAGAAAACAATTAATTGTTAGTGAAACATCTAGCCACATGCAACCTTTTAAACAAATCCTATTAATAATCTATATGTGAATTATTATGTATAGAATCAATAAAACTCCCATTGGTTTTCGAGCTCAATGTACCCAATGGACCACAGTCGCCAACAATTGGCCGCGTAAGTTTTAATAATAATATACCACGTTGTACATAACCGATTCATTAATTTAATATACTAGGTCTTCCCTAATTTTTAGATTTATCTAAACATGTAGCAAACATCTAAACAATTTAATTCAAGTAATTATCCGTGACTAATATGCATGTATAGTCACGGATTCATGCATATCATATAGCAATTAGGTCACAAGATACATACACAACAACTTGTTAAAGACCTAGGGTTTCTAATTAATCACAATTAATTATGAAAACCACAAACCCTAATTAGGGTTTATGGACAAAATCGACACCCCCCCCAATTAGGGTTAGGGTTTCGACTTTTATTAAAAAAAACAAAATTTTTTTTTTTTAATAATAAAACCCTAGAAAATAAAACATGTATGATCTAAACAATTTAAAGATACGTTTTTTATTGTTTAAGTAATTAATTACATGTTATACATGGCTCGTGATGCCACTGTTGGAATTTAGTAATCATGACAATCATATAAACTCCATAAAACAAAGTACACAAGTGCGGAAGCGAGTAAACACATAAGTATAACATATAAAGAATTAACTTAAACATAAAGAAAAACGTACCCGATGCAAATCTTGAATCTTGAACAATATGAAGAACCCTAATTAGGGTTTATGTGAATAAGGGATCTATTGATTAACCCCTTACCGTTTTGTTAATCGATCCAAGATACAATCAATAGTGTGATTGTACCACGTTCTTGTACACACGAACTATAACCGATCAAGCAATGATGCTAGTGATTAGACACAATTAAAACCAAAATTATTTGTTTAAAAAACAAATCGTTAAATAAAACTTTGAATACTGTATCATACATATTCAAGTTCATCATATGATATGTACGATGCATATCTTTTAACTTAAAGTCAAAGATGTCATCCTACTGTACATGTCATATACATCACTGTCAATTGGTTTTAAAATCAAAGAGAAGTAAATAAAACTTTATTGGCTATAGTATCATGCACAAAAGTCCATACAACTGATAAACCAATACGTTTTATATTTATAGTGAAATAATCAAATAATGACTTGGAGCACAAGAAGTATATGGGTCGACAAAGGGTTATGGAAACCCAATAGAACCGGCCACCCATTAGCTATGGATTCTAGATCCTTCTTTTTCCTCCAATTTCACTAATAGTCCTTCCTTTAATTCTTTAACGGTCATTAGTCAACACCGTTAGTTTACATAACGTCCGTTATGTATTATTTCGTGTCCAAATAATTTAATATATATACAATAATTATACATATTAATTATTTACTTGATCATCATACGTAAAGTGTGCAATCCCGTGATCTCGGGTTCGATACTAGACATACAACTATTAATATTTATCCACAAACTCCAACACATATGTGCTAAATATTTTAAAAGTACTCCAAGTGTTTCGATTATCTTAATTCGAGTCATTAGAATAGTTAATTGTAAAGTTATGTAAAAGTTCAAGTGTAAGGGGGATACAACCCCCCTGCGATATATTATTTTGGATGGTAGGACAAGAGTGTATGCAAAAAAAAAAAAAAAAAAAAAAAAAAAAAAAAAAAAAAAAAAAAAAGTAGAAAAAACATACGGACTACCATCCCGTTTCATTTTATGTTTATTTCATCTTTTTGTTATTTTCTTTCATTAGCTTAAGTCGAGTCCAGTCTTGGCTTAGCAATGCCATATTGTACATGTAATTAATCAAGATCTTTAACTCGCCACCAGTAAAATATCCTTTATCCAACAAAACCGTGTTTATCATATCCCTACACCCAACGTTATAACCCATTTAAAAGCCCTCTTTGATAGTTTATCTTAGGTGCTTACGCCTAGTGGAGGAGGTTTTTGATCCTTTCCCAAGCCTATGGTAATCTATTTGCTAAGACAGGTAGTGAGAGATATTATCCATTTTCATTTATGAGATATACTTTTATGACACCTGAGAGATGTGAGTATCTAATCACTACTTGTGAGGTGCTAGTCTGTAATCTCCGTGCTTATTATGATTAAAGTGGAATGACTATTTGTTGTAATTACTTTTATATTAGCGTTAAATGACCCCTAACTTGTATTTTGATTAGAATAAAAGCGCATTTGCTTGAGGACAAGCAAATCTCAAGTGTAAGGGTATTTGATGAAGCGAAAAGTGTACCGCTTTTACGGGGTCATTTAAGCCCTAAATCGTATTTATTTGATCAAATATTGCCCTAAATCGTTCCTTTTGTCATTTTAGGTACTTTGAAGAAGAAATCTGGAAAAGGAAGCATTTTGGACGTTTTTGGAGCATAAAAGTGAAGAAAACGACAAAGTCTCTAAATCTGCTGGAATAGTACCTGTGACGGCGTCAAGCCCCAGTGTGACGCCGTCAACCCTTGATAAGCCAGAGAGGATTTTGGAAGATTAAAGGGGGACGGCGTCAAGAAGGCCATCAAGAAACCCTAAAACGCGGCGAGGTGACGGCGTCAGCTCTATTACGTGACGCCGTCAGATCTGATTTTCTATATATATTCTCATAATTTTTAGTCATTAGTGTGCAACTTTGTGAGGAGAAACCCTAAGACGATTTTTCTACCATTTTTAAGGGTTTTATACCCTTGGATCTCCCATGTTCAATTGAAGATAAGTAATCAATTAATCATTCAATATGTCTATGTGTTGTTTGATTATATCTTGTTCTTGTCTTTTATTTAACATGCTAGGCTAGATTTATCTTGTGTTTGCTTAGATCTAATGAAACCTAACTAATGATTATTGGTTGTTGGTGTGTTATTAATTGTATTGGATGATTGTTTATCGATGTTAGGCTTAAGAAAACTGGCTAACCTCCTATACGGTAACTTGCTTGAACGTCTTAAGAAACATGAACCAATGCGTACTAAGGTTTTTATGGTTGTATTTAATGCATGAGCGAATTCTAGTGATCCCATGTTAGGAGCTTCTTAGCCGGCTCGACATAGGAGTGAAGTAGGAGCTTGTAGAGTTGGGGAAGTACGTATGCCACCCCACGATTGGTATTAAGGAATACACCCGTCATCCACGCAATTAATACACACTAATCAACTGGAAAAAGATAGTTAGGGAGTAAGTAAATCTAAGTAAACACATTTATCTCCATATAAGTTCCACAACCTTTTTATTTTCAGTTATTTTATTTTATTTGCAATTGTAGTTATTTGGGTTAGTTGACTAGCAACTAATTCCGCCCACTCCTTCAAACCCGAGATTTTATTTGCTTTTATAAAAAAATATAAAAAAAATACAAAAAGAATCTTCCCTCACCCTTAGACATATTAGAGTAGTTTTTCAATCCTAACGACACTATTCCCCTAGAGAACGATCAATCCCCCGGTACTTGCCACTACACTATACTACATCGGTCAGGTACACTGCCTGGTGGGGATTGCAAGCCTCTTGAGATCCCTCGAGAGGTAAAACCTGTTGTATGGTCGCAAAACCACGCATCATGACCATATATGGATTTTGGTAACACTTTTCAATTGTGTGACATATATTTGTCACGTATGTATATATATAGTGTGACTAATGTTTCAACCGTATTTGTATCTGTCACACGTCTCAATTTATAAGTGACTAAAAAATCAATTTTTTTTACCAGATACGTATAGTCACGAAAATATTCAAATGTGTGGCTGTAGCCTCAGATGTAATTCCGAAATGGTCACACAAGTCGGATCAAGTGTGGCTGTTTATTTTATTCTGGTACATTTAGTCACATAAAAAAGTGACTGTGTGGCTGTTCGAAAAACAGCATGTGTGACTAAATCCACATTCTGTAAAAGTGTTGTCTATCTTGCCTCTGACAAATTTGTTTTGGATCAGGAAGGCTGAGAGAGTTTCATACCATGCCCTGGGTGCTTGTTTCAGTCTATAAAGGGCTTTGTTAAGCTTGCAGACATAGTCAGGAAACTCACTGCTTTCAAATCCAGGAGGTTGCTGAACATAAACTTCTTCTTTCAGTGACCCATTTAAGAATGCACTTTTAACATCCATTTGGTACACCTTGAAGTTCATGTAGGTTGCAAATGCAAGGAAGATCATGATGGCTTCCATCCTTGCCACTGGTGCAAATGTTTCTTCATAGTCAATGCCTTCTTGTTGATTATAGCCTTTGGCTACAAGTCTGGCCTTGTTTTTTATGACTATGCCATTTTCATCAGATTTGATTTTGAACACCCATTTCATGCCAATGACTGAAACATCTTCAGGACATTTGACCAAGGTCATTACCTTGTTTCTGTCAAATTGTTCCAGTTCATCATGCATGGCCTGAACCCAACTTGGATGTTTAAGTGCTTCTTTGACACTTTTGGGTTCAATTGTGGAGATGAAGTCCACAAATAGGCATTCATTGGCTAAGGCTGCTCTCAGTTGTGCAGCCATGCTTCTGGTAAGCATGCCTTCAGTAGGCTCTCCAATTATATTGACAAGTTCTATATCCTGAGACCTAGTCCAATTGTCCTAAGGTCTTGGAAACTGATTAGAACTTGAGGAGGCCTGATTGGCAGGGTCTGGTGCAGACACATGATGATCTTCAGCATCTTGAGTGTCTGACTGGGTATACTGATCACTGTGATTGTTTGGTTCCTGAGCACTGTGTTCAGACTGATTGATTGCATCAATACTTCTTTGTGCTTCAATAAACTTAGTGATGGTTGGGTAAGGAAGGTTGTGTGGGACAATGTAGTTGGAGATGTCAGCATTTGCTTGGTACTGAGTGAAAGGATCATTGTCAGGATGATGTTCATCAGGAGGGTATCTTGATGAATCATCAATGCCTATCTCTTCCACTGAGGTGTTAGAGACACTGATTGCATCAGTGCTCTTATCAAAGGTAACATGGAATGTTTCCTCAGTTTGCTGTCTCCTAGTGTTGAACACCCTGAAGGCCTATGAGACAAGTGAGTATCCTAGGAAGTATCCATCATCAGATTTGGCATCAAATTTCCCTAAGTGATCCTTGTGATTATGAATAAACACAGGACACCCAAAGACATTAAAGTAGCTGATGTCAGGGATCCTTCCCTTGAATAACTCATAAGGTGTTTTGCTATGTCTCTTGACAATGATGGATCTGTTTTGTGTGTAACAGGCAGTCTTTGCTGCTTCAGTCCAGAAGTGTTTGGAGAGGACTGAACCATTTAGCATTGTCCTAGCTGCTTCAATGAGTGTTCTATTTTTCCTTTCAGCAACACCATTTTGTTCAGGTGTGTAAGGAGAGGAAAATTTTTGGGAAATTCCTTTCTCATCACAGAAACATTCAAGTTCATAGTTTCTGAACTCTGTCCCATTGTCAGTCCTAATCTGTTTGACTTTAATGTCCTTTTGATTTTTAATGTTCCTGACAAAGGACATGATTGTTTCAGCTGCCTGACTCTTTTTGGTCAGGAAGTAAACCCAAGTGTATCTTGAGTATTCATCCACAATGACCAGAGTATACTTCTCATGGTTAATGGATCTAGGACTGATGGGCCCAAAGAGATCCATATGGAGAAGATGAAGGCAGTTCCTGATGGAAAAGTTTGTTTTGGTTTTAAAGGATGCTCTATGATGTTACCTTTTTCACAGGCAGAGCATGGTTTATCCTTTGAAAACAAAAGTGATGGTAAGCCAAGGACCTTGTTTTGTTTCACAAGATTGTTTATGTTTTTGAAGTTCAGGTGGGAGAGTCTCTTATGCCAAAGTTAATTGAGGGTTTCTGATGAAGCGAAAAGTGTACCGCTTTTAGGGGGTCATTTAAGCCCTAAATCGTATTTATTTGATCAAATATTGCCCTAAATCGTTCCTTTTGTCATTTTAGGTACTTTGGAGAAGAAATCTGGAAAAGGAAGCATTTTGGACGTTTTTGGAGCATAAAAGTGAAGAAAACGACAAAGTCTCCAAAGCTGCTGGAAAAGTACACGTGACGGCGTCAAGGATTGCTCCTTACGGCGTCACGGCTTGGCAAAAGAGGTGGATATGACAAAATACACATGACGCGCCAGAGAGTTTTACAATGAAAATCTGACGGCGTCACCCTTTAAGGTGATCAAGGTTGTCACGGTTTAAGTTAAAGAGAGACGGCGTCAAGCACAATTTTGACGGCGTCAACCCTTGACGGGCCAGAGCGGATTTTGGAGGATTAAAGAGGGACGGCGTCAGGAAGACCATCCGGGAACCCTAGCCGCGGCGAGGTGACGGCGTCACCTCCTACAACGTGACGCCGTCAACCCCTAAATTCTATATATAGTTTTTCAATTTTTAGTCATTAGGGTGCAACTTTGTGAGGAGAAACCCTAAGACGATTTTTCTGCCATTTTTAAGGGTTTTATACCCTTGGATCTCCCATGTTTAATTGAAGATAAGTAATCAACTAATCATTCAATATGTCTATGTGTTGTTTGATTATATCTTGTTCTTGTCTTTTAATTAACATGCTAGGCTAGATTTATCTTATGTTTGCTTAGATCTAATGAAACCTAACTATTGATTATTGGTTGTTGGTGTGTTATTAATTGTATTGGATGATTGTTTATCGATGTTAGGCTTAAGAAAACTGGCTAACCTCCTATACGGTAACTTGCTTGAACGTCTTAAGAAACATGAACCAATGCGTACTAAGGTTTTTATGGTTGTATTTAATGCATGAGCGAATTCTAGTGATCCCATGTTAGGAGCTTCTTAGCCGGCTCGACATAGGAGTGAAGTAGGAGCTTGTAGAGTTGGGGAAGTACGTACGCCACCCCACGATTGGTATTAAGGAATACACCCGTCATCCACGCAATTAATACACACTAATCAACCGGTAAAAGATAGTTAGGGAGTAAGGAAATCTATGTAAACACATTTCTCTCCATATAAGTTCCACCACCTTTTCATTTTCAGTTATTTTATTTTATTTGCAATTGTAGTTATTTGGGTTAGTTGACTAGCAACTAATTCCGCCCACTCCTTCAAACCCGAGATTTTACTTGCCTTTCATAAAAAAATAAAAAAATACAAAAAGAATCTTCCCTCACCCTTAGACCTATTAGAGTAGTTTTTCAATCCTAACGACACTATTCCCCTAGAGAACGATCAATCCCCCGGTACTTGCCACTTCACTATACTACATCGGTCAGGTACACTGCCTGGTGGGGATTGCAAGCTTCTCGAGATCCCTCGAGAGGTAAAACCTGTTGTAAGGTTTGCAAAACCACGCATCAAGTTTTTGGCGCCGCTGCCGGGGAATAGTTATTGTTTAGGTTGAATTTTTATTTTATTAGGTCTACTCACTAGATTCCTTTCTAGTGAGATTTTTATTTTATTTTTCTAGGTTTTTCTGTAGTCTATCTTTTTTCTTCGTTTCTTTGTTCGTAACCATTACCATCCGACATCATGGAAGGTGGTAATATCCTCGATCCCAACAACCCACCACCACAACAACACCCACCTCCTAGAGCCTGTACCTTAGGAGACTACTCCCATCCTAGCCACCATGGCTATCGAAACACCATTGAGCTCACTCAAGGAGCCAATGTCACTCCCTTGCGATCCGACACCATCCGGTTGGTGCAAAGCGGATGCGCATTCCATGGACTTCGTTCCGAAGATCCTAATCAACATCTCAAGGACTTTTTCAAAATCGTTGATTCCATAGACCTTGATGTTGCCACTCGAGAGACGACCCGACTACGTCTCTTTCAATTCTCTCTGCGGGACCAAGCTAGTCAATGGCTAGAGCGTCTACCCGCAGGATCCATCACCTCTTGGGATGATCTCACCACTCGTTTCCTCGCTCAGTTTTTCCCACCAGGAAGAACTACCAAGCTAAGGAATGATATCTTGATGTTCCAACAACGTCAAGGTGAAACCCTCTACGAGGAATGGACTCGATTCAAGGACTTACTCCAAAAAGTCCCTCACCATGGCATAGAACTTTGGCTCCAAGTCCAAATCTTCTATGACCATATCAATCTCTCCACGAGGCAAACCATTGACCAATCGGCCGGTGGTAAGCTACGTGATCTAAGTGCGGAACAATCATGGGCTCTCCTGGAAGATCTTGCTCTTTATGACAACGAAAGTTGGAGTGATCCCCGTGATTTGAATAAAACGGTCAAGGCAATATCTTTGCCTTCGAACAATTCAAGCACTTCCGACCGTAGGATCATAGAACTTGAAGACCAAGTCAAGTTTCTTATGAAATCCTACGAGGCTCCTAAACCTTCAAGCCAAGTGAACAAAATCACTTCTTCATGTGAATTATGTAGTGGTCCCCACGACACTCGTGATTGCGTGGAACTCCCCGAACAAGCTTTTGCGGACTACGCATCCTCGCGTACCGACGGAGCGGGAGACAAGTGGTACACTTTCAAACCCGAGCCAAACCCCTACGGTGATTCATACAACCCCTCATGGAAAAATCACCCAAACCTTAGGTGGAAACAAAACCAAAACGCACAACAAACCAATTCTTCCAACCCACCTAATCGTTTCCAATCAAGCGGTTCCAACTCGAACCGTACTTTCAACAACAATCCTTCCGGCAATGGTAGTACCAATAACTTTGAAGGATTGATGTCTCAATTTATGGCATCTCAAGAAGCTCGTTTAGCCAAGTTTGAAGCCGATTTCAAACAAAAACAAAGCGAGATGACCAATAAGATTGACACTTTGTTGAAAGCCCTCAATGACCGAGAAATGGGAGCACTCCCTAGCAACACGGTCAAGAACCCGAAACTAAACGTCAACGCCATTTCATCGGTTTCGTCTCCTAGTTCTTGTCCACAATATTATTCGGTCAATTCCATGAGCTCGTGTTTCAAACAAACCCAAGTCGTTCAAAATGACCAAGAAGTTATGATATCCAACACTAAATTGGTCAACAACATAGTTGAAACACCTCCCACTCAAAACCTTGACGAAGAATTCAAGGAGCTCCACCTTGAAAGTCCGGTTATTGATGTGTTGGATGAGAAGAAGCTCAAGTTAGGCGAAAAAGGGACCGCCTTTGTTCAAAACGAGCTACCTAAGAAGTTAGATGATCCGGTCCTATTTGTTCTACCTTGTAAGATCGGTAATTCGGAGGCTTATGACACATTAGCCGATCTTGGATCAAGCTTTAACCTACTTCCGTTACCTCTCTACACCTCTCTAAAACTAGGAAAACTTGAAGAAACCGAGGTGATAATAGGCTTAGCGGATGGAAGTGTTGCTTACCCGGTTGGAGTAGTCAAAGACGTGTTAGTACACATAGGAAAACTAACCATTTTAGCCGATTTCCACGTCCTTGATATGGTTAGTGACCCTACATGCCCCTTGTTGATAGGTAGAGGATTTTTGGCGACCGCTAGTGCTATGATTGATTGTAAGGAATCTAAGATAGCGGTTGGAGAAGGTGATACTTGGTCAGTCTATGATGTGAAGAAACATGCTTATGATACTAGTGATGAACCAACACCCCATTGGTTAGAATTAAATAAGAGACCATCTAGATATGGACCTTGGATCGATAGAGACTTCATAGGACCCCAACGCCCATTTTACCTAGAAGAGGACTTTGTGAACCGAACACATACGGTAGAGAAACTCTTGGCTAGGGACACCGAATTGGATCCATTTGAAGACCCTCTAGTTTTTAGGAAGATGATTGATTTCCTAGGAGTTTTGCCAATTAACCTAGGGATGAATAAGTGGACTTGTGAGGACGATGATCATAAGTGGGATTGGGACAAACCACCCAAAGATGGAGATGGGTCATGGCATATTAAGATGACATTGTATGACCCGGATGGAGAGAAGTTTGAAAAGATATATTGTACTAAGTGGACCAATAGGAAACTTCAATCCAAGCTTAACCCTAAAGACGTCCTCAATGACGAACTCACTTACATAGGGTAGAAGGACTTTGAGTCTAGCTACAAGACTCGTTAATAAAGAAAAGCGCTTCTTGGGAGGCAACCCAAGCTTTATTTACTTTCTGTGTTTATTTATTTGTTTGTTTGATTTTATTTGCTTCCGTATGTATGTTTAATTTTTATTATTATTGATTCATGTTCAAAACTAAATTGTGAAAATGCTTTATCTTGTTTTTAACTTCGTCTTAACTACATATAAAGGTATTTTGCAAAAGATAAGTGTAAGGGAAATCCAAATCGGTTTATTAGAACAAATGAACATGAATCATAACAATATTAAATTAACATACATATTAGTAATTGTTTGAGTCAAATGCTTGTATCGAGTCATAATGATGTTTTGCAGGAATTCCAGGAAGTAAGGTATAGGTTTTTCCAGAAATTTTCCGGAAACTTAACATGAGAATTCTATCAGATCATTTCTGACGGCGTCAGGTTTTAATTTTCTGAAATTTTTGAAAGTTTTGTTTTTTTCTCCGGAATCATAAAAAGTTTTTATTAAATCTCTAACTTATAAACTCCAGGAATCTGCAAAATTATCATTCCACAAGCATTATATCCTTATATAGATTTATCCCGCCGATGTTATGCAGGTTTTCGTGTTTGTTTTCTCAGGTTTAACAGGTTATTTTGGACAAGGAGATGAATGTGGAATCAAGCTTTTGGCGATGCTTTAGTCTTGGAGCTTCTACTTTCTCTTGGAAGAAGATCTAACCATGTTACCTCTTTATCCACCGAACGAATCAGGGGATATTTGATTTCATTCTTTTACCTTATTTACTTTTACATCTTGTTAATTGAACATTGGGGACAATGTTCATCTTAAGTGTAAGGGGGGGGGGGGGTAAAGTACGATACCTTAGAGAATGCTATTACGCTTGATTTTTGTTTGTTTAATGGTAGATGTGTAATAAAACTGAGAGAAATACCTGTTAAGGCAATTTTAGTGCCAAATTTAAAATTTTTTACAACATATAGGAGTGAAACTTTGATCTTAATGAGCGTCTCATGGATAGGAGTTATATGACTAGCACAAAAACCGTACCACCAAAAAATTTTCCACCCCCAAATATGTGAGGTTCGCCCCTAGAATTGGTAGGAAAAGCATTTATGCTATGATGTGTGTACCGGTAGCACTTAGATTCTAGAACTTGCGTTAGGACCATTCCGAGGCCACAAGTGAGACTACATTCGTGTAGTTAGATTTACTACATGATAAGAGGCATTAGGATTAACCCATTTTTTTACACCTGTGTTTTTGTTATAATTACTTTGGCTACATTGGTCAAGTAATTCTCCCACACCCTTTGCGTTGTACTCATTTTTAGTACACGATACCCCTAGTACACCCCTCAGAGCCTATCTTTTCGTTTCTAACTTTAAGCATTTTACTTAAAGTAAGAATTTGTTTACACCCCACTTAAATGTACACCCAAATCGCCTTAGCCTACCTTGTATGCACTCATTTTTAGTGCATTATTGTGACAACATTTGTTTAAACCCCAAGTTAATTATCTAATTGATTACATGGTTGCTAAGTCGAGTCATATCCTTGTACATATTGTTTTGGGATGATTGGGACTCATGGGTAAAGTACTAGTGTAATGGAGTAATGGGGAAGAACAACATTATTACCCCCATATGTGCTAAATATTTTAAAAGTACTCCAAGTGTTTCGATTATCTTAATTCGAGTCATTAGAATAGTTAATTGTAAAGTTATGTAAAAGTTCAAGTGTAAGAGGAATGCAACCCCCCTATGATGTATTATTTTGGATGGTAGGGCAAGAGTGTATGCACTAAAAAAAAAAAAAAAAAAAAAAAAAAAAAAAAAAAAAAAATCTAAAAAATCAAGAAAAATACAAAAAAAATGAGAAAAAGAAAAGTAGAAAAAATACATACGGACTACCATCCCGTTTCATTTTATGTTTATTTTATGTTTTTGTTATTTTGTTTTTAGCTTAAGTCGAGTCTAGTCTTGGCTTAGCAACGCCATATTGTACTTGTAATCAACCAAGATCTTTAACTCGCCACCAGTAAAATATCCCTTCTCCAGCAAAACCGTGTTTATCATATCCCTACACCTAACGTTATAACCCGTTTGAAAGCCCTCTTTGATAGTTTATCTTAGGTGCTTACGCCTAGTGGAGGAGGTTTTTGATCCTTTCCCAAGCCTATGGTAATCTATTTGCTATGACAGGTAGTGAGAGATATTATCCATTTTCATTTATGAGATATACTTTTATGACACCTGAGAGATGTGAGTATCTAAACACTACTTGTGAGGTGCTAGTATGTAATCTCCGTGCTTATTATGATTAAAGTGGAACGACTATTTGTTGTAATTACTTTTATATTAGCATTAAATGACCCCTAACTTGTATTTTGATTAGAATAAAAGAGCATTTGCTTGAGGACAAGCAAATCTCAAGTGTAAGGGTATTTGATGAAGCGAAAAGTGTACCGCTTTTAGGGGGTCATTTAAGCCCTAAATCGTATTTATTTGATCAAATATTGCCCTAAATCATTCCTTTTGCCATTTTAGGTACTTTGGAGAAGAAATCTGGAAAAGGAAGCATTTTGGACGTTTTTGGAGCATAAAAGTGAAGAAAATGACAAAGTCTCCAAAGCTGCTGGAAAAGTACACGTGACGGCGTCAAGGATTGCTCCTGACGGCGTCACGGCTTGGCAAAAGAGGTGGATATGACAAAATACACGTGACGCGCCAGAGAGTTTTGCAATGAAAATCTGACGGCGTCACCCTTTAAGGTGATCAAGGTCGTCACGGTTTAAGTTAAAGAGAGACGGCGTCAAGCACAATTTTGACGGCGTCAACCCTTGACGGGCCAGAGCGGATTTTGGAGGATTAAAGAGGGACGGCGTCAGGAAGACCATCCGGGAACCCTAGCCGCGGCAAGGTGACGGCGTCACCTCCTACAACGTGACGTCGTCAGCCCCTAAATTCTATATATAGTTTTGCAATTTTTAGTCATTAGGGTGCAACTTTGTGAGGAGAAACCCTAAGACGAATTTTCTGCCATTTTTAAGGGTTTTATACCCTTGGATCTCCCATGTTTAATTGAAGATAAGTAATCAACTAATCATTCAATATGTCTATGTGTTGTTTGATTATATCTTGTTCTTGTCTTTTAATTAACATGCTAGGCTAGATTTATCTTGTGTTTGCTTAGATCTAATGAAACCTAACTATTGATTATTGGTTGTTGGTGTGTTATTAATTGTATTGGATGATTGTTTATCGATGTTAGGCTTAAGAAAACTGGCTAACCTCCTATACGGTAACTTGCTTGAACGTCTTAAGAAACATGAACCAATGCGTACTAAGGTTTTTATGGTTGTATTTAATGCATGAGCGAATTCTAGTGATCCCATGTTAGGAGCTTCTTAGCCGGCTCGACATAGGAGTGAAGTAGGAGCTTGTAGAGTTGGGGAAGTACATACGCCACCCCACGATTGGTATTAAGGAATACACCCGTCATCCACGCAATTAATACACACTAATCAACCGGTAAAAGATAGTTAGGGAGTAAGGAAATCTAAGTAAACACATTTCTCTCCATATAAGTTCCACCACCTTTTCATTTTCAGTTATTTTATTTTATTTGCAATTGTAGTTATTTGGGTTAGTTGACTAGCAACTAATTCCGCCCACTCCTTCAAACCCGAGATTTTACTTGCCTTTCATAAAAAAATATAAAAATACAAAAAGAATCTTCCCTCACCCTTAGACCTATTAGAGTAGTTTTTCAATCCTAACGACACTATTCCCCTAGAGAACGATCAATCCCCCGGTACTTGCCACTTCACTATACTACATCGGTCAGGTACACTGCCTGGTGGGGATTGCAAGCTTCTCGAGATCCCTCGAGAGGTAAAACCTGTTGTAAGGTTTGCAAAACCACGCATCAGTTTCAGTGGCCTTAGCAAAGAGTCAAGTTCCATTCTGAGTTAGATTGGACATGTCTAACACATAAACATCTTGCCTTCTTGGTGCAATAAGGATAACTTCTTTATTTGCATTGAAGATGGTTCCTTGCTTATCATCAAACTGAACTATGTACTTTGCATCACATAGTTGACTGACACTGATCAAATTGTACTTAAGACCATTGACATAAGCTATCCTAGTAACGACTATACCACTACAGTTTACTGAACCATAACCTTCGGTGAGACATGATGAATTATCAGCAAATACCACCTTGGGTCCTGGTTCTTCTACATATTTGTTCAGATACTCTTTCACACCAGTCATGCTCCTTGAGCATCCACTATCTAGATGCCAAATTGGCTCCCTGTCATGCCTCTGCAAAAGGACCATTCTTGATACAAGTGATGTAGTATGGTTCCATACCAGTCAAGTAGCAAAGCATTCGCTTTTTCCACTTGCTAAATTTTCCAGCTTCGAGTCTGGGAGCAACAGCTGAATAGTTGCCCCCCTTTTTATCGACGAGCTGGGGCACATTAACATCAGCCATAGTAGGATCTTGGTTTTAAAAACCTTGAGCACTCTTAGTTTTTGAAAGATTTTATAAACCAGAGGCTCTGATACCACTTGTTGTTCCCTTTACACGCTTAGAAGTAACTACAAAGTTAATCTAATTGTGTTTATGACTGAGATTAATGTATTGATTAATTACAACTGATAAGTAAAACGTAAATATAAAACACAAGTTTTTCAACGTTTAAATTCTTATTAGAAATCAATCAAAGAATCTATTACCCAAGTGTTTGCGGAATAAACACTTGGGATTGAATAGACAAGGTATGGTGTGTTCTCCTCTCTAAACTCAAGTTATACTTGAGTGACAACAATAAAGACCCACTGAGCTATCTCAGGGATGCAGTTGCTCTTTGAAGGAGAAAAGTGGTTTTGTGAAAGTCTAAGCTTTTAATGCACAAAACTTGTTCCACTTTTCTCAATCTGTTCCTATTTATACACAAGTATAAAAGAGCACTGATGATTAAAATACAAAAAGAATAAGCAAGCGTGTCTGACAACTACAACAGTATTTGTCATTTCCAAGAACCAATAGGAATAGCCTAAAAGTCTTCCAAGTGTCAGTTCTGACACTTCTTGACTTTTAGCCGTTTTAGGGAAGGTTCGTTTCTGGCCCGATAAGACTTCTCCTTATCTCTTCAAACTCTTCCCGCCTAATCCCGCCTTTCTTTCAGACTTCAGGTTCTTCAGTCCATGCCTTCAGTCTTCAGTCTTCAATCACTTATTGTTGTTGAGGAGACTGGGGTTCAGTGAGTTCTTGTCCAATACTCACTGAACCCATCATCTTCTTCTTTGGCTTAAGTCCTACTCAGGGAGTTCCGCCTTCCTGAGAGGTGAATCCTTCTTCTTAGACTCGTCTTAAGCATCCTGAAGATGACTCACTGAGTGACTGTTCACTCAGTGACTTGAGAGTGTTTACGGTTGATTAACACTTGGCTAATTTGTGTCCAAATCCTATTTTAAGGACTCTTGGGTACCGACAGACCCAACAGTAAGAATGTGGGAAATGATCCCTTGGACTTATATTCGATCATAGAAACTTAAAACGCATAGGTGAAATTAAGTTGTGTCGACTTTGGTAAAAATGGATAAATATTGTGTGAGTTGGTACATGTGTCGAGAAGCATTCACTTTGGGTCTCGTTTAGCAACCAAACATTCGAATGAGTAAATGGGATTCGACACACTGATTCTTGGGTGTATAAAGAGTCGAGTGGTGCAAAAAGTTGCATAACTTGTGTGTCGAATTCGAAAGAAAACGGGACAAAGTAATTGGTGTTCGATCGGGTGCTATATAAAGTTTAATAAAATTAAAAATATTGGGTTGGGCTTTGGAATAGTAACAGGCCAAAAGTTGGGCCAGGAATAGTAAGTTTGATCCGTTTGGTTTATATTGAGTGTGTTGGATTATTTGTGGTCCGTGTGTGAGCTCGTTCCAATGTGTTTGTAACGTGTTAACAAAATTTTAAATTTTGACCATAAAAATGGTTAACTAAACTGTATTAGAATTTAATACTTGATTAGCATGTACAAATTACTGGGGAATTTTACAAATTGCTACACTTCCACAACCTATCTTTGTATACTCCTCCTTTCCAAATCAAATTCATGTTATCATTAATATGCCTTACACAATACCTGTGTTCAGCTGCAGGAAATAAGCTCTGTATAGCTGGTAACAGACCCTATAAAACAAAAAATGGAATCATTAATTAAACATGACAAGAACCATGTACATGAATCAGTATAAAAATTGAAAACAATGTAGTTACAAGTAGATACCTTTTGTCTATCAGTAATAAAGGTGAAGTTGGAATTGTTATACAAATCCAAATCATCCCCAAGACAAGACAAGAACCATTCCCATGAATCTCTAGATTCTGATTCAACAATTCCATATGCTACAGGGTAGATTCCATTATTAGCATCCACACTCACAGCTGTTATCAGTTGTCCAGGATGTTGACCTTTCATAAAGGCACCATCCAACCCTAGCAGCTCTCTCCCAGAAGCTCTAAAACCTTCTTTTAAAGCACCCAAACAAATATATATCCTTTTAAACCTTCTTGTAGTGTCATTTGGATTATGAGCCCTGTAAACATCTATCTTCACTGTTGTGTTTGGGTTAGACTTCTTTAACTGTTCAGCATAATCTCTCAATAAAGCATATTGACCCTCTGCATCACCCCTCAAATTAACTTCTGCTTTAGAAAGCTTGGACTGCATCTGCTCTTGGATTGCATCTGCTCTTGGATTGCATCTGCTCTTGGATTGCATCTGCTCTTGGATTGACCCTCTGAAAGCTTTGGTTACAGAAACACCTACTTGAAACTTGGACTGCATCTGCTCTTGGATTGCTACTGTTGGTATTTCAGGGTTAATAGAAATGAGGTTTACAACATGTTTTGCTAGGAAAGTGGAGGTACATGCCTTTATCTCTCTAGATTGGAGGCATTTATGTTCATTATTAAATGTCTTAACAACCACTTTCCATTTCTCCCAGGTGAGATATACACTTTCCAGGGACACACACTTTTGTCCTCATCATGTAAATTTACACCTTTACCCTTCATTTGTTTTTTCCCTTGTGACCCACCATCTGCTAGATTCCCTTTATCACATGGCATAGTACCTATACATTTTCCTTGTAACCTTTCATGATCATTCTTTACAATCTGAATCTTTTTTCTTGTTTCAACTGCATGTGCTTTAATTCTTTCTTTAGCTTCTTCCTTATTAGCAAAGTCTTGTCCAACAAAAAGGAAGTTGACAATACCAGCTGATCCACCACCAGTTTTTTTAAGTTTCCTAAGGTTCCTCCTTGTAACACTTGCAGCATCATCATCATCACCTACATCACTATCAAATGATTCATAGTCCACAACCTCTAAAGCTTCATCTGTGACTTCAAAATGAGGTTTTCCACTTGGGTCAACATAGTTTTCCCTATCAACATTGTGCCTTACAAAATCCTCCATGTTCACTTCCACATCATTAATAATATGCTCCTCATCAACAATATCCTCCATGTTCACTTCTGTGTCATTTTCAGCCTCTACATTTTCACATCTACATTCTTAGAGCTAGACTGTCCATGTGTATCTTCCACATTCACATCAAAGCCTATGTTATCTACACCATCATCATCTAAGTCCTTAATCTCAACTGTGGTAAGCCAATGCTCAACAAAAAAAATCTATTTCCTTATTTGTTTCCACTACTTTTGTTAGGATCTCTGGGAAATAAGAGTTTCTCAGTGATGGGAGGATTGTTGGGATATGAGAAATAAGGAATTTCTCATTGCTGCCGATAGTGAAGCTGGTTCCTGCCGATAGTGTTGCATTGCTGCTGCGGTTGGTTCCTGCCGATAGTATTGTTTTGTTTCTGCCGATAGGGTTGATTGCTGCGGATAGTTATTGTTTGTTATCCGTAGGTTTAGAAAGTTTGTTAGATTTATTTTTAGAAGAGATTGTTGTTTATCTCTTCACACGTTTTCTTGTAAGACGGGTTAGGGTTAGGGTTTCTTATCATTATAAAAGGAACATCCCGTCCATATGTTTAATATACTTTTGACGAACACAATATTCAATAACACAATTCTTAGTTTATAGTCTGATCCATAGAGGATCATTGTCGTTTAGAGTTTTCTTCTTTATTATACTTGTTGTTTAGTTTTCGCATAAACACTTGTATACCATACAGAGGTTCTTGTTTAACCAAGCTCAATCTAGCTCGAAGTACTCGATCCTACAAGTGGTATCAGAGCCTGGTAAGGATCTCTGATAAAGAAGAAAAAGTTCGATTTCATATCTCTCAACCCTCTTTCAATGGAAGACGAAATCCCTCAAAACAATGTCATTAACCCTGAAGAACACCAACCCAAACCTGAAACCTCACAAGTCCAAACACAAATCGTCACCACTATGTCCACCAACAATGCTAAATTCCCATATCTGAAGAAAGATGAGTATGAAGTCTGGGCTATGAGAATGGAATATTGGATCACGAACACTGATTACAATATGTGGAATGTGATTCTTAAGGGAAATAGTAAGAAGAATACTGGAAGGGATAATGATGGCAATATCTATATAGAGCCACCTGTTACTGCAGAAGAACACCTTGCTGTTCAAAGGGAAACCAAGGCAAGAACCCTTCTACTTCAAGCTATTCCAGAAGATCATATGAGTGATTTTCATCACTTGGATGATGCTAGAAAGATCTGGCATGCTGTAAAAGCCAGATTTGGAGGGAATGATGAATCCAGAAAGATGAGAAGGTCTATGCTCAAGCAAGAATTTCAGGAATTCAAGATCTCTGAGGCTGAGGGGATTCACAAATGGTATGACAGATTCCACAAGATCCTGAGCCAACTCAACCAGTTGAAAGCTAGGCCGGATGATGAAGACTGCAACACAAAGTTTCTGAGGGCTTTGCCACCATCATGGTCTCAGGTTTCCATAACACTCAAGGCCAAAGGAGGACTGGATTATATGAGCTTTGATGATCTGTACAACAAGTTGAAAACCCTTGAAATTGATATCAAAGGGTATTCCACCTATACACCTCATACTCCAACCCATACTGCTTTTGTTAGTAACTCTGGTCCTAACAAAACATCATATGGAAACAGTCCAACACCATCAATATCATCAATCTCCTACTCACCTGTCACACCAAAAGCTCAAACTAGATCTGATAATCTTGTAGTGGATGTGCTTCATTCATTTGTTGCTGAGAGTACACCACAGCAGAAGATTGTGTATGAAGATTTCAATCAGGTTGATGAATTGGATCTAGAAGAGATGGACTTAAGATGGCAAGTGGCTATGATATCGTTGAAATTGGATAGGTTTGAAAAGAAGGCAGGAAGAAGGGTCAACTTTGATGGACAGGAACCTGCCAGGTTTGACAGAAGGAAGGTGAGGTGCTATAAATGTTCTCAAACAGGACATTTTGCCAGGGAATGTACAGATAAGAAGGTAGATGACAAAGTACGATATTCTGCTTTCAAAATTCAAGAGCTGGATTCAGAGGACCCCAAGGCTTTGGTATCTGTGGATTCGATGGTGAACTGGGAGCATCATGAGAAGACGATTGCAAGTGGAGCAGATAAGGTCTATGGGATGATAGCTGGATATGGTGAGAAGAAACAAGTGGCTGGTCAGTTTGGAATGATGGGTCATCCATCTCAGGTACAAAACTGTCCATTTGGTTGTAAATCTATATATGCTAAATTGAAACATGAATTTGATGATATAGAAAGTGAAAATAAGGATAACTTTATTCAACTTAAGGCTCATAAAAAGGCTGTTTAAAACATTAGAACAACAAAAGGTCTGGTATCAACAACAACAGTCTGCTTATGAAGTAAAAATAAAAGTGTTAGAAAGAGATTTAAAAAATGTCACTAATGAGTTTAAACATTCTGAAAGGGAAAAAGCTAAGGTAGTGTTAGAAAATCAAGAGTTACAGTCTAAGCTAGATAATTCCTTAGCCAGATTTGATAAGTGGAAAGACTCATCCAAAAACCTTCACATGCTTATTGATAGTTCTATGTCTACTAAAACTAAAAGAGGTTTAGGGTTCGGTGACCTAATAGGGCCAAATCAGTATTATGACCCTAATGAGTATAGTGTTTTTAACCCGGAACCTGTAGATTATAGAAAACCTGTAAAGTATGTGAAGGAGGGAGGAATGAATGATGTTCCTCCACCCATAACTGGAACATTTAAACCTGCTAATCCTTTTGATGACTTTGATGATTCACAAATGATCTATGGCAAACAGGCAAAGGACTTGCCTAATCTTGATTGTGACTCTAATGAATTTGTCTCTTGTTCTTACAGTGACAAATCTTCAGAAATCAAGACTAATGACTATACCACATGTGGATCAAGTGATAAGTCAGCTTCAATAAAGTCAGAAGATCTCTCCTCAGAAGTAGCTACTGATGAATCTCACTCAAAGACAGCTGCATTTGAAGATATTTCTTTTGATAGTGTTAAAAACAATAATGTTTCTAGTTGTGATTCTGTTTCAAACAATTATGGTTGTGGTTTTAATTCTGTTAAGGATAATTTTGTTTCATGTGTTGGTTTGAATAATTCTGTTTGCAATGAGAAAGTTATTGTTAAGAAAAAGTCCCCTAGAAAGAAATCTTGCTTTGTGTGTCGAAGTTATGATCATCTTATTAAAGACTGTGACTATTATGAAAAACAGATGGGATTATATGCTTGTAAAAATAGGTCTGTATGGAAAAATGTTAATGATATTCCCCCTTATATTCCTCAAGCAGCAAGGAGAACTTCAGTTGCTTCTGGCAAGCCAGTTTCTGCTGGTAAGCCTGTTGCTGCTGAAAAGTTCATTCCTGCCGATAAGCCTGTTCCTGCTGCTTATCCTGTTCCTGCCGGCAGGATCAATCCTGCTGGTTGGAGAAGCAATATTGCTAGACCTTTCAGCAGACCTACTAGTACTTACTTTCAAAATGATATGAGACCTGTTTGTTTTGACACAATGCACAAGGGAGGGGCAAGATGGAAAACTGCTTTTAAGTCCTCAGCAGATTGTTCTTGGAAAATCAATAACCAACATATGAAAATGGGGTCCAAGATCAATGGTGGATCTCATCAATCTCCAGGGTTTAATTCTTATTGATCCACTAGGCAGGCTCAAGTCAGCAATGGCTTGAGTCTCTCTTGTATCAAATGTTGTATATGTATTCTTTTTCTCAGGATTTTCCTTTTAGAAGCAAAGATGTTGGAATTGTTGACAGTGGATGTTCCAGGAGTATGACAGGGAATTTGGAAAGATTGCATGACTTTGTACCTTTGAATGGAGGTACTGTGACTTTTGGAGGAGGAGATGGAATAATTTCTGGGAAGGGAACTATCAAAACTGCCAAGCTGGACTTTGAAGATGTGCTTTATGTGAAGGAACTCCAAGACTTCAATTTGTTCTCTGTCTCTCAAATCTGTGACAAGAAGAACAGTGTTCTCTTCACTGAGAATGATTGCTTTGTGCTGTCCAAAGACTTCAAGTTGCCTGATGAAAGTCAGGTTGAACTTAAAGTTCCTAGGACTTACAATCTTTATAGCTTCAATCTTAGTGATGTTCAGCCTGAGGGTTCACTTGCTTGTCTGGTAGCAAAAGCTTCTGTGGATGAATCTAATAAATGGCACAGAAGAATGGCCCATGTAAATTTCAAGACCATTAACAAGCTGGCTAAGAATGGTTTGGTTAAAGGGCTTCCTTTGAAGATCTTCTCTAATGAGCACAATTGTGTTGCCTGCAACAAAGGAAAGCAGCACAAAGCTTCATACAAGGCTATAACTGCTGTGAGCAACATCTCTGAGCCTTTGCAGCTTCTTCATATGGATATTTTTGGTCCTACTTCTATCAGAAGTATTGACCATAAGAACTACTGCCTGGTGGTTACAGATGATTTTAGCAGGTTTTCTTGGACTTTCTTTTTGGGTACTAAAGATGAAACTTATCCAGTTCTTAGGGATTTTATTGCCTTAATAGAAAATCAGCTAAGTAAAAAGGTTAAGTCGATAAGGTGTGATAATGACACAGAGTTTAAGAATTCTAATCTTATTGAACTCTGTGGGAGTAAGGGGATAAAAAGGGACTATAGTAATGCTAGAACTCCACAACAAAATGGGGTTGCAGAAAGGAAAAATAGGACCCTGATAGAAGCAGCTAGGACTATGTTAGCTGAATCTAAGATGCCTACTATGTTTTGGACTGAAGCAGTATGCACTGCTTGTTATGTGTTGAATAGGGTATCTATTACTAGTCCTCATAATAAAACACCTTATGAACTTTTGTCTGGGAAGGTTCCAAACATTAGTTACCTTAAGCCTTTTGGATGTCATGTCACTATTTTGAACACTAGTGATTACCTAGGCAAGTTTGATGGGAAGGCTGATGAAGGGTTTATTGTTGGATATTCTGCTCATAGTAAAGCCTATAGGGTTTATAATCTGTCTTCTAAGAGAATAGAAGAGACTCTCAACTTAAGATATCTTGAAGATAAACCTAATTTGCAGGGTGCTGGTCCAGAGTGGTACTTTGATCTGGATTATCTAACTGACACCTTAGGTTATAATAGATTTAAATCAAATCTATCTGTTGGTACAAATGTTTCTCAAACTAACAATGCAGGTACCTCGGATGATGATTCTGATGCAGAGAGTGATGAACGACCTATAGTTGTTCCTTCTTTTCCTTCTAACAACATTTCAGGTTCAAAGCTCAAAGATTCTTCTGCTATGGCTGGAGGTGATTCTAGTTTTGCAGAAGATCTTGCTAGGCTTCAAAGACAAGAGTTTAATGCCAAGAGAGCTGCTGAGATGTTTGGTTCTGGGTTTTCTAAAGAGACAGAGGAGATTTTGAGAAAGGCTGAAGCTGAAGTTAGAAGGCAACTGAATTCGACTAGTGGTATTTATGTTCCTGCTGATGCCGTTCCTGCTGGTAGTGGATTTGTTCCTGCCGATCCTTCTAATGTTTCTGCTGATGTCTCTATTCCTGCTGATGTTTCTGTGTTTTCTCCATCTGTTGACACTTTGGGTATTGATAACTCCCCTGAAAGATTTCCAATCCCTTCTGATCTTGGAAATTCAGTCTCTTCAAAAGATAAGCTGGAAGATCCTCATCATCAATCTAGAACAGGCATTTTCACTTCTTCCTCATATGATGATGACTTCAACTCCTCAATTACTAATCAGGCATCCTCCGTTGATGTCAATCCCATTGTTACCAAGAGGATCAATACTGTTCATCCTCAGTCTTTGATTCTTGGAGATCTTAATTCCCCTGTTCAGACAAGAAGTAAATTGCATCAACCTAAGTTTGGAGAATCTGCTTTTCTCAGTTATATACCGGATCAGTTGAGGAGAAATCATACTGATTATTTACATTATCTGTATGCTTGTTTCTTATCTCAAGTTGAACCAACTAGTATAGCTCAAGCTCTTGCTAATGAAGATTGGGTTGAGGCTATGCAAGAGGAAATGCAGCAGTTCCAGAATCAGAAAGTATGGATGTTGGTTCCTTTGCCTGCTGGAAAGCATGCTATTGGAACTAAATGGATTCTAAAGAATAAAAGGGATGCTAGGGGAATTGTGGTTCGAAATAAAGCTAGGTTGGTAGCTCAGGGTCATAGACAAGAGGAGGGGATTGATTATGATGAGGTGTTTGCACCAGTGGCAAGAGTTGAAGCTATCCGATTGTTCTTGGCTTTTGCTTCCTTTATGGGGTTTGTAGTATATCAGATGGATGTGAAGAGTGCATTTTTGTATGGAAGGATTGAGGAAGAAGTTTATGTCACTCAACCACAGGGATTTGTGGATCCTCAGAATCCTAATTTGGTTTACAAAGTGGTTAAAGCACTTTATGGTCTTCATCAAGCACCAAGGGCTTGGTATGCAAGGCTATCAGCCTTTTTGCTAAAACATGGTTACAGAAGAGGGGCTATTGATAAAACTCTTTTTATCAGAAAGAACTTCAAAGATATCATTCTGGTACAAGTTTATGTAGATGATATCATCTTTGGTTCCACTAATGAAGCCTGGTGCAGGGAGTTTGAAGAATTGATGAAGAGTAAATTTGAGATGAGTGCTATGGGTGAAATGACTTTCTTCTTGGGTCTTCAGGTTAAGCAGAAACCAGATGGGATCTTTATTTGTCAGGAGAAGTATGTTTATGACATGCTTAAAAAGTTTGATATGGAGAATGTGAAGATTGCTGCAACTCCTTTTGAACCTCCAAAGCCTAAGTCCAATAATGAACCTGATGCTGCTGTTAATGTTCATCTATATAGGTCCATGATTGGTTCACTCATGTATTTGACAGCTTCAAGACCTGATATCATGTTTGCTGTTGGTGCATGTGTTAGACATCAGGTTACACCATTGACTTCTAACCTTAATGCAGTCAAGAGAATCTTTAAGTATTTGAAAGGACAGCCCAAAATGGGACTTTGGTATCCCAAAGACTCTCCTTTTGTGTTGGAAGCCTATAGTGACAGTGATTATGCTGGGGCTAACTTTGATAGGAAGTCTACTACTAGAGGTTGTCAGTTTCTGGGTAGGAGGTTGGTTTCTTGGCAGTGCAAGAAGCAGACTATAGTGGCTACATCTTCTACTGAGGCAGAATATGTTGCTGCTGCTAGTTGCTGTGGACAGGTTCTTTGGATGCAAAATCAGCTGTTGGATTATGGGTTCAACTTCATGAACACTAAGATCTTTATTGATAATCAAAGTACTATGTGTATTGTTAAGAATCCTGTTTATCATCAAAGAACAAAGCATATTGAGATTCGACACCATTTCATAAGAGATGCTTATGAGAAGCATCTTATTCAGGTGGTTAAGATTCACACAGATGATAATGTAGCTGATCTGCTGACCAAGGCGTTTGATGGACCAAGATTTAAACATTTGGTGGTCCATATTGGGATGGTAAATCCCTAGATACTCAGCTTCAGGGGAGGTTGAAGCTTAAGGGGAGGATTGTTCTTGTTGTTGTTGTATATTTTTCTATCTTTCTTTCTTTTGGTTTCTTTTCTTATTTTCTTTCTTTTCTTTTGGTGTGTTTCTGATTTCTTTTTCTTAGTAAAAAAAATTAAAAAAAAAAAAAAAAAAAAAAAAAAAAAAAAAAAAATCTTGTATATTTTGTGTGCTAATAAATTGGTTTTGAGTAACACCTTGCAGGTACAGTGTTGGTGTTTACACCTGCACAATAAATGGTGCTCAACTCACCATGTCTTGCAGACAAGAAAGAGTTGGCTCACCATGAGGGTACGGCTCTGGTGTGATAATCAAATCCGTTGATAGCTGTAATAGCTTGCTCAAAGCTATAGGGTACTTCAACTCACCCATGATTCAGTTCTGAGAGTTGAAAATGGTTCTCAATTCACCATGGATGTAACCCTTTGTGGGATCCAAAGGATTGGCTAGTCCACAAAAGTATGGTTTGTGGTAAAGACAATTGGTATCCATATTTGGTATTCCATTCACCAAGGTTCAGTAGAAACCAAAGAATTGGCTAGTCCTGAGCAAACGGCTACAGGTAAAGACAAGTCAAATCCGTTTATAGTTGCTGATTTGCTGATAAATCAGATGGTTCTCAGTGTACCATGGTCTAACAAACCTAAACATTGGCTACTCCAGTAGTGATGGCTATTGGTAAAGAGACATCAAATCCATTCATTGTCAATGATTCACCTCTCACAGGAGTTAACACACCTGGATGTGATGAGAATAGAATGAAACTTAAGTGATTTGATGTACATATTGTCATAGTAGCAGCCAAGTTCAAGTGAATGTCATGGTGACCAGTATACCTGTTTTGAAGAAGATTTCATATTCCTGCTGAACTATTGAAGTTGCTGCTGGATGCTATAGAGGTTGGAATCTTGCAAGTTATGGATGTTGCTGCTGGTTATTACTTATTGCTGCTGCTAAGTCGCGGTCCTCAAGCCTGAGAAGTTAAAGCTCTATCACATTTGAATCTTGCAGGTTAACCTAGTCAACCTCAAGATTAGGGGAGGATTGTTAGGATCTCTGGGAAATAAGAGTTTCTCAGTGATGGGAGGATTGTTGGGATATGAGAAATAAGGAATTTCTCATTGCTGCCGATAGTGAAGCTAGTTCCTGCCGATAGTGTTGCATTGCTGCTGCGGTTGGTTCCTGCCGATAGTATTGTTTTGTTTCTGCCGATAGGGTTGATTGCTGCGGATAGTTATTGTTTGTTATCCGTAGGTTTAGAAAGTTTGTTAGATTTATTTTTAGAAGAGATTGTTGTTTATCTCTTCACACGTTTTCTTGTAAGACGGGTTAGGGTTAGGGTTTCTTATCATTATAAAAGGAACATCCCGTCCATATGTTTAATATACTTTCGACGAACACAATATTCAATAACACAATTCTTAGTTTATAGTCTGATCCATAGAGGATCATTGTCGTTTAGAGTTTTCTTCTTTATTATACTTGTTGTTTAGTTTCCGCATAAACACTTGTATACCATACAGAGGTTCTTGTTTAACCAAGCTCAATCTAGCTCGAAGTACTCGATCCTACAACTTTTACCAACCTAACTAAATCATCATCACAACTCACTGACCTTAAACCATTATCTAAACCTTTGTTAGGCATCCTAAAGTGATAATACATAATGTCATCAGACTCATACCCTAGTTGTCCTATAATTGTGTTTATTCCCTCAACCTTAAGGTGATCCACATCAATGTAATCCAAGTATGTTGTCTCACCTATAGTATACATCCTATTTGGTGGTTCTGTGAAGTGTCCACTATGATTCAACTTCATAGAGAACATGGACCTGGAAGTCTGGAACCACCTGTATCATAATGAAAAAAAAAAAAAAAAAAAAAAAAAAAAATCAATGAGCTAACAATGTAGTATCAAATAAAGGATTATTTCAATTAAAAAAAAAAAAAAAAAAAAAAAAAAAAAAAAAAAAAAAACATCTGTTCTTACCATAAATTGTGTTTGGATCAAATGATATGCCATCCTTTCTAAACATCAATTTTGGAGGTGAAGGTGACTCATTCATCTTTCTAACCGCCTGTATCTACAAGGACTGTAAGTGCAATGGGTTTCAATAGCAGGGATGAGAAATTAGGTTTTCTTTGTATGCGTTTGACTTTTGGGAATCAGTGGTGATTTGGGGGAAAAATAAACGGGATAGGGTATTTAATTAAGATTGGGTGTGTTTATTTTATTGATAAAACATAGAAAGACCAAAATACCCTCTTGTGCCAATCACGTGCAAAATATAACGAATGGAAACTAACGGGGTTAGTGGTGGGGGACCAAAAGTGCATGAAACAGTGCCAAATCCGGACCATCTTTGCACTTAATGAATCACAGGGACGAAACGTGCAATTTGGCCAAACCACAAGGACGATTTTTGCAATTTACTCTAAAATTAAGGATTAATTGACTTTTATAGTAAAATAAACTAAAAGATTGACTTTTAGAGTAACACATAGCAATGTCAGAATAATACTCGTAATACATAACCAGTACTTCACACTTCTAAGTTGTATACATCCTTCTATACATACTTCTAAAAGTGTATATCGTGTTCTTGTGGCCTCTATCGGTATGTCTCCAAGATGTTACTACAGCGATCTAGGACTCGCCATCAAATGCGAAGATTAAGGGCGAACCTTAACCTCGTGACTCTTATATAACACCTAACTATACATAAATATCGTAGTTTGCGATAAACGACGATGAATTGTTACAAGGATATATCATTTTCTTCAATGTCATGTTGTATAACTTTCTCAATTCAAGATCTACTAGTTTATTAATCGTATTTGAATATATATATTTTGAGTTGTTTTGAGAAAAACAACACAAGTACATATATATGAACTATAAGATGTTGAAATTTGAATTTCTTATGTATATGTGTGTACTTTTTATGCAATTTGCCATATATTTATGTGTTCTTTCACAACATTACAAGACTATTGAATGTTTGTCGATCATTACTTCAATATGTTTATTGAAGATTGCTTTAGATTTCTGATCATACATACGCATTTTCTGATCATAACTTCTTTTGTAAATAAGTACGCATTTTCTTATATTTTATGATGCAAATGGAGTTCTTTGTTGACGGCAATTCTATATAATTAAGTTAGACATGATAACTAATATAAATAAGTAGCTTATAGACCTGTGGAATCCACGAGATTTTAGAGGGTTTTTGCATTAAAAAAATTAAGTACGTAAATAAAGTAAGAAAGAACAACGAACGTAAACGCCATGAAATTTTCTTGTAACGGAATAATAAGTTATAAGTGAATGATAATATAAAATACAATGCTTGTAAGTATCTGTGTAATACACGTTCATTGCCTCGTGATCTTCAATATATTTGTCTTCAGAAGCAAATGTATGTAGTGACTATTTTAACACTTCAACAAAAGGTCCATTACGTGAACACCTAATAAGTTTAAAAAATATGTAAGTAAAAGAAGTTTGAATTTTTAATAAGTTTAAATAAGAAAACCGCCATAAAACATGTAATATGTATAGACCCGCGGAATCGCGGGGTTTTAAGAGAAGTATCATCTATTTTACTGTCGTTTAAGTTCATCTATGTTTAATTTTAAGAGAATTTATAATAAGTGTAGTTTGCATTTCATCTATGTTTACTGTCGTTTAAGTTCTTCCAGCGGCCACATTTTATCTTTTGTTAGTTTGATACAATCATATTAGTATGGTTGGTCAAACTTCTTAAGTTCTTTGACCTAAAATTCCAAATTATATTTATTTTATAAATAATTTTAGTTGTTTGGAACTTTGGATAGATACTGAAAATGATGTTTAATATGCAAGTCTATGTGTGTTATTCAAGAATAATGGGTTTTTAATGTAAATAAAATAATTATTCATAGTAGAATTTCACCTTTAAATCCCATAAAATAATACTGGACATTGATAGGAACCTTTTGTTAAATACAGATAACGCACTAAAAACTTTACATGTGAAACTAAATCTTTCTCATTTTCTCAACTACTGTATATCAAACAAAAATAAATAAATGAATCATAATGGCGATGGTACAAAGTATCTTTTACTCAGCATCACTCCAAACACATAATCCCTCAGACCTTAACTCCTGTGATGATTCTTCATTTTAAGAAGGTGAAAATTACACCATATCTTTCTCGGCAAGTTCTCTAAAAGAACGTACTTAGTTTTGTCAACTTACATGCTATTTTTCATGATCAACATCCTTTTGAAACGTACAGTTAATGTGAATCAAGGATATGTAGGGCAACGATGATAATATTTTGCGTCACATCACAACATTGGTAAGAATTCATTTTGTTATTACAACTAAAAACCAAAACCCAAAACTCTTCATCATACTCAAATATAGAAGACAAAAAGCAACCTTCTCAACGTTGGGATATACAAAGTTACATTTCTTTACTTTTATTTATTTTCCTATATATAAAGAGGAGGTGAATCAAAATCTCTATGACCAATAAATATGTATTGATCATTATGTGTTCTTGATTTCGCTGTTTGTGGTATGTGGTCATTGCTCTCAAACTGAATATGCTTCCACTTTCGTTAACATCAGACTCCTAATCGAAGGTCACATGTAATTATTCATTTATGCTCATTTTCCTGTCATTTTCAGTACACATGACTTCTATTGCATCCCCAACTCAAACCGCCACTCTTAGTTATTTTCTCTGTGGAGTGCATCTAATACAATATGATCTCCGAATGTAATAAATTTGAGGACTCAAACTAAGGTATTAGGAAGATAATTAAACAAATAAAATTAATATATAATGCGTTCACACGGTTACCTTCGTTTAACTTCATTATTGAAAGTCACATTTCTTTACCAAAGGCTTCAACTTCGCCTCAGCGTGACTCAACGGTCTTTTTCAACTCATGTTTATTAGAATAAGATATTGATATTGATATTGATAAATAGTGGACATGAACCAAAATCCTCAATGGGTCAATTTTCAACCCATTTGATCTTTGCCAGAATCAACCAATTGTATAAATTAAATATAAGAGTTTACCCAATGTCAATTAGGAGTTCACAATGCATAAGAGTAAACTACCTACTAAATTATAGTCCAAAAGAGTTTACGAATAATATTCTGTATTAACCCATTCATAAGTAAATGGGCTAAAATTGCAACCTCAAAAAAAATCAACAATAGGCAAGATAACCGCGTAAATCTGTAAAAATAATTAATATCATATCAATTTTCACTGATTTGTATAGTAAAGATGATTAGAAGAAAAAGAAACTAACATGAACGGCCCAAAAGGGAACAATGTTTTCTCTCAATGGATATTTAAGGTCGGTCATCATATCTTTCCTCACAATAGAAATGTTGTATGGCATTTAGGCCAACCTCAATGACGGCAAGCAGTCTTGATATAAGCCAATCATGCATATGAATTCTGGCCACCCTTCTTTCATGAGACTACATGTAGAATAGTTCAACAATTGATTATTTTTCAAACTTGCAAAAATCCATAAGAAGAGTCTTAACAAATTTGATCAGTTTTAAACAATATCGGAAGAAGAATTCCAACCTGATGAAGACCAAGGTTGCACTTTAAGTATAAAAATTGACGTTGCAGATATCCGGTAACATGGATGGAATCAGTTGTCCTGCATACGCTTCAGGATTCTTTTCCTCCAAATATTAAATCGAGTCTTGTATTGCTTTATCACCATATCACTAAACAACATAAGTACATATATATATGAACTATAACATGTTGAAATTTGAATTTCTTGTGTATATGTGTGTACTTTTTATGCAATTTGCCATATATTTATGTGTTCTTTCACAACATTACAAGACTATTGAATGTTTGTCGATCATTACTTCAATATGTTTATTGAAGATTGTTTTAGATTTCTGATCATACATACTTGTCAATATAACTTCTTTTGTAAATAAGTACGCATTTTCTTATATTTTATGATGCAAATGGAGTTCTTTGTTGACGGCAATTCTATATAATTAAGTTAGACATGATAACTAATATAAATAATTAAGTAATGTACGAAATATATATTTTATATTGCACTGTTGAACAACTACTACTATTTTATAATACATCTTAGAGAAATATCTTATTATCTCATACATAGTATAATGATTGACACGCCATGAATATGAAGACAAATTCAATTGAATCTCACTTGATCAAGCTTAAACTTAGACAAAATGCAAGCTTCATGCGACTACTATATAAAAGTTTGGTGTAATTTATTATCTTAAATGAAACAAGAACTTGTAAATTCAAAGTCAAGATTGTTTTGAACAACAAAAAACAAAGGATTCTTGCATGGGAAGCCACGTCACCGAAAATACGGCGCATGCCTCTCCAATGCATTATCCACCGGCACTTTATCTACGGTTTATTTTACAGTACTATTTTTGGTAAAAGGTTAGTAATACTATAAATTAAAAACTTTTGTAGTCATATTCGCTGTGAGATTAATTTTACTTTGTTTTTTTTAATCAGGATATTTGATTATGTGAGATTAATTTTTTTTTTTTTTTTTTTTTTTGAACGGTGTATATTATTAGAAAACTAGCAAGGAGCTAAAAGAATTACAAACAAATAAGGTTAGGATTTTGCATCCAAGTAACCCAATTAAATGAAGAGCTACAACGATTAGAACACCAAGTAAAAGTACTTTGAACTATATCATCAAAAAGGAGATCCTTATGAGGAGGACTCTTATAAAAAATGAGGCGGTTTCTAAATCTCCATATAGCCCACCATATCACGTAGCAAACACCTTCAAACACAGCTTTCAAACTCTTCATAAGAACAAAAATCATGGTCATCGATCTCCACAAACGCAACACCTTACTTCTCACTTGACGAGCAAATGGACACGAGAAGAGAAGATGAGAAGAGGATTCTACCGAAGCATTACATATAGGGCAAAGAATAGCTGAGATTTCCACACCTCTTAGAGAAAGATTCAACCGGGTAGGTAGTTTATCCAAGAACACTCTCCAAGCAAAAATGTTTATTTTTATCGGAATAAGTTTCACCCATCTAGTAGGCACATCCTCCATAGGTAATAAAGTATCATCAATAAGATTATGAACCGATTTAACTGACAACTCACCCGAACCATCCTGAGTCCAATACCAACGATCATTCATTTGAGGAAGTATCAAATCAGCAAGACAAGAACGAAGAAGGCGAAACTGCTCGTCTTCAGCCCCACCCCTTGGAGGTCGACGAAAAGAAGAGGATAAAGAAGCATGCCTTATCTTTTTAGCCACCGATAACTGCTTACAAGATTCCAAGGCATAAAGTCTAGGAAATTGAAATTTCAATTCTTTCTCCCCTAACCAAGTTTCTTCCCAAAAGAGGGTATCTTCTCCATTTCCTATCTTTTTTCGAATGAGAGCAAAGAGATCAATACCTTTGTTTTTAAGAGAAGTAGACTCACGAAGAATATCAAGCCATGGAGAGCTCCTATGAATACGATTGAATCTATCAAAAGCACCATGAGCACCATAAATAGCTTTAATGAAACGAGACCATAAAGAGGACTTTTGAGTCTTGAAACGCCAAAGCCATTTAAACATCAATGCACGATTAAGAGCAAAGAAACTAGATAAACCAAGACCACCCTTTTTCTTGGACGCCAAATCGTTTTTCCAACTAATCCACACCATCTTCCTATTCGACCCATCAACACCATTGAAGAAATTTCTGCGATTGATTCCAAATGATTAAGCACACCCATAGGGACTTTGAAAATCGACATATGATAGAGCGGGATAGAGGTAAGAACCGATTTAAGTAGCGTAAGACGACTACCTATATAAAAAGTATTAAGCTTCCATTTAGATAACCGAGAATACACTTTAGAAGTAAACTTATCCCAAGAACTGATTTTCGACATGGCACAACCAACTTTGACACCAAGGTAATTAAAAGGAGTCGAGAAAGTAGAGCATCCAACGAGCCTAGCTATTGAATCTACTTCATCTGAATGAAATCCAAACCCCATCAACTTGCTTTTTTGAATATTTATTCTAAGACCCGAAGCCATAAAAAAACACTTCAAAACTTTGACAATAGTATTAATATTAGAAGCATCCCATTCGCCTATAAAGACAGCGTCATCGGCATAGAACAAGTGGGAAATCGTCAAAGAGTCATTAATAGTAATACCGTTGAATAAGCCCGCATCCAATATTTTGCCAAATGAAAGATGTAAGCTTTCCATAATTAAGATAAAAAGGAAAGGAGATAGAGGATCTCCCTGCTTTAAACCTTTATGAAAACAAAATTTCGAAGTCGGGCTGCCGTTAACAAGAACCGATCCCGTAGCAGTTTTAAGACAACCACTAATCCATCCACGCCATTTATCACCAAACCCAAAAGCCTTTAAAACGTCATCTAAATAGTCCCATCGAACAGAGTAAAAAGCTTTTTCAAAATCAATCTTAAAGATCATAGTTTTTAGCTTTTTGTGCTTACACAAAGACAAAAGCTCGTTTAGAATGAAAGGTCCATCAAAAATTTGACGATTGGCAAAAAAAGCTGATTGAACGTCACTTATAAGGTCCGGCATAACTAAGCTCATTCTATTCGCCAACACCTTAGCAATAATTTTATACACACTTCCAATTAAGCTAATAGGACGGAAATCTTTAACAACTTTAGCATCTTGAATCTTCGGGATTAAAGTAATAAACGAGGCATTACAACCAGGAGGAAAAGTGCCTGAAGAAAAGAAATGAGAGACTGCAGCCACAACATCATGATCTACGAGACTCCAATATCTACGAAAAAACTCAAACGTAAAACCATCAGGGCCCGGGGATTTGTTTGTGCCACAATCCCAAACAGCCCTTTTAATCTCATCATAAGAAATAATACGTTCCAACTCTTCTACTTGGTCCAAAGATAACCGGTTAGGAAAATGAGTATCAAGGCTGGCTGATGTGGAAATCTTCATGTTTAGAAAATCGACAGGCAAAATGATCCAAAAACTCATTCTTCACCTTACATGGGTCGAAAATCCAGTCGCCATCAACAAGAACCCCACGAATAGCAAGTTGGGATCTTTTTTTTTTTTTTTTTTTTTTTTTTATTAAGAATACCATGAAAATATTTGGAGTTCTCATCCCCTTCTATGGACCAACGGACCTTAGCTTTTTTAGCAATGTCCAAAGCTTCAATAGAATTAATGTCTTGAAGATCGTTCAAAAGCGTAGAATGGTACTTCAAAGTAGCTTCATTAAATCCGCCTTGATCAAGAAGTTTATCCACATCCTAAAGCTTCTTTTGAATTGACAATTTAACATCAGAAGATCTTTTCCTAGTTTCTTTAGACCAAAGCTTGATATCTTTTTTAAGAATTTGAAGTTTCTTTTTCAAAAATAACATACCATTTGTGTCTGAAACATTGGAATTCTTCCAAGACTCCTCTACCAGATTATCAAATCCATCCATGTTAAACCATGAATAAAAAACCCGAAACGGAGTAGCACCATAATCTAAGTTCAACTCTCTCATTAGGATGGGCCGATGACCAGAAAGGTGCCTATCTAAACAAACGGTTGTTAAGTGAGGAAACACCATCATAAGACTTTCACTAATTAGGAATCGATCCAACTTACTCATCTTTGAAGCCGATTTATGACCCCAAGTATAAGAGTATCCGCCTAAAGGAAGATCTAAGAGACTTGAGCGTGAAATAAAATTGTTAAAAGCACATGCACCATGATAATTAAAATTTCGACCAAACCTTTCTTGTTTCGTACGAACTTCATTGAAGTCACCCAAAATCACACATACTCCGTCCCATCTGTTCACCATAGAAAAAAGATACTCCCATAATTGCCTTTTTTCTGTTAGCACTTGAGGAGCATAAACAGAAATAACAAGCAATTTAGTGGATGTAGGAATCCAAGTACCCATAATTTAGTGAGATTAAAATGTTTGATGTTTGAGTTGTTTAAGTATTTAACTATCGCGAACTTTTTAAAATTTCCCAGCTTTTTAATTTTTAACCTCAAGGAGTAATCCAGCGGTAAAAATAACAGCTTTTTAAAGTAGAGGTCAAGGGTTTAAATTCAACGGGGAGAAAATTAATCCTCTTATGGCCACGGAGGTTCACCTGCGCTGACTCCGGGCTATCCAAAAAAGGTAGTCGCCCTGGAATTAGTTAGCCCACAATGTCGATTCGAAAAGAAAAAAGAAAATACTATCGCGAACTAGTTCTAGAAGGATATTGGGATTGTTTTTCAAAATGTTAATAACCGGCAACACAGATCGGCGATGTTGGATTATATCATTATACTCTAATATGACATGTAATATGCATAAACTAATAGATCTTTATCATGCTTAATCATTACCTAAAGGCACCCGGGGTCAGGGCTCACTGGAGAGATTTTGTGGATAAGAGCTCAAGAGTCTGAGAGTTTCGGCTCACTCCAGTTGGTGTCCCACTAGACTAGGAGAGTTGCCCGGAGCTATTCCTTGTGGGGTGGACAATGGCTGGTGTCAAAAGGTGTACCCGAGGTCAGGGTGTCCCCACCAATCAGGGGCGGATCTTAGTAGGGGCCGGGGGCCCGGGCCACCCCCGTTTTTTCGCTCAGTAGTGCTAACTTATTCGTATTTTGTCCGAAAAAAATTATATTTATTAAGTCGGCCTCCCCTGATATACTAACCGAAATATATTGATAGGACAAAAAAATTTCCGGCCCCCTCCACTAAAAACTTCAAGATCCGCCACTGCCGCCAATCTACACCTTTTTGTGGTCAGGGTGTTCCCGCCATTACCTAAACGATCATTTGCAATTCGTTCTTGATTAAATAACATGATAACAATCAATGACATATGTGTTTGGTGTGTAAAATAAAAATGGCATGGATAATGATTTTCTTCACACGCTTTGTATATTTTCTACTGTAACAAAGTTGTCAACTAAAAGGTAAATACAACCAATCATAATATCCTTTATACAAAATAGTTTTTTTTATACAAAAGTGCCTTTTCTCTCAGAGTAAAGTTATGAATACGTACAACATGCAAAACAGGTGAAAAAGGAAACAACTTTTTATCCTTGATATTTTAAAACCATCCACATAATCTTTTTCTGTTCCATTTATTATAAGATAATATATCTTTATCATTGGACTTAGAAACGTAAACAATTCATATAAAATGTCTATTTTGAAACGTTTCTTACAATTCTATAAAAAATTTAATGAAAAGTTTCTTTTAAATAGAAAGTAACATGTTTCTTATTGTTGGACTTAATTAGAAAACGTAAAAAGCTTCACTTAAAAGCTACCTTAAACTAGATACAAAAGAAGCCAGAAGTTATTTTTCGTTTAAGAAAAAGTAACATGTGAAATAAAAAGAAAGGAAATCATGAGAAAATAGAAGAGGGCCTTTGAAAAACAATAGTCAAGATTCTGGACACACAATAATATGGTATCGTCTGTTAGTATCAAAACTCAAAACTCAATTATTTTCTTCTCCATCCTTCTACTTTAATCATTAACTAAATTTAATAATTTTACAAAATAATTTAGACACTTTTATTGTCAACGAATAAACCTTAGAAATTAATTTCTTCGCTTACTTTTTTGTTGACAAAAACACATATGACAATTGGGGGATATGACGTCGTGGGCTAAAAATGAAGACGTGTTTAATCTGTATACATGATATAGTTATATCATATGGTTATATGTAGTCGTCATTAGATTGTTTAGCGGTTGCCCCTTAGTTGTTCGATCCTTCTGTTTCGTATTCGAGTTCTTTTAGTGCTAGTAAAAGTATGATTACGTTAAGCATTGTCTTTGGAGTTGGGTTTAACATAGGTTGAGACATGTATGACTATTTGTGCTATAATCGGGCAAATCAAAAGAGATCTATGTTCAAGTTGTTCGGGGAAAGTCGAACATTTTCACTGCGTGTGACCAACCAAAATATATTCTTCATCTTTTGGTTGTTTTCATACTTTTTTCTGACTATCCTAAATGTTTATTGATTACTCAGACGGGTTCATGCTTTTGTTGCTGCTGTTTGAAAATTTGCATTCGCTTGTTGTCGGATGTCTTCATCAACAATTTAGGGCTAATAGCACGATAATGTATCATAATTGTCATGATTTCCTACTATATGTATCGAATTTTTTTTTTTGCTATTCTATGTACTAAACTTTATTTTATTGTATTTTTTGTGTACTTTATGACAACTATGATACATATAGTAGCAAAAAAATAGGGGTAAAATGGTTATAAAGTACACAAAAAATATAATAAAATAAATTTTAGTACATAGAAAAACAAAAAAATTTGTTCGGTACATATAAAAGGAATTCATGACAACTACGATACATTTAAAGTGCATTTGCCCTCATCAACAATTTATTATTGCTTTAATAGTTTTAGTTCTTATAGTCCAATAAGAGTTTTCACGATTTCGCCGCTCGAATTGCGGGAAGTATTAGATGATATATTAGCAAGCCCAAGCCCGGTTTAAGCTTAGGGTTCACTAAGATTTTAGATTATTTTCATTATGTATGGTTAATCAATAAAACATAATATATATGGGGTTTATGATTGACTAACAGATTCTGTCAGAGACATTTGGCCTATAATGCCATCTTTGAGATGATTTTTTGAAGACAAGGCGAGTGATAATAACTACCTTAAAGTAACTAAAATGGGAACATTGAAAGGTACAGCTTGAAAGTTATGTTTAAGAGAACCATAATTTTTGTTTCGTAGGGTTTTTCATTTTATTAAATTTTTAGACATTGCAAATTTGCAAGCCTGTAAACAGACCCAAAGATGGGCTAGCGAGCAGTCAATGGCCCATCACTCTTCATCCAAACGGACCACAATATCTACAAATGGTACCTATAATATCCAAACATTAACTATGTATGTTCCCAAACACAAATGGATATGAATGCTAAGATTAGTACTAATGGTGACCGCAGGCGGTCGCCCCTGTCATCTCAGCGCTAATTCAGCTTTCTTTCTCTAAAACCAATTGCATGACCATATGTTCGTAACAAGACAACCGCGGTCACCACATAAGCATATCTCGCAAAAATCAATTAAAAAATCCATCCACACACATAAATCATTCGTTCAACTACCCGACCGAACTATGCAAAAAGAGGGGGTGGACGCATTCGAAGGGGGTCTCGTAAAAAGGAGAGACGCGTTTCATGGAATGACCGACCAAGGGGTCGACCCTCCCTTACTGCTAGTCTAATGTGCTATAAAAAATCAAGTAGCAATATTAAATGCGATAAAATCTAAAAACTTAATAATGTAGATAAAGAAACCAAAACAACTTGCACACAAATTTCTTGCTATATAATCTATTAAATCACAAACAATCAAGCATATTGACTCATGAAGTAAATGTATGATATTGCAATACCCGTATGTTTGTAGTTTGTATAAGTTGAGTGTTAAAACAATAAAGTTTAGTTTTATTTTTGTAAAGTTTTGTTAATGCTTGCATATTTTTATTTAAATAGCTCGCTTAAAAAACAGTCTCAAAAGCTCCTTAACTAGAGGGAAGATTTAGTAGTCTAAAACTATCGTAAATAACTTTGCCATAATGTTTGTCTTCAAGCTAACGGTGAAAACATTTAACTCTAACTTACTGAGTAACACCAAGATGAAATTGTTTTTTTCTTTAGTTACGAGAGAAACCTAAATGAATCACAATTGGTTACATGGCTGGTAAAACTCCGAACTCTACAGACCACCCCGTAAAACCCATGAAATCTAGTAACTCACAATTGTAAAATACGTAGCTAGAGCGAGTGGCTTTTGCAGCTAGTGCACTAAGCTTAAACTTACAATCATGTTTCTAAAGAAGGAAAACATAATAATAATAACCCCGTTTGATTCGCTATAATTTAGATAGCAAGTTGAATGAAAATTTTTGAATTAAAGTACAATTCACAAGGCAGGGTCCCTTAAATAAGAAAGGATCGTCGACAGCAGGGTTCGAACCTGCGCGGGCGAAGCCCAACAGATTTCAAGTCTGTCTCCTTAACCACTCGGACATATCGACTTTTATGGCAAATTCTACTTATTAATTATATTAAATAAGTAGCTGAGAATTCATAGGATACCTTTCTAGTAGCTTCATTTCTTTTAACAGAAGTAGAATCTAGAAAACAAAAAAAGGCGAGACGTGGAAGTAGAGAGAGCAATGGCTGAGCTAACCGTAATCGTCGTGTTTGTGCTTGCATTTTCACCGGTCGTCACTTCTTCACACTGTTCAACTAACGGTTTGTTATTAAATATGATTTGGTTGTTATTAGTACTAGTAGTGTTTTCAAGTGATTATTATTTGTCAATTGAACATGTTAGATGTTACTTACTTTGGGTGATTTTGAGGATAAAAATGTTTGCTTAATTATAAAGGGAAAATGATTGAGATGACTAATTCATGTGATTAATTTTATGCCTAATCTATATATTTTGTACTCTCACTCTTATTTACCATTGATTTAGCCATTTGTTTAAAGATTTTTCTTAGGCGCGTGAACTAGTCATGCCAATCACCACTCATTATAAATTGTATGTGTAGCTAAATGCTTCTTTAAGTACTATTTGAAAAGTACCGTTTAGAAAAGATAAAGCCAGACGATAATTTAATTCAAAACGCTAAACTAAACGCTCTTGGGGTGTCAGGTTTTGATCGTTTTAAGGGGGGGAGGTGGGATTGCTTATATTTTCTGATTATCTGTGTATTTCTAAGCATAATGTATCATCTAAATTGCACAATAAGTTTTGAGGTAAAATAAGCAGCCTGATTTATTCCAAAGTGCTTATTTAAGATGAAACTAGAATAACCTTTTTACCAACATATTTAACCTAAGCCTTTTACAAGTGAATTTGATTGAATATTTTCAACAAATAATTACTTTTTCAAGTATTATTGCGTTTTTTACAAAATAAGCAAATCCAGACACTCTAAATGACGGAAATGAAACAGTAAATGGAGTCAAATGGAACAAACCATTAGTTGAACGGAAATGAAAACATAAAATATGACAATTGGGACAAATTTTCAATAAATGGTGACCGTATCTCAGAATAAGCAAATCCAAACACTATTTTCTAAGCAATCCCAAACCCCCTAAATGGTGATAATATCATGATTAAACATAATTAGTTTTTGTGGAAAGGTTGGATCTAGTGGTTAACACCCTTGCCTCTGGAGACAGAGGTCAAGGGTTCGATCCTCACCCTTGCAAGGCCGGAGGTCCTTTTCTACCTTTGGTAGAACCGGAAGCAGCCTCTCTACCTTAGGTAGGGGTAAGGCTGTCTACGTCTCAACCTCCCCCATACACCGTGGAAGACGGTATTGGGAGTTACTTTACTTTTTTACATAATTAGTTTTTGTGGAACGTTTGAATCAAACAGCTTAAACGTACATCCAGACATCCTTTTAGTAGAAAGTTTAATAAGGTGCAAGTCTGAACCAAGCGAACATGATTGATAGCTGACTTGAGAATGACCATAGTATGGTTCAGACTAGACAGCTTAGAGGAGCTAAATTAGTCCTACTTAAGCGTCAAACCACGGAGTGTACTAAAGAGTTATACACTTTGTAGTTTTTATGTCCAATTGTCTCTTGGCTTTTGAGCATTTAGTTGCAACTTATAACTAAGGTAGTGTTAGTAATTCAAAGGACGAAACAAATAAACAAAATCGATAAAGGAAGCAGAAGCTATATTCCAAGGTGCCAAACAAATTCAAAGGTTTCCAAAGTACAAAGAAAACTAATGCCATTGATCCCTATTTATAAGAAACCAGTGACTTAATTGCCAAATTGTAAACCGACTAAAATTAGGAAACATACCAAAAACTAAATACCAAATTTACTTAACGCCCCTTAGAGTTTAACTCACTTTTCTTAACTGGTAGTTCAAGAAGGGTTAAAAAACTAATCTGTTTAGAGCCTCCACCAAATAATGTGGTGCATATATGAGCCTAAAGTAATAGGAGCCCAACGCCCCAATAGAGGGTTTGTGACTTAGGTGAATGTAACTGAGATTACATATTGTCTCATGATCCAAAAACCGTGGCTATGGCCAAATGTAGTTCTTATTGAATGTTAAATGATCAGAGCAGATGATTAATGTTTGGCATGTTCTCATGCTTTTAATGTGTGTTTTTTTGTGTTTTCTGTTTTTCGAACATAACTTCTATGTAATCATGATGTTATTTAGGAGTACCACTAGTGAGAGATATCAGTGCGTTACCACAAGATAACTATGGCAGGCCTGGGCTATCTCACATTACCGTTGCAGGTTCACTCATGCATGGTCTCAAAGAGGTGGAATAACCCCCATTAACTCTGCCTCCTATTGTTTAGTTTTGTATGCTGAGTTACAATGGTTTTATTCCATTTTCTCAAATAATGTGCAAGCAGGTTGAGATATGGCTTCAAACATTTGCACCAGGAACACACACCCCTATTCATAGGCACACATCTGAGGAGGTTTTTGTAGTCCTGAAAGGGAGTGGCACTCTTTATCTTTCCTCAAATTCTCATGCGAAGTCCCCTGGAAAGCCAGAAGAGTTCAGTATCTTTTCAAATAGTACATTTTACATCCCCGTTAATGATGTTCACCAGGTACAAGCTTTGCTGCTTCTCCCTTGATACACAACTTAACTTTATTTTCTCCTTATATTTTTTGGTATGAGTGTGAGTTGAATTAGAGTGTCATTTATTTCCTGAATCCCTTACTTACCAGAGATAGATAGAGCTGTCTTGATCCAATAGGGCTACTATTGGTGTTTAGATCAATTGCTAGAGTTCAGAAATGTTAAACTTGTAATCTCATTAAGACAGATTGTCCACATACAATATGCCAATTGTGCTAGTTAGTAACAAGTTTTGATACCTAGAAAGGTTGCAAAATGGGCGAATGTGGTGGGTTTGGGTATGGGTCAAAATGGGTTTTTTTAGTAAGGATCAAATTGGGTTAGCTCATAGGTGTGGTTGGGTTGATCTGCCGACACTTTCTTATGTGTATTTATTCTTTAAATCTAAACTAAA